>JARHVA010006266.1:760000-857500 GCA_037957365.1 Torreya grandis | reverse complement strand
AATGCCATCATCCAATCAACGAGATATGAGACTGAAACAAATAAGTTTAAATATGTATGAATATAATTCTTAGTAAACTAAATGATGAAGAGCTAATAATACAAACTCCATTTACACCATAACATATCTTATTATCAAATGAATCATATAAGGATATTAGCATAAACAAATGATAAAACAATCAAATGAGAGTATCTAAGAAGTTGAAACACAAAATATCTAAACTCATTGAGCATGATATTATTACCATATGCAATAACTAAACATGATCATTTTGTCAAATTAAGCATGATGTTATGCATATAATATATTTAAATGATAATTGAATTGAAAATAATCATAATATCTATATATTTTCTTTGATATATCATCTAAGACATATATATATATATATATATATATATATATATATATATTTTGAAAAAAGGGGTAAAAACTTTATTTAATCTCAGAAAACCATAGTACAAAGCAACAAAAGGCTGAAGCCCCTGAAAAACAAAAAGAACCCTAAAAAAATGCAAACAAAAGTCGTCACACACCTATATCAGTACCATATTCACTTCGAATCCTCTCCATGTTCTAACTTACCTCCTTGGACAATTGTGCCTAACCGTCCACCTTTCACCCATCCATATCCTCTGATGCCCACTTGGCCAGGCAATCGGCCACCTTGTTCCATTCCCTTGGAATGTGGGAAAAAGACACTGAATCCATGAGTGAACTAATCTACAATATATGTTGTACTACCAAGGATAGTTGCCAGCTCACAGCTGGCATCTTCCTCTCAAGGATCATATTGATCAAGATTTGTGAGTCGGCTTCACATATCACCCTTCTCCATCCTAACTCATAAGCTCTCTTCAAGGCATACATAACAACTAATCCCTCCATCTTGTTAATCATCTGCTCCCCCATATGAGCCAAGAAAATAAAAACTATAGATCTAGAGGAATCTCTACCAATCCCATCGATTCCAGCCAGGCCAAGATTACCCCTAGAGGAACCATCGGTGTTAATTTTCAAAATACCCTCAGGAGGGGGCATCCGTTTCCCACTCCTTTGAATTTTTTGCTTCCCACATCCACCTCTCCTAATGCAAGCAGAGGCCATAGAAATACCTTGTATGCCGAACCTGTCAACCATCTCTACGTCCCCCTTCACCAGAGGCAAAATGAACTCACTCTTAGCTTTTATAGTTTCCTAGATCATTCTTATAATTTGACTCCAAACTTGTTGAACTCATAATTTTTCATCATTAAAAATTATATGGTTCCTTTCCAACCAGACTTGCCACAACAAAAGAATAGGTCTAGTGTACTAGGATTATTGCAAGAAATGAGTAGCAGAGGGTGGTCTACCCAATCTCGACCAAAAATCAGCAAGGGAAGAAGTGTGCACACACTAACACCTCCACACATCCCACTAGGCATGCCATAATTGGCAAGTGAAAGGGTAGCTAAAAAATAGATGTGCCAAGTCCTCCTCCTCACCTCTACATAGAACGTAGTGCGAAGGACCAACAAAGCCCCTCTTACAAATGTTCTCCCAAGTCAGGCAATGGTTCCAGGCTAAATTCACTTTAAAGCAATTGCACTTTGGCCATGAGAAACTACTCCAAACTCTTTTCCACCAAGGAACCTCCCTCCCTTCCATAAATTGCTACGCAACCAACTCCTGATAACTAGATGAAACAATGTACTTCCCCTTGGGGTTAGGGGACCAAGCCAACACGTCACCCCCCTGAGTGCATAGTAATTGTGACTAGCAAGGATGATGTATAGATCTATGCACTCTGCCTCCATACCAATAATTAGCCACTCCTCAGGAGTCTTCCATCTCACTTCCATCAACTAGCCTTGAAGAAAGAGGGATTTGTAGTCGCACACCTTATTCCACTCAGCTTCACTAAATCTCTGTGAACGTGCATATAGATGAGGATACTGAGTAACTATGGGGGGATAGATATCCCAAGAGTCATACCAAAATAACACCTCCATCCCCCCTTGAAAATCTAGAAAAGACCTCTCTTAATCAGAGCAGCTCCTTTCTTAAGAGTATCCCAAATCACCGATCCACTCTCAGACAAACTGTACCTTGGGAGATCCTTCAGGGGGATCCCAAAAAGCTACTTATGAGACAAGATCTTGGCATAGACATAGTCTTGTTCCTCACACCATCTCTAATACAACTTGGCTGCCAAGGCCATACCCACAAGCACAGACTACCGTAGCCCCAGGCTACCAAACCTTTTTGGGCTGCAAACAACCTCCCACCTGATAAGACTCCATTTTGTCAAAGATAGGTTACTAGCCCACACGAACTATCTTGCCAGGGAATCAAGGCCCTTAACAAAGCTCTCGAGCACCACTTATAGCATGAACCTGTAGAGAGGAAGGGCCTACACCACTGACTAAATCAATTAGACCTAGCTAGCAAAGGACAACCACCTGTGGGTCCAATGATTCACCTTTGCCTAGAATTTATTCAGAATCACCTACCATAATTCCTTGGACTATCTCCCTGAAGATATAGGGATCCCAAGATATAGTAACGGGAGGCTTCTGATTTAAAACTAGAGAATATCAGCCACTCTCCATTAAATGGCCAATGGAGTGTTGAAAAAAAATGGAAGACTTGTCCTCATAATTACCTATCTAAAGGTAGCCAGGTAAGCATCCAGGCTACTACAGATATTATCTGCCTCCCTTATGGTAGCCATGCCCATCAAAACCACATCATCCAAAAACTATAGGTGAGATAGAACAAGAAGACCATCTCCCCATTTCCAACCCTAGATAATGCCATCCCTGGTATTCCTTTTAATCACCCGACCTATACCCTCCACCAAGAGAAGAAATAGGTAGGGAGATAAAGGATCTCCTTATTGCAAACCATGCAAGGCCACAAAAATATTAGAATGCTCCCCATTAACCAGGATAGAGAATGAAGTCAAATTCACATAGCTCATAACCCACCTAATCCAATCTTCCTCAAAACCAAAGGCACCCAAAACCTTCTGGAGAAAGGACCATCACACCCTATCATATGCCTTGGACATGTCTAGTTTAATAAACATAGCCTTCTCCCTAGACTTGGTCATGGAATGGATAGCCTCAGTAGCCACCACAATCCCATCCAAAATTTGTCGACCCTCCACAAAGCTGCTTTGCTCTTTAGAGATCAGCACCGCCAGCCACTTCTTTAACCTTTCTGCAATTAGCTTAGATATAATTTTATAAATTACATTCCAAAGGGAAATGGGATGAAATTGACTAAAGTGATCAGCCCCTTCCCCCATGGGAATGAGGGCCAAGAAAGTAGAATTCAAGGCTCAGAGCATTTGCTTGCTATTCTGGGATTCCTGAACCACTGCCAATAAGTCAACTTTTATAATCTCCTAAAATTCCTAATAAAACTCAATCGAGAAGCCATCCAGACCTGGAGCCTTACCTTTCTTCATCAAAAAAATAATCTTCTTTAGTTCTTCCAAAGTTATTGGTCTCATCATTTGTCCCTCATATCTTGGGAAACAAGAGAAGGAATACATGAGAGTATCAGATCCTCCATAGCCACATCCCTCTGCCCTTCTTCTTTGAATAAAGAACTAAAATACTGACCAGCTTCATTATAGATATCCCTTGTAAAAGAGATTACCTCCCCCCTATCTGTCACCAAAGATGTGATCGCATTACCATGTTGTCTAGCTTTAACTATATTGAAGAAGAAGGTGGTGTTTGTCACCCTCTTGCAGCCACTCAATCCTAGCCTTCTACTTCCAAAATATTTCCTCTCTCATCTCCCATTCCTCCAAAGTCTTGACAGCCCTCACTTCTTCCTTCAGTAAAAACTCAGACAGCCCCTCCTCCCTAATCAGTTTGGTAATGTCATTTAGCTCCATTTGTGCCTCCTTTTTCTACTAAAAGATGTTCCCAAAGCTTATATATATCCACTATTAGAGATGGTATTTCAAAAATTAGAGGAGTTTAGTGAAAACATACATTACAGTACCAGTCGTAGGCCTCCCTACTCTCCACCAATTAGCAACTCATCCAAACAGGTCCTGGTCCCTTAGCCACATAAGCTGAAACTTGAATGGTGGCTTCTAATGTAAACAAGTAGAAGAAATGGTAAGCTTAATGGGCCAGTGATCTGAGCCTCTCCAGTCTAAAATCTCAAAGCTCAAAGACCACAAGCTACCCACCCAAAAATAGGAACTCATAAATCGGTCAATGCGCTTGGCAATGCAGCTGTCTCCCACCCTTCTATTGTTCCAAGTGAACTGACCACTACATGGCTTAATATCCACCAGGTTGGGTTGCAAAATCTTGTCTCTAAGCAAATTGGAAGATGGCTCCAATCTTGCATTACCTCCCCTCTTTTTTGTTAAGTCCAAAATAGCATTAAAATCACTAGCCATGATCCATGGTAGGTAAAGAAAACCACTGTGAACTAGATGAATGTTATTCCAAACAAGAAGCTTACCTTGAAAATCAATAGGGGCATAGACATTTGAGAGAATAACATACTCCCCTAACTCCATACATAAGAAGACCATAGATAATGAAGATCTGAAGGCGATCCAAGACACCGATTGAACCTTACGTGCATTCCAGAGACAAGCCACACCACTCGTCACCCCCTGGGCCCCAATGCACTGGCATAAACCTTGCCTCCAAAGCTTAGGTGCAATACCCATCATGTACTCCACTGAAACCTTGGTTTCTTGAAGAAAGAGAATATCTAGATAGTGATTCCTAACTAATTCCCAAACAGCTTTTTATCTAGGGCCGCTATTCAAGCCCCTAACACTCCAAGAGATCATAATCATTTCAAAGGAGGCAAGAAGTGGGCATCTAATATCTTAACTGACCCAGACTCAACCAAATTTTCCCCAATCATCTTTATCCTCTCCATGTCCTTCTTCTACCCCAATTTAGCACTTTTCTCTAAATCTCCCTTCTTACCCTCCTTCTGAAGAATTCCCAAGTGAGGAGGAGCCTTCCCTCGCTTATCCATCTTTATAGCCCCTATTTGTGTTGGGATATCCCCAACCTCTACTCCTTGGACTAGATCAGCAATTGGTTTAAGTGAATTCTACTCCCCCACCTGCCCATCCAATTTCATAGGTAAGGTAGCTTCCTCTGGAGGCGTTGTGTGAGAAATGGAAGAATTTTTGGCCATTCCAGATCCCCCCACATGCTACTCCCCACTAATTAATCTTGGGTTAACCTCTTGTTGGACCAATTCATCTAATATCTCAAACCTATTGAATGAATCCTCATCTTGTCACTCCATTAAGGACCTCTTATGACCTCTATTTTAGCTCTGGGCCTTTACCTACACAAAACCCTTAAGGTCCTTACCTACAATAGCTCCACCCTTCTTCCCCTTGTCAGCAGCAGTGGCACTACTTAGAGGAGGTGGGGGTAAAGGTTGTTGTTCTTCAATTTTATCCTTAGGGCACCTTCTCACCACGTGTCCATACTCATGACAAAGGTAGCATCTGAAGGGGAGGGTCTCATAGTTTAATTGTTGCACCCAGGAGTATGAACCCACACACATCTCCACTGCATCTGGCAAAGGTCTACTTAAGTCAATTTCCACACAAATTCAAGAAAATGTCATGACTTTCTTGCCTAAGGTTTGTGTAGATGACCCCACTAGCTTTCCTAGCATAGAAGCTATCATCTATAGAACATCCTCTCGACAGCATTCAATTGGGATTCTAGGTAGGTGAACCCACACTAGGACCCTATTTGGCAATTCCTTAGTAGGGTTAAATCTAGAATGCCATGATTTCACAAAAAGCCCAACCTAATTATAAAAATATGGTCTACCTTCAAAAACTTTGTTTCTATCAACCAAACAAGTGAAGGTAACCATAAAGAAATTATTTGCCAGGAGCGTAACCTCCATCTCGCCCTCTAACTCCCATACTCTTCGAGCCCAATTCTCCAAAAAAGGGAGAGAGACTCTCAGTCCTAAAAACTTGTAGCATAGTGAATGCTTGTAATAATACTCCACATCTTCATCTATCATATCAAATGGAATTACCAGCTTCAGTCTCTCCTTACAGCACTCCAAGCATCCATTGATCTTTGTAATCCTAGAACCCCCTATCAAGCTAGTGTCAAACGCCCCTGGAGTCTGGCTAAAAACTAAATTTTCCAACATCCTGTCCTCCTGCCCCTACAAATTTTTGCCTACCACTTCACTAAAACTCCTATCCCCCTTGATTTTAGTCAGTTCATTTTATGCCATGTTCGTGCCCCTATAGAACCACACCTCTGCTTAAGTGATCACCTCCCTCACCCTTCCCTCATTAGATCTTCAATCCACACCTTTGTAGCCCCAGGGAATGCTAAAATAAGCCAAGGCATGACTGCCCTAGCTTGGTGACAAGTTGCAGAGCTCGTCCATCTTTTTTTTCATATTATCTTATTCGATAAATATATATATATATATTACAATATAATTATAATATGTATTTTTTAAGAATCAATGCTAAATCATTTTACTAGCAAATACAATGTAGATGAAACATTATCAATATAGTTAGTATCTATAAAGTAACAACAAAATAGTTTTATCAAAGTAAAATAAATGTTGTGAGCATATATGTATTTTTGATGTATAAAAAACGTAAAGATTAAGCAAGGATTTTATTTAGAATATGCATAAAAGTATTCAAGTCTCTAGCCCATAAGAACTAGGTAAAACCCAGGCTAAAGGGATGAATAGATCTCTCATCAAATGGTCTCCCCCCATTCCTTAGTGGGTTAAATTAAATTTTGATGGGGTAGAAAATGGGAACCTTGGTCCAGTTGGGGTGGGTGGTTTGATCAGGGATTCTTTATAAAATATCAAAGTGGCTTATGCAGGGCCACTTGGAATTCAAACCAATCACATTATAAAAGCTTTGATGGCTTTGTGGGGCATTGAAGAGGTCATCAAACTAGGTTCTCAATTTATTCATATAAAAGGGGACTCAATGAATATCATTAATTATCTGAAGGGCCTATCCCCATCATCTTGAAACATTTTATGAATCATCATCAATGTCAAATCCCTTCTCAATCATTTCAAATGAGTTATTATTGATCATGTATATAGAGAAGGAAATAGGGGAGATAATTGCCTTAAAAATATAGGGGTCTATAGTAGTGATTACGTCACTTGGCATGATGATGAATTTCTAGATGATGTCATTTGAATTATTGAGAAGGAAAATGGACTTGCCATTTAAATTCATGATGATAAATTCTTATAAGATTAGATTATGGGTTAAGCATATGGCTTTCCACACATACAAAGCCATCTTTTCCAAAGAGTGGCATGAGGGCAAATCATCATACCCTTACACCTATCTTGTGACTAATCATTGCTCTACATGATTTTATTCTCTAATACCACCAAGTGCTTTTTAGAACACCTTTAAAGAAAACAAGTTAAAGGGAATATGGGTAGAAATAGATATATTTTTGAATTGATTTCCTATTCCAACATTAAGAAAAATGATCATTTCTAGCATAAAATGGTTAAAAGAGGGTTGGCCCTATTTATGGAACGTATAGTGGGCATGACACATCACTCTCAAGGGATTTTACTCATGGTTGAAACAACCATGAGGTGAGAATGTATGGGCTAAAGATTCAAATTATAGAGGAGTTAATTGGGGAGACAACAGGAATGGAATGTCATGAAGTAAAGGAATTTAAAGATAAACATCATAAGGAGGAACTCATGAATATTTTCTTCAGGAAAGAGAAGGAGAAACATAAGCCAAAGCCTTTATCCAACAAAGGTTACATGTGTACTGATCTACTAAGAAAATGGCCAGAGGTATGTCTCTAAATGATGTGTTATATTACTTTGGAAGGTAAACACACCATTCTCTACTCGTATCATTTCCTAATTTTAAACTATTTCAAGGGCCATCTTATTAGCATCCCTTTCTTTCTGGTACAATCTTTGGAGGTTTATGTTTTAAATTTCAAGAAGAACCTAGTCACGAATCTTATCCACTAGGGTCTTATTATTTTGTTGATAAAAAGGGGGGAACCAATCTGGTCCAAGAACATTTTAGATGTAAATGATATTAACAGTGACAAGGAGGAGTTGGAGGTGGAGGGTGCTCAATCCTCAGCTTTTAAAGAGGAGAATCAAGGAAAATAGTTGGGGGTTTCTATCACACATGCATATAGAAATCATAAATTTGATTTAGGAAGCCCCTCTTTTGCTTCTAAAGGAAAATCCACTCTATGGGTTGATGGTAACAAGGGTGTCAAATATTCTCTATAGAAACTCCATACCAAAATCGTAATCTAAAATATCCTTTGTGGAGAAATTTTTGAGAAATTTGAGAGGTTAAGTAATTTCCTTGGTTTTAATAAATTTGTTGTCAGGAATCTAGAACAAAAAACATGCTCTGATACCACTTGTTGGGCAAGAAGGGGGTGGAGGTAAATCCAAGAACAAACACACCTATTCTAATTCCACCCGTTATGATCTTGCTCCTCAGAAAGAGCACAGTATGATTACCAAATATAAGCAATTGAATATGAGGAAATAACCAGAAACACAAGTAACTAGAATTCACCAATAGCACAGAATATGAGAGACAATACACTATCTTGTATTAACACTATACAGAAAAGAATACATCAAAGAGCCGCCACACTCTTTCACCTTACAGAGATTCACCACACCTCAAGTGTACAGTAATTCTTCTCACACACACTCTCCTACACAAAAAAAATGGTCCCAACAACCAACTCACACACAGAATTGGTGTTCACCTCACCAACCAGTCAGTAATAACCCTGCCGGTACACCAAGCACTCTATAGCACTTCAAGCTGATCTCTCATGAACCTGCAACCTGCAATTCAAAGACCAAACTTACATGTAGATCCCCAATGAGCTTGCAACAACCTGCAACTCACAGATCTTACAACTAGAAGGAACTCTTCCTTTCTATCTCATGCCTTTGACAATACATGCCAATGGGTCTATAAATAGATCCCTAACTCAAACAATAACTTAGACTCTTAATTTAGACAATTATCCTCGCAGCCCAAGACTCTAACTGGTCTCAACATGCAAAATCATCGTTCACTTAACTAACTGTCCGTGAAACGAACACTTCGGGAACACACAGGCGACCGACGCCGGTCCCTGCTAGTCTGGTTCTACCGACATTGGCCGACTTCCTGCCGTCGCCAGTGGCCTTCTGCACTGGACTCTGCCGATGTCGGTCCTGCTACCGACGCCAGTTCCTATAAAACTCAGCAACCATCTGTTCCTCAGTTTGTAAAGGTTGAAGCTTTTAGCTCCACAACCTAACAATCTCCCACTTGGAGATAAACAGCTGCAACCTGTACCTGTACCTGTACACCATCTAGTTTGTTCCCTTGGCTTTGTATCCCTCCTCAAGATCACTCTTGAAGACCAACCACCATAAAATCCGTGGTGCAAAATCTGTCATCCAAATTACCTGCCACATCCGCATCTACAACCATGTAGAAAAGGAACTTGACCCTGCATAGCATGTGCACCTGCTGCTGGTCCCACTGAACTGCCCTTCAGTATTACTCTCCCAGATTGAATCCAAACTTGTGACAACTCCCACTGCTTGGGAAAACTCAGGTTTAGTACATACCATGCACTCAACCTCATTATGTGAATCAAGACACCTGTTCTATGAACTGTCTAACCATCGGCGTGCTAACCGGCTTCACACAATCATCCTAAAACAAAGTCAACAAGACCTCCATGTCTCTAGAACACACTCATGCCAAAGAATCTTGCTGCTCCCAGATTCTCCATGACAAACCCCTGAACTAGCTTTACCTTTAGTTCAGCAATACCTGTATATGTAACCCTGCAACAAGCACATCATACAGAAAATAGGATAATGTAGCTAATATTATCCAGCCTAGTAAAGAGAAACACAATGATCAAACCTCCATTGCCCTGCAGCTAAAACAAGATCATATACCCTGATCTTCCATCTCACGTATCCATTTCCGCTCTTCTTCATCCTCAACATCCATTCGTCTCTCAGTGCTTTCTTCCAGCTGACAACTCTACCCAAAACACCTGTTTGGTTCTCCTCCAAGGAATCACATCCTCATCCATGCCAAGCTCCCACTATTTCCTGGATCTACCTGTTCTGCTTCTTCAATAACTTCCTGGTCCTATGCCATAAGTGAGCAACAAGTAGTGTAAAGAAGGGAAATGATGAATTTAAGAACTTACTTACACCTTCAGTCCTCCATATGGGCACTTGAGACTCCATGACAACTAGCTGTCCACCCAAAATTTGTCTCAGTAACCGATACCGGTCACATCTCAGTCTACATCCGATCGATGTTGATTCCCTGCGACTGCCTCCCTGCCGACGTCGGTTTCCCCTGGCCGACGCCGATCTCTTTTCAGCCCTGAGTCACCGATGTCGGGCTGCACATAGCCGACGTCGGTCCCTGTCTGGACACCGACGCCGATTTTCCTGCCGACGTCGGTCTCTGTGTTTTTCTTGTGAGACCTGACTTTTTCCCGCGAGCTCTTTTTGGATCAAAACCTTGTCCAAATCACCCTTGCTCTGCTCAAAATTCCTCTGCACCTTATGCTGAACTCTGTCCGTCACTTTCTCCTTGAAAACCAAGGCTTTCCCGTTCTTGTCACTAACATCAGATTCCTCAAGAAACCTCACCTTCTTCTTCTGCATACAGAAACCACGATCCATGCCTTCCAAATCCGAAAGCATATTCTTTGACTCAAGAACCAGCATCTCCTTCTTATCTATGTGACCAAGCCTATCAAGCCACATCTCTGAATCTACAGCTGAAGTAGATAACCCAGAAAGAGAATCAGTAAAACAAGTAGATAGATAAAGCGTACCTACTTTCTTACCTCTAGCTACAACAAGTGTACCCTTGGTAACCTTCCAAGAGTCCGCTGTGAGAGTTACTGTGCAACCCTCTTCACCCAAACTTCTAACAGAAATCAGATTCCGCTTCAGAACTGGGACATGCATGACCTCCTTTAACACCCATGTGTCACCTGTCTGTAATTTCAGCTTCACTTTGCCTTTGCCAACAATCTGACAAGACTTACCATCCCCTACACAAATTTCTCCAAAGTCTCCCTAGACATACTCATGAAAAAATTCCCTATGTGGGGATGCATGAAAAGAGGCACCATAATCTAATACCCAAGATTCTACTTTATCCAAAGAACATACCAGAGCATCCTGTGCAACGTAACCCGCAACATCTGCTTCTTCTCCATGTTCTTCATGGTGATCTTCACCCGATTTGCAATCTCTCTTTAAGTGCCCTTGCTTTCCACATTTCCAGCAGGTTATTCTGCCATACCTGGACTTGGATCTTTTGCCTATCTTCGACCTTGATCTCCCACGCTCTGTCTTCTCTCTTGGCCTTCCTCTTCCTTCAACACTCAAAGCATCTCCAGATGATTCCCCTGTGCTTTTCCTGCGTATCTCTTCATTCAAGATCACACTCACAACATCATCCACTTTTAAGACTTTTGAAGGAGACACAGTATTAGAAACTGCCATTACCAAACCTTCCCAACTTTCAGGTAATGAACACAAGATTAAGAGAGCTCTAAGTTCATCATCAAATACAATATAAACTGAACTTAACTGGTTTACCAAACCATGGAAATCACTAAGATGGCTATGAACAGATCCACCTTCCAACATTTTCAAATTAAATAAATGCTTCATAAGAAATACCTTATTAGAAGCCGAGGGTTTTTCATACAAATTTGCCAAAGATTTCATCAACTCCACCGTTGTCTTACACTATGATAAGCTGGAAATCATAGATGAATCAAGACTCAATCTAACAGATCCCAGAGCCTTCTGATCAAGAACCTCCTATTCTTCATCTTTCATATCCAAGGGTTTGCTAGCAACCCCACCCAACGGTAAGTACAAATCTTTCTGATACAGATAGTCCTCAATCTGCATCCTCCATAATTGGTAGTTCTTGCCATTAAACTTTTCCATTCGTAGTTGATTGTTTTCTGCCATTGCTCAACTCCCACTCAAATAGAAACCCTGTGAGTAACCTGTAATCAAAACACACTACCCAGATCTACACCAATCTGTTAGTATCCCAACCAAAAGCTCTGATACCACTTGTCAGGAATCTAGAACAACAAACATTCTCTGATACCACTTGTTGGGCAAGAAGGGGGTGGAGGTAAATCCAAGAACAAACACACCTGTTCTAATTCCACCCGTTAGGATCTTGCTCCTCAGAAAGAGCACAGTATGATTACCAAATATAAGCAATTGAATATGCGGAAATAACCAGAAACACAAGTAACTAGAATTCACCAATAGCACAAAATATGAGAGACAATACACTATCTTGTATTAACACTATACAGAAAAGAATACATCAAAGAGCCGCCACACTCTTTCACCTTACAGAGATTCGCCACACCTCAAGTGTACAGTAATTCTTCTCACACACACTCTCTTACACAAAAAAAACGGTCCCAACAACCAACTCACACACAGAATTGGTGTTCACCTCACCAACCAATCAGTAATAACCCTGCCGGTACACCAAGCACTCTATAGCACTTCAAGCTGATCTCTCATGAACCTGCAACTTGCAATTCAAAGACCAAACTTACATGTAGATCCCCAATGAGCTTGCAACAACCTACAACTCACAGATCTTACAACTAGAAGGAACTCTTCCTTTCTATCTCATGCCTTTGACAATACATGCCAATGGGTCTATAAATAGATCCCTAACTCAAACAATAACTTAGACTCTTAATTTAGACAATTATCCTCGCAGCCCAAGACTCTAACTGGTCTCAACATGCAAACTCATCGTTCACTTAACTAACTATCTGTGAAACGAACACTTCGGGAACACACAGGCGACCGACGCCGGTCCCTGCTAGTCTGGTTCTGCCGACGTCGGCCGACTTCCTGCCGTCGTCAGTGGCCTTCTGCACTGGACTCTGCCGACGTCGGTCCTGCTGCCGACGCCGGTTCCTGTAGAACTCAGCAACCATCTATTCCTCAGTTTGCAAAGGTTGAAGCTTTTAGCTCCACAACCTAACATTTGTGGCTCATGATGGTAGGACTCCCAAGACCCACAACTCTAGTGAGGACTCTTTCCAGAAGGACATTGGGGAGGAGGATACCCAAGTTGCTGAGGAATTCATAAAAAGAATCCCCTCGCATGGACCTCAAAAGAAAGAAGCCAAATAATGAGGAGTAATTCATTGTTATTCATACTAGAGGTAAATGTCACAAAATGATAATACAATGACCAAACAATTGATCACTTACTCTGAGTCAGAATAAATTTGTTGTCTACCATTCTGAGATGGGTTCTTTTTGATCTTCTAACTGATTGTGGGCTGAAGTTTAGTAGATATTAGGCTGATCATAATGGTGCTCACCCTTATCTCACTTTGGGCTTTGTTGCTATCTTTTATTTTGTTTATTTTTTCTCTTTTGTCCTAGGTCTAGTTTCCTTCAACCCATCTTTAAATATCAAATAAAATAAAAAACTAGGTGGAACATTTGTAAAATGCAATATTATTCTAGTAATCTCAATAATGGTGTAATTTTTCCTTCCAACAATAACATTTTACTAAGAGAAATAGGGATTTATTAATTCCCTTTGAATACCATAACTAATGTAAAAATAATCACACTTTTTACTAATATATTTACCACCATTATTAGTTTATAATCTCTTAATAAAAAAATTGGATGCATTTTCAACACTAGCTTTAAATTCCTTGAATTTAGATAACACATCAAATTTTTTAACTAAAAATGACTAGATCATTCTAGTGTAATCATCAATAATAGTAAAAATACATAAATAACCATTAATATATACACCTTTAATGGGTCCTACAACATCATTATGAACCAATTCTAAAGGATGTGAGGAATTTTCATCATGATTCTTATGAAAGGGGTTAGTATGTTGCTTACCACATAAACAACACTTACAAGTTTCATGATGAAAGGATATAGAAAGAATTATAATAACAATATTTTGAGTAAAAATATCATGTAAACAAACTTCTAATTTTTCATGCCATAATTGAGATTTATTTTTACTATGTGATGAAAGAAAACATACAGAAGAAAGAGAGAAAATGTATAAACCATTATTTTGAATCCCTTTAATAATCAAATATTTGGATTGGTTTCTAATAGACCAAATATTTTTAATTAATGCTATAGTAAGTTCTAAACAATATAACAAGTTCTTCTTAAGCTTTGGTACATAGAAAATATCATTAATAACAACATTTAAATTTTTTTTCTTTCCTTGCTTAGGTGTTGCTAAAAATGGATTATCTCCTACATAAATATTTTCTAAGATATCTCAATAATAACACAAAATTTTAGATAATAAATTCATATGGTTTGATTCACCACTATCTAAAATTTATCCATTTTTATTTGAAGTAAATAAAGTAGCCTATAAAGCAATAACATTATGATCCTAATTGTTATCCTGATTAGAGTTTTGATTTTTCTACATGTTTTGATTAGATTTATTCCCTTTGTTATTTTTAGAAGATTTATTATTAACTCTATATATATTTTTACAATATTTTCCCCTTCTATGACCAACTTTACCACACATATTGTAATTTGTATTAAACTTAGGTTTATGATTCTTATTACCAGATTTTCTAATCTTATTTTTGTCTTTACCAGAATTAGGATTAGATTTTTATTTTTTATCATAAACATTATTTTAAGGTGAGAAGTACCTAAGTGACATTCTTTTTAGAATCAAAATTGGCCATAAATTTCTCTTCTTGAATCAAGATAGCAGACAAAGTGATAAGGTTAAGGATATCTTGCTCAGTTTGATACTTAGAATTCAAAATTGAAATAAAAATTTTAAAATTTTCATGAATATTTAACTGAATGATAAAATAAATCAATTTCTATTTAATCAAATTACAATTACATCCATCTAATTAAGCTTTAATCTTTTTAATTTTAGCAATAAAATTCACAACCTTTTCATCATCTTTCATAAGTATAGTCAGCAATTCAATGATTAATTTAATGATTTTTTAGAGTTGAGTACCATCATGCATGGATTCAAAGATTTTTCAAGTATATATAGGAGACTCATGATTACCAATGTGAATAATAAATTCATCCTTAACACTCCACAAGATAATGGGCATAGCTTCCTACAAGTTTTGTTGAAATGCATTAATAAGCTCAAGGGTCACATGTCATCTAGAAGGGGATTTTTCAATCCCAATGATAATATTATATAATTTTCGGGCCATGAATTCTATTTTAATTCATATTTTTTAAATATTATATTTATTTTCATTAATCATTTGTGATTTATGTAAAACAAAATTAGGTGAAGCCATATCTTCCCTTTACGAATGGCAATAAACAAGTACTTGAAATGAATCTTTTTTAGTACAAATTTTATCTTTATTTGATATTAAAATAGATTAAAAGTGTAAACACATAATAATTATTTGATTTAATGTTAAAAATAATAATAAAATTTCAAAAGATTACAATAAAATAGGGTGTCACAAATGTCATAAAAAATACACTAATGTAAGAACAATTTTTTTAAAATAACTTTTTTAATGAGTTTTTTGAAGTATTTTCTAAATTAAAGTGAATAATACATGAAACTATAATTAATTTTATAATTTAGATGCCAAATAATGCAAAAAAATGAAATAGAGTTACATTAATTTAGCTGTCGAAAGAGTTGCACTCAAATAAACCACCTAAAAACTATTATTAAAAAAGTTGTAAAATTAATAATAGGAGGCTTCAAAATACAAATTGACATAGATGTGTCTGGAAGGTGACAAAAACCAATAAAATGACTTGTTATATGACTATAGTTGATAAATTTTTAACAAAGTCAAATGTCACAAGAAGGTTGACAGGTTTAAGGTTTTACACATGAGAAAAGTTAACACACAAACCAAAAAAAGTTTTATAATTACTATTTTGACCAAAAAATTATTTGAATAAATTAATTTGACCAAAATAATTATAGGTAATGAGTTTTGAACCCTTGATATTCCTTTTTACAAATTTTAAGTTAAAAAATAACTACCAACGCATCTGGTAATTCATTTAAAATTTTACAAGTACTAAATTATTTTTAAATATTTTATAAATATTTTTTTAAATAAAATATATATTATAATGTGTATGTAAATAAAAGTGGTAAAAAATTTTCAAAAAGAATTTACTAGTTTTACTAGGTAACTTAGGTGGGCCCCTTTTGCTTTTGCATGGAAATAGTGATTTTTAAAAATAAAGTATTTTTTATATAATTTCACCAAATATATTAAATTAAACATGTCTATAGAAACATGTTCTAAGAAGAAAAATGATGCCCGGGTTGAGAAGGGAGGTTGATGGAGGTCGAAAGAGGCCTTTTCAAGCCCTAAAAATTTGTCAGATCTTCCTCAAACCTTGTAATGAAGCATCCAAAAGCTTCAAAAACTGATTTTGCTACCAAAAAAATAATTTTAAAAATTTTATAGGTTGTTCCAATTGTACAATGGAACCCAAGGACAAGATTAAAAAAATTCACAAATGCTTGGAATAGCCTTCTTAGGCCTTGAAACTTTGCATGCAGCCTTCAAATCTTACAAATAAGCATCTAAAACCTTTAAGATTAATTTTTTATACATAAAAATTAAAATATTAGATCATACCATGGTTTCATAAGTGAGAGAAAAAAACTAGAAGTTGAATGACATATTTTATAGCTCTACAAGTGTTTTTAGGAGACTAAAATTAGCTAATCTAGCCCCTCAGAATAGATAAAATAACAAAAGAATGAATCAAATAAATTATTTTTTATTTTTTGTCTTTTAGGCCATACAACCATGTTAATCCAACATATATCTTCTAAAAACTCATTTTAAACATCCCATGGGCTCTTTAGATGAGTTTGTAGGCTATGAACCAAGAGATTTGACCCCTTGAATAGAGATTTAAGCAATAACAACCCAAAATCATTTTTTTTTAATTTTAAACTTACTTTGGGCCATACAATGATTGTACCAAGCTATAAACAAATAAATAATTTTCTTGAATTTGATCTCACAATAGAAAATAAACCAATCTTGCCAATCAATCATTGTGTCCCTCACTCTAATTACATGATAAAATTTGAAATGCATATACAATATAATCACACATTATGGATATAGATAAAATAATTAATTAGCAAAGACACAAATCAATGTTGACCTGAGAATTTAATGTATAAAACCTAAAAGAGATAAAAAATCACAAATTAATATATTCATATACTTTAAAAACTCCTAGTGTACCCAATACAAAAACCTTCAAGCTCTCACTTCTTTCTTCCCAAAGCATTAGTCATAGAACTCTTTTGTAATGATATTTGCCACATGTAAATATATTATAATGTCATAAAATTATGTGTGTAATTTACCAAAGGGGTAAACCTCTTTTTATATTGGGGTGTGGAGGTGGATCATTGTAACCAACATATCTAACCTCTCCTTGAGGAACTTTTAAACAACAATAATAATTAATATGTTTTATTATTGTATTTACATGATGATTTAATCCATGTTTAATAATAATAATAATAAAAATAATAATAATAATAATAATAATAATTATTATTATTATTATTATTATTATTTATTATTTACCTATGTAAATATGATAAGCATTCAATAAAGACACCACTTAAGCATTATATGTTCCAACATGTTTTGCTTCATGGTCTATGATTTCTCCTTCTCCACTACACTCAACTTGGTCATTTTTTCTCTTCTCATCATATATCTACTCCATTGTTCAAGAGCATGGAAACATTGGCAACAGATGTTGTCAAAGTTGAAGTTGTAATTAGATGGCTCAAAACTAGCATTTTCAAAACATCCAAGGTGGTAGATAACATCTAAGACTAGGTTCTTAGCCTCTAATCATGCCTGGTTGAGATACCCACCACCCATTTGTGCCTCAAAAATGTCCTTCCCAAAATAATAAAAAAGTAATTTTTTTAGCCTAACTTTAGGTGTGCATAAAATAGAAACCATAAGTCATTAGCACAGACCAAAAGAACCCTCACATGCATATCTAGTCCCTCTAATTTCACCCCATAACACATTGATTAAACCTTGGAAATGAATTTGTGTCACAAGTTGTAGCGATGGGTCCTAAAGTGTAATTTTTTTGTAGTGAAGAGATAAGTTCTTGTCCTCCAACTTGAATTTCTTCCTCAATGATCACCATGTGTAAGTTCCTCACTTCAATCACATCTATATTATAAAATGACATTTTATACCATGACCATGATGTCTAAATCCACTAAGAAGCATGTTTTCACTAATGTTCAAGAGCGTAGAAACACTAACAATAAATGTTATCAAAGTTAAAGCTATAGTTAAATAACTCCACCTTCGGTGCTTTACGACTTGAAAATGAAATTTACAACACATCTGGGGTGGTGGGTAATATCTAGGACTAGGTTTTTAGCTTTTGATCATGCCTGGTTAAGAGACCCACCACCTATTTTGGCCTCAATAATGCCCTTCCCAAAACAATAAAAATGTAATTTTTTAGCCTAACTTCAAGTGTGCATAAATAGAAATTATAATTCATTGTAAAAAGAATAAAGAACCCTCACGTACATGTTGATGGAACCTTCAGGACCAATTTGTGGCACAAGTTATGTGTGCAATCAAAAATGCATCAAGTCTATAAATCAATTCTAAATTAGATAAGATAGATCCTACCTACACTTCAGATTGGGGATACATTAGATAATCAGGGATATGACCAATATGTGGAGCCACTAGACCCAATTGGGGGATCTCTTTATCACAACAATAATACTAGGGAGGCTTCTAAAGCCTCTAGTCAAGCAAAATCAAACAATAACCCTAACTAAGCCCTATGTTTTCATATTCACTATACTAATAACAAGTAAAGTAAAGTTTAATCTATTGCTCACTAAAATTTGTGGAAAAATATGGGGGGTAGTAAATAAATGGAAATGAACATGCATAAGATAATATCAATTAAGCTATGTGGGAGTAAGAAACTAATACATGAAGAATAAGAGTAATATTATTTGAAATCCAATACTTATGTTACTTCTATCTACTAAAGAGATGAGCAAAGTTAGAGAATACTTACCTGAAAGATAAACCCATCAAAACTCAATCTCTCTCTTAGCCAAAGGGAATTTGAAAGAGGATATTGTGATTTGTAAAGATCACTAAAAAAGTCCAAAGCATCCAAGACTACTCCACAAGACTAGATTCTCCAAGTAGAAACCCTAAACTAAGCCTCATCCAATAAATTGGTGGAAAAGCAAATTATAAAGAAGTGCAAGCAAATAATAACTCTTGATCTCTCTAAATAATTATGAAATGAAGATCCACACCTCTCTCTCTCTCTCTATATATATATATATATATATCTATATATATATATATATATATATATATATATACATACATACATATATATATATATATATATATATATATATATATATATAGAGAGAGAGAGAGAGAGAGAGGTGGATCTAAACCTAAACCCTTTCGAAAGTTTCATTTGATAGGTTCAACCCAATCGACCTAGTACTATTATTGACAAAAAAACAATAGGTCACAGGATAGGTTGGCTAAGATCCAACCAAGACCATAAATGAGTTTCACCAATAAGATTACAAGGTCAACCCAATTGACCTAGTACTATAAACTATCTAAAGGGGTTTTAGGTTAAGAAAAAAGGTATAAAAGATGGTAAAAGACTAGAGGATTGTGTAAAATAGTAGTAATAGCTATGGTTTAAGAGCTAGTTAGATTAGTAATAAATGAAAATAAGGGATAATAATCCTACAAAGAACCAATGGTCTACCCACCCCTTTTTTGATACATCTATTAGGGTGTACACTCAGATAAATTGAGACTCGATGTGTTACTACAAGATAAAAAGCATCAATATTTGATAAAATTTAAAAATATTATGTGTATACATATTCCCCACTCAAATCTCATCACGTGTCACTCAAGTGTAATAGGGGATGGTTATTCAAGAAATAAAATAGTAACACACAACACCAAGGCTAAAAAATGTTGTAATATTTTAAATAAAAGATAACTAAAAGTAAATGACTGAAAGGAAAATAGCTAAAAATTAAATGTGATGTGTACCTTGACTTAGCTTTATCATGGAATGGTTATCTGTTGTGTTTATAGTTTTGATTTTGGATGGCATAGATACTACTTTTGACAAATATAAGAATTCAAAACTAAAGAGAAAAAATAAACAAATACAGGAAAGCCAAGATAAATGGTGTTATGTGGATGGTACATACTTGAAAATTTGGCAAGCAGGGGTGACAAGTGTTATATTAGACCAAATGACCAAATCAAAATTTAGAGTAAATCAGGTAATCAAAAATCCAAGGCTACTAAAGATCGAAAAACTCAAACATGTAAACCTTAAGTAAGAAAGGAAAACTCACCAATTCAAACCAAGGATACATATCAAAAAGGATGGTAATCAAACATCAATGTGAAAACATTAATAATACTTACTTAAATAAAGATAGAAAATCAAAAATGGTAAAACAAAATTGATGAGTGAGCAGTGACAATCCTTACTCAACATCAATGTAAAAAAGTTGTAGAAAAGGGAAAACAAAATTGATGAGTTTGAAGTAATAAGCCAACCTCACTCAAAAATGGAAAAAGTACATGAAATTATAAATAGACTCAGGTTTATATAAAAAGGGTACTACAATAATGAAACATGTTAAAAAGAGATTAAGGCAAGTCTAGAAATGTAAAGCCATGGTGTGAAGAAAGTAATCCATAGTTTCTCAAACATGTTATTTTGCTCTAAGGATAGATAAAACTAAAACATAGTAGTGTTAGCATGTTTTTAAGAGGTGAATAAAAAATAAGTATAGAAGAGGGAAAATAGATTTAGAATCGTACATGCCTATGAAGGGGGGAAATGAAATGAGTGGAGAGGATAATGAAGGAAAAACCAAGGTAGAGGAACTCTTTATCGAATTCAAGACACTCAGATTAGGTTTGTCAAAACAAGAGGACTTTCAATCTTAAGGACTCTAAAGAATTTATCTTATCCACATATGTCTTAGGTCATCAAATTAAGTGTGTCTATCATCCCATGAAGGATATATGCATGAAAATTAAAATGGACCTACCTTCCCATAACATGTTTCCCATTCATCATGACCCCTTATAGAATCATCAATTTACTATGAAGCTTGGGTACTTGCATGAGAAAATAGTTAGCACCATAGATTTTATTGAATTATCCTATTATAATCTACTAGCATATCATACCCCAATGGACATTAGCTCTATTATGAGGCCAACTATGGAGTTTGAGATTTGATTGGAGATAGGAAATGTGTTTGGAATCACATCTTTTGGTGTGATTTTGACTTTTGAGATTTGTGTGTTACTTTTTGTATATCATTGCCTTTTATTTAAAATGATTTGGATTGTAACTTATTAATGTATTTTTATTTTCCTCCTCCATATGGATTTGGAAAACCAAAATATGGGTGCTAAAGATGACTTTCATTTAAATACTTGGGACTTGGTTGCTAAGAGAGATAACTCAGAGAGCATGGTGTCTAAGAGTCTTATAAATTTAGGTAAAATAAAAGTTTCATCTTGATTTTGACCTTGTTTTATCTAATGTGGAGTGAAAGTAAAGGAAATCAAGAGGACTGAAACATGAAATAATTTAAATTACTTCAAATCACAAAATATGTGACAAAGGGCAAAAAAGGGATACAATGATAGTAAAGTGTGATTAATTATCATAAGAATGAGGGAGATGTAAGATAACATGCTAACACATGTTGTTATGCAAATTTTATCTATTAAAATAAAATATATATAAAGTTGAGAACAAATATCAAAAATTTGTAACTAGATTCTAAATAAAGGAATAACAAGACAGTGATTTTATGAGGAGGGCCAACTCATATCCATGGTCTCACACTACAACTAATAAAAGAGAAACCCATGAGGGTGATAAAAAGTATTTTAAAAATTATGAAAATAAAAATAATATAATACATCATGATGAAATTCATGTCCTATCCATGGTTTTACAATGTAACTCATGAGAAAAAGGGGAAACCAAAAGACCAAAAGGAAGGACTAAGGTTTGTGCAAGCAGAGAACTACTACAGAGGGTGAGACTCATTTAATTAACCTAAAAAAAGTTTTAGATAGATAGAATATATAAATCATAAAAATAAGGAAAGGATTAGGCAAAATACTTCTTGAGGAAGTGTGCATTGGTGGGTTCTTTGAAAACATGGCTTTCATTGGTTTGAAGGTGATATGTACTTGGACCAAAAATATCTTTGACTAAATAGGGACCCCACCATTTTTTAGTGTATTTAGGGTGTATTTACCTTATTTGTCATGAGTGTAATGTAATTTAAGGACAAGATCACCAATATTAAATGTGAGAACTTTAACATATTTATTATGTTTTAATACGGACCTTGTATTGGAAATTATGTTTTAAATCAGAAATATGGTGTTCATCGAGGAGATCAAGATCATGAAGGTGATCTTCATGTAATTATTCATTGGTTATGATACCATGAAGAGAGATATAGAGAGAAGGAATCTCAAGTTATAATTAAAGGACTGATTTAGAATGATAGACTAGAGAGAATGGTGTTGCACCAGTGGCATTAAGTATGCTAGTCTGATAGGCCCAAAGAGTGGGATAGAGATGAAGGTGTCAATCCATACAGGTTACATGAATTATCTTTTGGAGAATTTTGTTGATAAGTTTTTTGGTAGACTCAACTTGGCCATTACATTTCAGATGATAAGGTGTGGAAAATTTGTGATTATTTTTAAATTTTGCATAGAGTTATTTGACATCCTTGTTTTTGAAATTACCACCATTATCTAAAATGATAGTATGAGGGACACTAAAGCAGTAAATGATTTTATTAAAAATAAATTTGGAGATGGTGGTACCAATGCTATTAATGATGGGCATAGCTTTGACCCACTTGGTGAAATATTTGGTGGTTGTGATGATAAAGACATGCCCATATTAAAAGCAAGGTAATTTTTTGATGATATATAATCCCCACATAGAAAAGGGCTAGGGAGATTCAATAGTTTGAATCTTGACTAGAGGTGAATGAATTAGATCATCATGAAGTTGGCTAAGAGTACACCTTTTAACAAACTCAATGGTACTAATTTCAATAGTAGGACAAAATTATCCCATACGTAGGTATTTACGGGTTGTAACATGTTCATTATAGGGGCCACCACAAATGCCCCCATGTGCTTGTTCAAGGAGAGAAGGAACCTCATCTTTCATAACACACTAGAGTAAGGTACCTTTAATATTATGATAATAAAGGATTTTATATTGAAATACATACTTAAAATCTTGTTTGTGAATACGAGTCTTTTCATGGGAGTCTAAGTTGGGTAGATAAGTTTGGTGTTCTAAAAATTGAATGATGTCTTTGTACCATAGGCTTTGTCAAATGGTGACACCCTCAATGTGATAGATAAGCAAATGAAGTGGTTGAATATAGGATGGAGATTTTATTATTTGGATAAGAAAATTGAGATTGGTGAGAACTTGGTGTGGATGAAAAAGAGATGTTAAAGAATCAATATAATCAGTAATGGAATTTTCATCCCGTGGGATAGGCTTGATAGTGAAATAAATGAAATATTTGGTGAGAGTAGTTGTAATTTGATAATAATAAATGAGATTCTAACTTTTACATTGGTAATCACCATTGACTTGGTGTGGGAAATGAGTTGATAATTTCCTAAATAATGTAGGTATTAGATGTCTAAATCAAGAGAAACCCTCATGCTTAAGATTAGAGCTTCATACTTTGCCATATTATTGGTGACATCAAATGTTAAATGAAAATCTAAAGGGATGATTTTTCCAAGAGGACTTATAATAATACAACCTACCCTAGCTCCTTGAAGGCCTTTATCACCATCAAAGTGAAGGGTCCAAGTATCTTCATGTAAGTAAAGATTAATTTCAAGAATTTATTCGATGACTACTTTTGATTTAGTAGTATTAGGGAGGATAGTGGATTCGTCAAGATTACTTACTTCAAGATCAGCAAAGAAGTTATGAAAGTAATCTTTAAGGGAAATAGATTGGTTGAGACCTTCCATATAGATAATATTATCATTGGTCAGACTATCTTGAAGGTGATTAGTAGTGGGCACAAGAGCAAAGACAAGTTGATCATCTATGACCTATCCGTTGACAACTTTTTGAGTTACAATGTGGAGATAAAATTCTATGAGGAGGATCATCCACTTGCCAATTATGTCTCCAATAACAAATGTTTTAGAGAATAAGTGATGAAGGGTGTTGGAATTAATGATGACATAAGTGGTCTAATAAAGCATGTAATGTCAAAGCTTTTTAACTATGAAATATATGGTGAGGCAATCACATTCAACTTTTTGTAACATTTCTCATAATCGATGAGGCCTTGGCTAATATAGTAGATGGTATAATATCTTATGGTATAATCTTGTTTGGAAATCATTACCCCAATTGATATGGGTGTGGACTAAGTATATAAGATTAAATTTTGATCATTAGAAGGAGGATGAAGTGTAGGTGGGTGAAGTAATGATTCTTTCATGTTATCAAAGGCTTTTTGACAAGGATCCATCAATTATAAAGTATCACCTTTCTTAAGAAGAGAATTGATGAAGTGGATAGGGTAAGCCATTTCAGGGATGAATCATCTAATTTCCCTAAGTTTATTGAGATAAGTGTGAATGTCTAGAATGGATTGATGAATAGGCATGTTAAAGATGGTACTAATCTTAGTAGGGTCAATGTTGATACCATAGGGAGAGATTAAGAGTACTAATAATTTGTCAAATATGACACCAAAGACACATTTGTAAGGATTTAGTCTAACTCAGTATTTGAGGAGACGATTGAAGATGATGGAAAGATCAAAAAGATGAGTCTTGCAAATTTGAGACTTAGCAATGAGGTCATCCATATAAGTTTCAACAATTTTGTGGATGAGATCATAAAAGATATGAATCATTTCTCATTGATAAGTGGCTTTGACATTTTTTAGGTCGAAGGGAATTTTAACATAGTAATAAGTTCCCCATTTTGTGGTGAAAGTTTTCTTATGTTGATCCTCAAGAGCAATGTGAATTTGATTGTAACCCAAAAAACCATCCATAAGAGATAATATTTCATAGGCAGCTATGGAATTGATAGTGGCATCTATTAAAGGTAAAGGGAAATTATCCTTGGGATAAGAAAGATTAAGATTATGAAAACCAATGCAGATGCAAATGATCATACTGACCTTTTTTTGATTTAAAACTATGTTAGAAACCCATTCAGATTAGTCTACTAGTTTGATAAATTTATCATCGAGAAGTTTGATAATTTCTTTGTGACATAAAGCAGAAACCTCAAGTGGAAATTTATATTATTTTTAATGCATAGGTTTACCATCAAGATAAGTGATGATGTTGTGAAACATAATGATAGGATCAATACTAGGCATGTCCTCATAGGACCAGGTAAAGATATCATGATATTTATCAAATAATAAATGCTAAAGTTATCATACTTGATAGGTGAGAATTTGTGAGAAACTATAATTGGTCAAGGGCATGGTGGAGTACTGTATTTAATTCAAGGAGTTTCTTCGATAAGCATAGAATTTCCATATTGGAAATGGTATGGTGAATTTGGTAAATAATAAATTCTATTATCTTTGGGATCGATTCTAGTAATGAAATCATGGAAACAAGGAGCTTTACTTTTGAAATTCTAAAGTCTATGATGTTGCTGAGGAAGTTGAGGTTCTCATGCATGAAGTAATTCAAGGATAGCTTCATTGCTAGGAAAGGTGGGAAGAAGACCATAATAATCAACATCTACTTTGAGATCAAGGATTTGATTACCATGATGATCATATTCAAAATGAATTTGATGGACATCTATGGCCTTGGAATCTAGTGTAATCTTAGGAGTAGGAGAAGTAGATGGATCCAATAGGATTGGTATGCTTTTATATTATTTGATAGGGGAAGATTAAGATATATCGATGGGATTTGTAGGTGGTAAAGAAGATGCAATGATTTCTAAAGGTTTGAAAGGTATGATTTGTTCTACCACCCAAGGAGTATCAAAAAGTAGAGAATTAATAAGAGGCATATGACATTCGAGATCTATGTCATGATTTATGTAAATGGTATGGACATCCTAGTTAAAGGCATGGATTTGAGCTAAGATTTTCTAATAATGTTGAACATCCAAGTCTTGATATTGAGCTTGGGCTATTATGTAGTTATCATCATATGTTGGAGAAATGGTACATGTTTGAGATTTAGGAGGAGTTTCAGAAGGTGAAATCCCAATATTACTAAATTTACATGGAGACATGATGAGAGGATCTTGTAATAATTGATCCACTCCATAATCATTGTAAGTAAAGGCATATTCTAGTAAAGAAGACTTATAAGTATTACATGGAGGGGAAAATTAGTGATCTCATCAATGAGAGGAATAGTGTGATCATGAGGTAACAAAGGAGGAAGCCACTCTGATATATAGGGAGGTAGCTTGGTAATATTGCATGTATTCTATAAATCATTAGGTTCATCATCATCAAAATTAGCAAGAGTGACTTATAAATCTGGATTGATGTTGATGAACTTGGGTAAATGAGCACTATTAATCTTAGGAATGGTTGGAATGCAATATTGAGATTTTAGATTAGGAAGTTAAATACTCCAAGGGTTAGGATCAAATTCATGTTTATACCATTTTCCATTATGTAATAATTTAATGCATTAGATATTATAAGAATCAATGGCCCTCATTATATGAGTCCATGGGTGACCAAAGAATATGTTATAAGACAAGGGTAAGTCAAGGACCATAAGTTTAGTTTAAATGGTCTTAGGTCTGATTGTTAGGGGAGGCCAAATACAACCAAGTGGATTTTGATTAGTTTTATCAAATCCATGATATGTAAGGTAGGTTTGTTTGAGATGATCCTTGTTATAACTAATTTGTTGGATAAGCCACAAAGATGTCACATTAATACTAGAGCCTTTATCAACTAAGACTTTATGGATAAGGGTAGCATTAGTGGCTATTTTAATTAATAGTGGAAAATCTTTAGCGTGAAAAAGGATTTCATAATTAATCATGTCTTCTTCAAGAAATTCAATAGAAGGCTTAGAAGAAGGATAAATGGTTTCAATGGTATGCATGTTGGTAGGTTGAGGTTTAGGAAAAGGTGGTTCTTCATCTATTGGAGAAGGATAGTCAATTTATTTTAATTTTTTCATAAAAAACTTGTGGTGATAAGGGGAAGTACTAACTAACTCCTTAATTTAAATCTTTCAAGGCATGGAGTTAATTTCTTCTAGAAAGTTCTAATGAGATTTAGAAGAAGAACCAATGTAAAATTTAGAAAGTAAAGTAGATTTTGAAGGAACATAAATGGTTGGGGGTTTGAAAGGAGGAGGTGGTTCCTCATGGGCTTCCAAATATAGATTAGTGGTTGTAGTATCTTTGAGAAGTTGTTTTTTTTAAATATGGTTTCTTAGGTTTGGTGAAAGGATCTTTGTGAGTTAGAAGATAACTGACCTTAGCGGTGTTACCATATTGATAATTGTTATAATATTGGTCATAATCAGCATCAATAACACAAAGATCCATGGTAGTTTATTGATTATTAGTTGTGGAAAAATATTTTTGTTTATTAAAAGAAAAATCTTTATAAATCTATCATTTTTGAAAAGCGGTATTTTACTTTTGATGACTAAGGTTAATCATGGCTTCACGATTAAAGGAATCACCAAGCATATAAGAGACAAAAAATTTAGTAATTCCTCTACAAGATTCATGGGAATGACCAATATTGGTGTGGAACCAATAAAATTGATTAGGTTCATACCACTTAAGAGGATTATTAGGATAAGTAAAAGGTTTAGAGGGCAGTAAAAATTGTTTCATTCACTACACAATGAGTGGTGTATGTGAAGATGAGGGAGTGTTGGCTTTGGCAACTCTTGGTTTTGTTTGAGGAGTATTACCAATGATAATATTAGTAAAAGTTTTAAAATATCCTTTAAGTAATTTAGGATTAGGTTTGAATTGATTCATGAGAAAGTCTTGACGTTTAGCTTGGTCAAGAGCTTTATTAAGTGTTCAAGGATCAAAATTTCAAACCTTATATTTAAGAGGAGTTAAAGTAGTAATAAAGAGTTTGAATAATTTATCATCAGTCATGTTATGATCAGCTTTATGGGCCTAATATTTCCATCTTTTGATAAATTCATAAGCTAATTTGATGGGAGATTGCTTAGCATTGATGAAATGACTAAGACAATTTTGGGAAGATCATTATATTGGAATTTTTTAACTAAAGGATTGACTAAATCCTCAATTTACCAAATAGAGTGTTGTGAAAGTTGGTTGTACCATTTGAATACATCACTAGTGAAGGTTTTAACTAAAATCTTAGTTGTGGTGAAAGTATTATTTTGGATCCACTCTTTGTAAAGATTACTTAACGCTTTGAGAAAGGATGCAGGGTCTTTAGTCCCATCATACTTAATAGTTGGAGATATGTTATCAATATAAATAGATATTATGGAGTTAAATTCTCATTTTGAATGTTTTGAAGGATTTTGTTATTTATAATAGGTTGAGGAATAACAGTTCCTAAGGCATCTCTAAGAGATAGAGGAATATAGTTGAGATTGACTTGAGGATGGATAGTCAGAGGTTGATTATCCATATGGATCAAATGACATTGTATTTGAATCACTTGAGAGGTGTTAGAAGTTTTCATTATGTTCATTTATTGTATGAATTGTGCAATAAGTTGAGTCATATCAATTGGTGGGTTGGTGTTTCTAGGATCAGTCCTTGAATTGGTATTAGGGGGAGGCTTATTGGAAGATGGATTATTAGTGGGATTATTAGATAGACTTGTGTCAATTAATCCCAAATTATGTTGAAGGGTTTGAATATGGAAATTATTTTAATAGGTATAAAAACTATCAGATCCACCTAATTCATCTTGAGGTGTGATTTTCACCATATTACAAGCCATAGATGAAGGGGAAGAGGTGATCCAGGAGTGAGGGTTCTCTTGTGAGGAGAAGAGATGGAGAAATGAGCATCCCATATAGCATATAAATGGATTTAGGTTGTCCAAGAATATTTTGATGGAGGATTTCATGATGAATGGAGATAAATGACCAAAATGCTAAGGAAGAAAAATAGAGAATTAAGCTCAACATATAGGGTAGATAGTAAGAGTACAGAGTTAACTAGGTTGACCTAGTACTAAAAACTAGGGGAATCAAAGTCTAATAAGAGTATAGAGTCTATTTTGTTAGCCTAGTACTATTATCTAACTAGAAAAAGAGATACATGGTTGATTGGGTCAACATAGTACTGCAGGTAGGGGAAAAAGTAGTCTTTAAAAGACTATGTCAAATAGAATGATAGTGTATTGAAAACCAAGAGATATGTTTTAATGTGCTTAAAAGTAAGAAATTAAAGGAAACACATAATCAATTAGGTTAATGAGGATGATATAATTAAATCACACAACACAAAACCTTGCATCAACACTGGATAATGCAATTTTTTATAATACAACATACAATGAGAAAAGAGCAAGTAGTCAACTTGGAAAGTAAATGCTAACTAATTGGTCATTCTAAATGTTGTTAGATTAATAAATGTTATTTTTAATGTGATAAAGAAGTTAGATGAAATTAGGAAACCAGAAATCAATCTATGGATGGTTTCAAGATGATTAGGTTGAAAGGGATCTATGTTGGTAATGGTACTAGCTTGGTATTGGGGCCTTCTCCCTCACTTCACAATCCTATAGTGAAAAGGGTGTAGGGTGCTTTGCCAATATATACTATTAACCAGTGTTTATACTTGGCTAAAAAACAAGTTAGCTTTCCCCTTGCTAATGAAATCCAAGTAGGTAGGCCTTGGGTAGCCAATTATTTAAATACATTTTAAGATTATATGATTTGATAGTGTGTGCAAGAAAGAGAAAAATAGTGCAACTAAATGGTATATTGAAAAACCACTTAATTAGACTATGTGATCTATTATAAGCATTTAATCAATTGAAAGTGAAAGTGTGAAGTAATTTCTAACAAATAGATGTTAATTCTAACTTTGAAACATAATATAGTGTTAGTTCAGATGACAGTGTATGTAGATATTATAGTAAAGAGTTGATAGTGTCGCTACTATACTTTTAAAGTAAGTGTCTTTAAGAATTATGTCGATAGTGTTGACCTAGTCTTTCAGATAGAATATAGAACTAGGTCAACCAAGTTGACCTAGTTTGTTGTATAAGGGCAATTTTAAAGACTGTAAACTATGAAAAATAGATTTGTAAGGAATAACTAAAATGAAAGAGAAATAGAGAAAGGAACCTTGGTGGTTGGAAAATGTAGAGGAATGTGAGATTGATGTTGAAGTGCCTTGAATGTTACTAGTAATTTCTACAACTATGTCAACTAGGTTGACTTAGTTTTGTAATTCCATAAGTACTAAATCCTGTGAAGATGACTATATGAGCTTGGTTGACCTAGTATGTTTTTTGGAAGTTGTTTAGAATACTATACCAGCCTAGTCAACCTAGTATATTTTTTGGAGCTAAATAATAGTATTGTGTCAACTTGTTCAACCCAATAGTTTGTTTGAAGTGAAAAATTGTATTATGTTGACCTGTTTAATCTAGTAACTTGTATCTGATAAAGACCTGCACAAATAGAATAGATTTTTTTTATATGAATGTGTGTTAAACCTGTGCATATAAGTTAGAAACTATACCATCCCTATCGACCTAATATCACAAATATATAAAAATATTAAATAAAATGATATAAATTAAAAAAATGTGAAAAAAAACTTGCAAGGGTTAGATTCACATTGGGTTAACCAAAATGTATGCAATAAAAAATGCATCAAGTCTATAAATAAATCTTAACTCAAAGAAGATAGATCCTACTTACACTTCAAATTGCAGATACATTAGATACTCAATAACATGACCAATATATGGATCTACTATACCTAATTAGGGGATCTCTTATCACAACAATAATACTATGGAGGGTTTCAAATCCTCCATTCAATAAAATCAATTAATAAACCTAACTAAGCCCTATGTTTTCATATTCACTATGCTAATAAAAAGTAAAGCAAAGTCTAATCTAGTGTTAACTAAATCTTATGTCACAGTATGGGGGTTAGTAAATAAATGGAAATAAACATGCATAAGAGAATCTCAATTAAGTTATGTATGATTAAAACCCTAATTCGTGGAGAAGAAGAGTAATATTATTCAAAATCCAATACTTATGCTACTTCTATATACTAAAGATAGGAGCAAAGTTAGAGAATACTTACCTAAATAATGAACCCAGCAAGACTCAATCTCCCCCTTGGCCAAAAGGGATTCACAAGAGGTTGTGTTTTTTAAGGATCACTAAGAAATTCCAAAGCATCCAAAACTTCTCCACAAGACTAGATTCTCCAAGTAGAAACCCTAAGCTAAGACTCCTCAAGTAGAATGGTGGAAGAGCATATTGTAAATAAGTGCAAGTGAATACTAAATCTTCATCTCTCTAAATAATGACAAAATTATCTTGTATATATAGGTATATCTAACCCTAAACCCTTCAAAAAAAATTATCCAATAGGGTCCACCTAGTTGACCTAGTACTATTATTGACAAAAAATCACTAGGTCATGGGTTAGGTCGGCCAAGAGCCCATCTAAACCCTAAATGAGTTTCACCAATAAGAGTAAAATATTAACCCAATTGACCTAGTACTATAAACTATCAAAATGGGTTTCAGGCTAGGAAAATAGGTATAAAAGATGATAAAATACTACAAGAGTTTGTAAAAGAGGATTAATAGCTTAGGGTAAAGGTTTAAGAGTGTGTTGGATTGGTAATAAGTGGCAATAAGGGATAACAATCCTAAAAAACACCATTGGTCTACCCACCCCTTTCTTGGTGTACCCTTTAAGGTGTGTACTTAGAGATATTGAGACTCGATGGGTTCTTGAAAGATAGAAAGCATCAGTATTTAATAAAAATTGAAAATATTATGTGTATAAAAGTTATATTAATGAGCTCTAAAATGTAACTTTTTTATAATGAAGAGACAAGTTCTTATCATCCAACTGGCATTTCTACCTCTGGTAAATCCAAGTATAAGTACCTCACTTTGATCATGTCTATATATCTAAATTAAACATGCTACCATGACCATGACATCCAAATCCACCCAAAAGCATGTTTCCCCTACCATTTAGGATCATGGGAACACTAACAACAAATGTTGTCAATGTTGAAGTTGGATAAATCCACCTCTAGTGATTCATGGATTAAAATTGGTATTACCAACACATATGTGGTGGTGGATAATTTCTAGGACTAGGTTGTTGGCCTCTGATCATGCCTATTCAAGTACCCACCACCCATTTTGGCCTTAAAAATGCACTTCCCAAAATAAAAATATATATAGTTTTTAAGCCTAACTTCAGGTGGACATAAAATATAAGTTGTACATCATTGGCACGATCTATAAAAACCTACGCATGAATGTTTAATTAATATAATTTCATATTTAATCATGTCTATGGAACATTCAATACTAATCCATGAAATAATTTGCAATAACAGGGCTTGAAGTGTAACTTTTTTCAATGAAGAGATAAGTTCTTGTCTTCCAACTGAAATTTTTGACTTTAAGACCCAAGTGCAAGTCCCTCACTTTGATCATATCTAAGTGGAAAATGAAATTATATCCCATAACCACAATGTCCAAATCTATCTAGAAGCATGTTTTCACTATTATTCAAGAACATGGAAACACTAATAACAAATGTTGTCAAAGTTGAAGCTATAATTAGAGAACTTTGCCTCTGGTGCTTCATGGCTCAAAACTTGCATGTTTAACACATATAAGGTGGTAGATAAAATATAGGACCAATTTCATGGCTTATGATCATGCCTGATTGAGATGCCTACTATATGCAGTGGGAAATACAATAGATTTTACAAATCAATTTTAGCTCGAAGAAGATAGATCCCACTTACACTTCTGATTGGGGATACATTAGATAATCAAGGTCATGACCAATATAGATCCATTAGACCTAATTAAGGGATCTCTTACTATAATAATATCACTAGGGAGGGTTCCACAGTCTATAGTCAAGCAAAACTATGCAATAACCCTATCTAGGTCCTATGTTTTCAAATTCACTAAACTAACAAGTAAAGTAGAAATCTAATCTAGTGCTCACCAAATCTTGTGGCACAAAGTGGGGGTAATAAACATGAAAATTAAACATGCATAGGAGAAATATAATCATGTTAATGTATACATAATCCTAATACATAGAATAGAAGTGCAAATGCATATCCATCTACTCTTACAAAGGAGGAATAAAGTTAAGAATACTTACCTTTGAAGATAAACCCATCGAGCCTCAATCTCTCCCTTGGCCAAGGTGATTCACAAGAGGTTGTTTTAGTATGTAAGGATGACAAGGATAAATCAGCTCTAGGATACACAACCTATCAATTTAATCAAAATGCTTCTCTATAAGACAAGATCTGTATCTCCAAATAAAGTATGAAACACTAAATTTGTTCTTCAAGTAGAATGATGGATAAGCAAATGCATAATATATCTTACTTATTATCTTCATCATAAATGATGGAAATTATTATGTTTATATAGGTGTATCTTTCCCTAAACCCTTCAAAAAAAATTAACTGACAAGGCTGGCCCAGTCAACCTAGTATCATAATTGACAAAAAACATACTATGTCATGGACTAGGTCAGCCACGGGTCGACCTAGTCCCTAATAAGTTTTGTCAATAAGAATACAAGGTTGATATGGTTGATATAGTCATGTAAACTATTAAAAAGGGATTTAAGTTATGGAAATGGATAATGAAGGTGGTAAAATACTAAATGAGGGTGAAAATAAGAGACAAATCTTAGGGGAATGGTTTTTAGGAGATAGGTGTGTAGATAGCAAGTGGAAAAAGGGACAATAATCCTATGAAGAACCAATGGTCTGCCCACCCCTTTCTTAGTGCACCCTTTAGGTCATGCACTCATATATATTGAGACTTGATAAGTTCCTTCAAGATAAATATCATCATTAATTAATAAATTTTGAAAATATTGTGTGTATACACCCACCACCCATTCCAACCTTAAGTACAACCTTCCTAATACAAGAAAAATGTAGTTTTTTAGCCTAAATTTAGGTGTGTATAAAAAATAAAATAAAAATCATTATAAAAATTAAAAAGAACCCTCATGTACATGTTTAATCCCTCTAATTTTACCTCAAATTAAGTTTATGGAACTTTGGATATGAATTTATGGCATAACTTACAATGACGGGTTCTGAAATGCAATTTTTTTTATAGTGGAGAGACAAGTTCTTATCCTCTAACAAATAATTTTGCCTCTGGGACCTCAAGTTGTAAGTCTATCACTTTAAACATATATGGACAAGTAAATGACATATGTTCCTATGACCTCAATGTCAAAACCCATTCAGATGCATGTTTTCACAATTGTTTAGGAGTATGGAGACAATGATAATAAATGTTGTAAAGTTGAAGTGGTTGTTGGAGAACTCTACCTCTAGTGCTTATTAGATGTGAAATGGCACTGCCAACATGTCCAAGGTAGCATATAATGTCTATGACCATGTTATTGGCCTACCATCATGCCCGATTGAGATATCCACCACACATTCTGGCCTCAAGAACACCCTTTATATAATAACTAAGTACTTATATTAAGCTTTTCTTATCTTTAATAAATGAAATTATTTACTAACAATGTCAACCATGTAAAGGTGGAAGCTTATTTGGCACCACTAACCTATAAAAAAATCTTAGTAAGTAGATAAAAATGAACTTTATATGTACTACCTACAAAATAAATAAAATTTAGTAAAATTAAATACATCTACATTTGACAAGTCAACATACCTTAGAATTTCAATCCAATGAACCACTAGGATATGCTTTAATCTTAATAGTAGCAAGAATATCTTCATGATATGACTCACAAACTTTCAATGCATTCTTATTTAGTTGCCTCTTAAAATATTTAACCAATTAAATATTTATTGCAAGAATCAAATTAGAATAGTGTAGTATCTTGCTATGTGTTTCAAAGTCTTCAAAAAACCATATATTTGAATTTTTATAGGATATCATCGAAGCCAAGTTCCAATGAAAATCACAAACGCAATGGGATAGTCAATGTTTTCTCCATATATGATTGGGGAAGTTAAATTTTTATTTTCATCTACACACTGACATAAGTAGTAATTTTTTCTCTCTTCATTATCCTCATCAACAATAACTATAAAAACATGCCATGTACCAAGATAGATAATGAGAATAAATAAATTAATATGTTCCCTTTTAATGACACTATCAAGATAGATATAATGATTAATATTCTACATCATTACACTAGATCAAATACATGGTTAAAGTCATGTGATGATGTCATATTTATAACTTGTAATGTTGGTGGAACCTGATATGTGTCAATTGGAATTAGAGGTCTACAGGTCCATTCATCCACCCACTCCTTTGACTCTCACTCATTCTAAATATAGTCCATGCATGCAAAATAAAAATATATCAAGTATCTCATATGAATAGTCTAAGAACCTACATTTGAGCTACAAAATGAGTGGAGCTCACTTGATCCTATTATAGTCATATAATCCTCATACTTTCAAATGTTCTTCCTCCATCAACCATAAACATCTATGAATAATAGAATTTTATTGAGAATCATATCCCAATTTGTCATTACAACATTCAATAAAATTTATTGCATCAATAAAGACAACACCACCTTTTAACTTTAACTCCTCTCTTACAAGACCTCTTATTACATATGATCTAACATAATCATGCTCTCCTTTTCCATGGCCATCCTCAATGAAAATCCAATAATGGTATACACTAGTGGTAATGTATATCATGTTCAACCAGTAAAAAATATGTGCATTCTTGAATTATGATGTGCAATTGTCTGACCAAATGTAATGCTTATGGAAATTAATGTTCCTTTCAATCAACTATCCATAGCACTTCTCAAAACAACCTTGCACACACTCTATATAATGTGATCAGTCATCATAGACTAGAAATGTTACTCTATTAATATTTTTTTGATATTACTCTATATTATCATGTACATGAATGAATTTTATATGCATGAACATGGTAACCTGTATGGAGTTGTAATACTATGACTGAACTTCCATTTGTGGTTCGAATGTGTAAATCTCAACAAAGTGAACTAGTAAAATAATATAACCAAGTGGTAATGTGTCCTTGTTTAGCTTTAAATGTTCATCCAACCATCTAGACCTATGTGTGCGCCTTGGATACCAATAATAATTTTGTCCCTAAATTTGACCATAAATTCTGGAGCAGGTATTTATATTGTAATAAGCTCACACCTTTTAGATTATTTACCATCTTTTACTTGATAATTCACATATTTTTATTTGCTCAAACTAACTAATTCTTATATAATTGCACTCATACTCTCCCCATGGATATAATTTTTTTTTAATTTTGACAATCCATCACAAATGCTATAATTTCCATCTGAACATACTTTGTTATAAAATAACTATCCATCTGGTCTTTCACAAAAAATGGTTGGAATATAAATTCTTTAGCTAATTTTGGTAGAACTTCTATGCCACATTCTTTTAAAATTTTGTCAGTATGCAAATTATAATGTATATGGTGAAAAAAATCATAGTGCATTAAAAATTCAACATGTTGCCTACAACAATAATTGGTGCATGTGTGATTTATTTTTACATAGAATGGTTTGTCCATCTCCAAATATCTTTGACTAATAGAAATTTATGGATTTTTTTCAAAAATATAGAGTACAATTATGTTTAGGTCATATCTAAGAAATGTTTTAGATGTAGTTCAAGGTTATGAGAACCAATTCTTATTTTCACTACATCTCTTGTATTAGTTGAAACTCTTGTATTGTCTTTCCAAAATTGTGCAAGTAAATATTTGATAACATTCAATATAGCCTTGTTCTTTTGTAGAAGTCTACTAAATAATGCCTATAACTTAGTGTTATTGGAATAATTAAGTCTTTGGAATATTCTAATTAATTTCATTAATATTTTTATATTTATGTCCAATGATTGATTAGTTTTTGAAATTGATCATTTTTCCTCATTTGACCACTAACTGCACAAGTTATAAATATTCATCGAGCAGCATTAAATTTTTTGTTGTGTGATTTTGGGCCTATAGTATGATATGTGTAATGTATATTTTAAATAATTTAATTATTTTCATCATCCATGTTAAATGTTATTATTCTTAAGGTGTATGTTTTAGGTTTCATCTTAATCAATTTCATCAAGGAAACAAATACTTGGCATTTTTGACTATCAAATTATAATTTATCAAAAAAATTATCCCAATTTTTTTAGCTAGTCTACTTGACGGTAGTTAGATAATTTTTTATGCATTTTTTTTTAAATGTTTCCATGAACATCAATTAAGTACTTACCTTTTCTACACACAACCCCTAGAGGTGTTGCTAATGGCGGAATTTATTGAGAGGGTGTTTCAAAATTGTTGTGATCACTACTATTTTCTTCATTATTAGTTTCATTATTTAGTTGTGGGATGACATTTTATTCATCATTATGTGTTTACATGTAATTATCTTCATTGATAGGGGTAAATCATCATGCATAGATTTAACATCAACAAAATAAAAAACTTTATACTTTGAATGTGGACTTGCAACATAATTTGAACTTATAGGTAAATATTCATCATCATTATTAAATTCATTATTTTCAATTTCATCATTATCTATGAAATTTGGATTATTATAGATAGTTTTCTTAACTTGTCTTAATAGAAATGCTTGCATTTGTACCTTTTTTCATTCAACTTTTCTAATTTCTTTGGTGTTTTGTGCTTTAACTTCTTTATCTTATTTGAACAAGCTCCATCACCCATGATTAAGCAAAGAATAATTTGATTCTTTTTTATGGTGGGGACCCAAAGAATAATTTGATTCCTTTTGATGGTGGGGGCCCCAAAGAATAATTTAATTCCTCTTGTCTTCACCATGTAAAATGTAGAATGATGTAAAGATTGTATGTGGGATCAAAATTATTAAAAAATAAATGTTAGAATATGACTTGTTGTCTATTGAGACAATAACATTTACATGTTATAACACATATGTGTTATAATGCATACATGTTATTTATATTATGTTTATGTGATCATATATTGAATTGGTGGACCTTATACTTTATTATGTTATGATATTGGGGTCAATTAACACTTGAATTACCTTTATATAGTCAAAATTAGGTTCAAAGGGTTTATTTTCATCCAAATTAAAACAATCATTATAAAAATGGACTAATTGGGTAAATATGTCAGGAAAAAAGAGATAATTTAACCCCTTGAATCACATCATAGACTCATAGTTAGGTTCAAGGGGTTTGGATTGGCCCCAATCACCTTCATGTTTACATTTGTCATAAAATTAGGGTTGATTAAACAATATGTTACATCCTATAAAATAAATTATTGACCCATAAATTAGGTTCACATGGCTAAATTTTTCCAAAATTACATCCCTAATTACACCAATTAACTAATTAGATCAATTCATAACATATTCAAACCTAATTTAACCTCAAATCACATCTTCCTCTTGTAGTTAGGTTGAAGGGGATAAAATTGGCCCCAATTCCTTCATGATTAAATGGTTATACTATTTTATTTATTTTTTTATGATATCAACATTGGTTTACCCCCAAAATTACATCTTATATAGACAAAATTAGGTTCACAAAGTTCAATTTCATTTATAAATCGCATCACTAATTCTAAAAATTAGCTATTTGGCTTAATATCTTAGGAAATATGTGTTAATTTAGGCCTAAATCACATCCTAGACTCACATTTATGTTAAATGGGTTTATATTGGCCCTAATTACCTTCATGTTTGCATTTGTAATAAAATGGGATTTGAGTATTGCATTTGGGTTTAGGGTTTAAGGTTATAACAATCGACTAATAGGGTATGAGTATTATTTCTAGTATATATCTATCAAACCTTTCAAATGAAAACCAAGGTGTTATCTCTCAACCAAAATCTTATATCATAACAGATATAACACTTTATTCTAAAATAATTAATTAATAGAGAACATATTTACTGAATATCATCTTCATGACCACTTGTGAAGTGAGATAGTCAAACCAATTCATCCTTCGACCCAATACTAGTGTAGGTTTCCATTAAATCATGCCTATTATCCCTTTCCTAAATACAAAAAATTTATAGTGATAATGTTTCATTGTGCCATAATTTAATATGATGAAACATGCTTATGCAATCCATCCCTCATTCTCAATCCATAAACATTTTGAAAAATCAAATTCACTTCTAATCTAGACCTTTCAATGTGGACATAATAATATTTCATCCCATCACTCTTTTTTAATTTAAAACTCATTGTAAACACTCATATTATATAAATAACTAACCCAAAACACCAGAAAAGGTTATTTTGTAAAATTATTGTTCATTACACGTACATGAACTTACGTACAAATTTTGTGAAATCTTAAATCTGATGAAATGAAGAATGAATAATCATCCTTTCTCCTTTTTTCCATTATAGTTTATAATATGATTTCCTAGTTGTCTAACATTGTTAACACAAAAATATACATTTTAAATTCTTTTCATTTTCATCTGTGTCGGCTAAGATCCCTTGAAATTGATATGCCAAAAGGGGAATAAAAAATATAGCCCATATTCCTTTAGTTTTATTATAGTTTGGATGAAGGGGCTCAAATTAGCCTAAAATTCATATTTTATTAAAATAATAAAATATTTAGTTCATTATATTCAAAGACACTAATTTCAATTGCACTTCAAATCACATCCTATACAATTAAAAATAGGTTATTGCATGGCTCCGATTTTTAAAAATCATGTCATTGGCTACACCAGTTTACTATTTAGCTCAAAATATGATGAAATAAAATCCAATTTAGCCTCAAATCATGTTCTATAGTCATAATTAGGCTCAAGGGCCTGATATTCACCCTAATTAGATCCACATTTGAACCAATCAACTATTTCATTCTTTATATGATGGCATTCAAGTTTATTGAGCCCAAAACCACATCTGATACATGTCAAGCTTGCATATGTCATTGAATCAATGATTATTTACTTCAGTCTCAATGAAATTGGATCCAATCAATCCCCAGACCACATTTTATAGTCATGCACTCAGGTTGAAGGGGCTCAATTTAGCTCCAATTGCCTTTAAATTCAACCATTGGACTACTTGGCTTATTTAGTTATGACATTGGGGTCAATAGGCCCAAAATTAAATATTTTATATTAAAAATTAGTTCATGAGGTTGAATTTCACTTAAATTATATCACTGATTGTGTAGACATCCAATTCCTAACACCATTATGATCAAATTGTCTAACTTACTCAAAATTTATGAAAATACACAAGTTAGGCCAAAATCATGTTAACACGCTAAATGGTTAGAGTTTTTCATATACAAGTGTTGATTTAGGTTAATGTATCCCTAAATGGGGAACTACATTTTATGTGATTATTAAATTTTATCAAATCATTTCAAGTCAAAATGAGGAAAACACATTTTGCTGCTCTAGATCACTCTTTTCTTCTAAATTCGGAACCACACAACATGTGCATATGTTATTTTTTGTCAATAACATCCTAAATGGGATATTGGTTCGTACAAAACTAAAATCACCTTCTAATTCATCTCTAGTAAAATTATAACCCAATAATATGACATTCTGACCATTTTAATTAATTATGTGCAACCAATTTCTAAAAAATTGCATAAAAATTGATATATCTCACTTAGGCAAATTAATCCAAATTAAGAGCTTAAGTGGAAAATCCATAGAAATTATTGAATATATTTTAGTTGAAAATTTATTCATATTATCTGCATCATCAAATGACATCATTTTTGGGGTGGCATCCATAAGCCATTAATGCAATAAATATCAAGTTTATGGCCTCTCATGCCTCTTTAATGCCCCTTCCTTCCAAATATTTATGAGGGTATTTATGGATTAATTATACAAAATTAAATTAATTCATAGCCACACATCTTTATCTCAAGATGGATGATCATGGTTCATTCTGATCAAATTTTAAAATCTATAAATAGGAGGCCCAAGACCACCATGTTTAAGCTTCATTTGTGTAAACTTATTATGTAGAATTCTCTCCATAAGCCATTTATGTGTGGTGTTTATTATGTTTAATTTTTAATAGGATAGCTTCATTGATAGGCATAACATTGGTTTCATATCATGAGCCTAGTTTCATTGGTGATCAAGAGATGATGGAAGAGCTTTGCCTTACACCATTGATGAAGACTCAAGTACCAAATCAAAGGGAAAATCATGTTTTGAGTCGTATTTGGGTGATGGGATGCTCTTTGGAAGGTATTGTGTATGATTTCTTTCATTATCTCTTAATTGTCATTTGCCAACCCCCATCAAAATATTTGGCTTAGCTTGTTATATTTTTATGCATTTTCTTGAGTTTTCATGACTAATGCTTTATCTAACCATCTTTGTAATCCATCTCTACATCTTGGCATGCCCAGTGGGACTACGTAGCCCATTCAAGCAAGGAAGACACTTTGACATTCTTATAAAATCTAAAAAGTGCTTAAAATCCTTAAAATTTGGTTTTTAGCATCATTTTCCCATGTTTTTAACTTTTTTTGTTGATACACAGGTCACACAGTGACCAACATTAATTTTAGGTGATCATTATTCGTTTAGAATAACCAATATCAGCTATGTTATAGGGATAAACATGAAGAAAAATCACTTTTTAGATATTTACTCAAAATTTTAGGTTATCATTTTGAGTTTTTAAGTCTCTGTCTGAACATAATATTGCGTGATCTAGAGCTTTACTGGAGATTTTATTCTAACTTGGACTAACAAGTGTTTTTTTGTCAAAAATATTTTTTGCCTAAGGGTTCATAGGTGAATGATATTGATCTTTATTGACCAGCATCAATTCTTTTATGACCAACATTGATCACTATTAACTGGCATCGATCTCTATGTTTTATAAATAAAGAACCCAAGAGCAAGTTTTTAAAACTTTCTTGTTTCATTGAAAATTGTTCTTCAAATTAGGAGGAAAATCACTAACATTTGTAGATCCCATGTGGAAAATTGTTGAATTTTAACTTATTCAAGTCTTAAACCTTCCTTTTGGTGTTTAAAAGGAACCTAAATGTTTTTAAATTAGATTGTTTTATGAAATTTTTCAAAGTTTTGTAACTACGGCCAAGGGGCCAAGAACTTCATCAAAAAATTTGTTTTGGTGCTTAAAACTTCTGATCACTTAAATTATAAAGTTTTCAAAAGTGCGTTATTTTATAAAAAAGCATTCATTGCTTGTTTATTTTTTGTGTAAAATGAAGAGTGTGTGTATGCTCTGCCCCATCCCCTTTAGGGAACTTAGGTGACCAAAATTACATTTTCCTTGCAATTGTGCCTTTGTCCAAGGCATGAAAATAATGTTTTAAAGGCTCTCCTCAAAAATCATATGGTTTGGGTGATCTAAAACAACCTCTAAATTCTTTTCACTTGGTTTTGGTTTATGCAACTTGGCTTGTGGAGGGGAGTTCATAGCTTCTTCACAAGTTCTTTAGGGAAGCTTTGACCTTGGGTTTCATCTCCTAACATTGATTTAACCTCACTCCATAGTGGTGTATATAAATTAGGGCATGTATACTATGAGAGCCAGGGGTTGATCTGCTAACCTCTCTTTTTATAACAAAAACCCGAGTCAGGTCTGGTTAACCAAAGGATTCCACTAAGAAGTACACAGATGGAGTCACTATGCAAAAGAATAGACCCTTGTAGAGTAAGCTAATTAGTATGAAATCAATTGGTGTGAGGCCTATCTAGTGTTAATCACACTTGGGGCCATCTAGACGGTTAAAAATTTAAGTTTTATAACAACCCCACTTGTTGCAGACATATTGTTGATGTAAGGCGAGTAGCCCAAAGGTCCATGTTGCCATATAATCTATTGGGAGAAGGGGGTGTAAAAACCCTACTACTTCATGCAATTTTATTTTATATTAACACTTAAAACCCTTCCAATAACATGTATATATATGGATTTTATCAATACAAAGCAACATTGTCAATTTAGGGATTAGGATGATTTACTTAGTTATATTGGTATTTTCCTTTAATTACTTGGTATTTATTTTAGTCTAAAACTTGTTTGTAAAAAAACATGTCAACCAAACACATTTATTGTCCACCATTTTATTTGAACAAGGAGGCATTATGCTGATCAAATCAAAATCATCTTTTACCTTGTTCAAATCCTCATCTTAAACATTGTGTTTGTATTATATAAATAACACAGTTATGTTGCCCATTTGATTCCAAACCATTTTCCAAAAAACTTTAAATCCAATTTTTAATTCAAATTTAGAATCTCATCTTTCTAAGTTCTGAGCCAAGGTGTTAATTTGTTTACCATTTGTACTTAGTCTGAGTTAACTTGGGTATAATTTCTCATTTGGATTGAAGGTCATTTATAGACTAATCATCATCTGATCATTGTGAACTTAGGTCATCTATTATATCACTCACACTCTAATTTATCGAACACATTTTATTATACATCCTATTACCTTGTGATAGCATTGTGCTACCCATTTGGTTTGAGTTTCATACTTAGGAATTATTTCATGTTCTCACATCTTGAGTTTTTTAATTTGCATTGTTACCTTACTAATCCGAAGGACATTATTCTAATTTTATATTATCACCTCATCTAATTTGAACTATATTTTATGGTATTGATGTATCTCTAAACCTACATTTGGTGTACTAGTTTAAACTTAGGAATTTGAGTTAGCATACCCTCTTCTAAGTTAATGATTTCAACCCACCAAAGTTGAGTAAATTTGTGAACCATTTCTTCTAATTATGTGATACTATGCCACCTTAATTTAATTATAATATATTTACCTTATAACTTGTTTAGAATAAATCAAAACACACTTTGATAATGTTTTCAAAACATTTTCCAAATCTTAGCAAATGTAGAGAATAACCTTTCTAGACATGATGCAAAGGTACCCTTGTAGCGGGGTCCCTTATGGATCTAGCTATGAGGAGGAGCACTTTTATTATGGATAAGACAATTCCATGGTGTTTGAGGACATTTCCATAATTGTAGGATCTGAATAAGACTACTTTGAACATCAACCCCTAGAGAATAAAGATGAAACACTCCTAAGGTTGATTGAATCTGGTGCTAGATTACCTTCAGACTTCCCAATGGAATAATTGCATACCTTGGTTAGGGTAGAATAACAACAATGGGAACAATTCCTTGCTAATATTACAAAAATAAATGTTACTTATTATATTAAAGGAAAGGAAGTACTTATAGAGTCAAAACTAATGATCAAAATCTTGTCACCAAAATAAAGAATATAATTTAACGATATGCATACCAACTTATCATGGACTTGATAGACTCTTTAGTTTCTACTTCAATATAAAATGATGATTCTAAGGAGAAAAGGAATGTGCTTGAACCAACTCAAAAAAATTTAGTTGAGAACACAATAACAATGGACCAAGATCTCTCAATTGAACAACCTAAATCTCAATAGGTTGTGTAATATGCTTTGCTAGACATGAAGCATATATTTTTCAATCATCAAGAACCTCTTGTTCTTTTACAGAACTAAGGACCAAAACATTTAGTGTGCATTAAGAATTTTTTTCAAAATAATTTGGCTAGTTTGTATCAACCAACACATACATCAGTGATTAGGCCATAGACTCCCCAAACTCAATAGAGCACTTATAATTCAAGATGGTTGACTTCAAGGAATGTTAATCAACCTAGAAATCAATGGCCCATTTAATCAACTCAAGGAGTGAATCAAAATAAGGTTGCATATAATAGGGTTTATATCCATAAAAAATCCACACAACAGGGGCACATACCACCCCAATAAAATTATATTCCATCGTCTAATGCACCAAGCATGCAAGAGTGGAATTTGATGAAAGAAATTGTGTCATGATTGGAAATAGGAAAAAAAATCAGGTACAAATTTTATGAAATATGTCCATATCCATTTGATTTGAGTATTCTCCAACTCTCCTTTATACATCATTTTTAGGCACCTAAATTTGATAAATACAAAGGAAAGGGTGATCCTCATGAACAAATTCAAGTATTTTTTGTGTTATGCCAAGAGGTAGCTCACATCAAAATTTATTTGCTTCACTTGTTTCCATAAAGTTTAGTGGGACAAGATTTAGAATGGATTCTTAAGTTACCCAAGGGATAGGTTGTGGATTGGAACAATTTATCTAAAAATCTCATTAACCACTTATCTTATAATAATAAACATGAATTGATCATTATTGACTTGTGCAAAGCCAAGCAGTGAGATTTAAAAAGCTTCATATCATATCTACAGTGATTAAGAGCATTAGTTGGTCAATTTAAACATAATTTCCTATAAAAATAGTTGGCTATCATATTTGAACATAATTTACACCCTAAGGTGGCACATAAATTATGGCTTACTTATATAAACACATTTAAATAAATTATAGACAAGGGTGTACATATTGAAAAGGTGCTTATCACCGAATGCCTTGTCAAGATTTATTCTCAAGGTCAAATGTCAAATCAAACCTAATAACCTAGTCAAATAGTTACAACATAGACTCATAAGGGTTTTAATAAGAACAAAAACATGGTTGGAAATGGTATGAGTGAAGCAAGAAACTTAATAATGGTAAAGGCTCCACCAAATCCAAATTTGCAATTAGCTCCACCTAAATCCAATTATATCGACCCTAGTGACTTTGCTTCCACTTTAGCTGATCCATTTCCTATAAGTCTTGAAAAATAGGTTATTATAGAAGACATGTGCATTTTCACATACCATCTTATGGATGCCTTCCATGTTACTAAGTTGTTGAAGTCTCCAAAAATATTTGGTAAACCCAAACCTTCCAAATGCCCTAATAGACCCAGGTTGATTTGGAAATAGAAGAAAGAAAAAAAGAAGCCACTGATGGTATTTTTACTTGCTAATTTTCCTAAATAGGATTGAGAGGATTTCACTAAAGGCATCAGTTATATTCTGATAGCATTATTGATTATTTTTAGAACAAAAATATCCTATCCCTAATTGGATCATGGATAATTTTGATTATACAAGAAGAGGCATTGGCCCATGAGCACAAGGAATCTTGTAACCTTTATCATTTGGAATACCTAACTTGAATTATGGTCTTGGATTTATACTACTTGGGACGACCTTTTGACTTTTGATAATGAATATTTTGAATCAACTAGCACCAAAACTCCTAGTAGTGATGTAGAATCCCATATAACCTTTTTGATGAGCTTGATGGCTCTAAATTTATTTGATTCAAATGTCATTATAACCTTAACACCTCATTATTCCCTATGCCTTTGCCATCCTGAACTCATTGATTTGGACAAGCAAAATTTGGTCATATGCCTTGATTAATTCCAAAATGAAGAATCAATTGTAGAGTATATGGGCCTTAAAGATGGATTACCATTGGTGATCATAGATAAGACTTTGATTTTTCATTGGATTCTTTGGCCTACTTTGGAGAGCAGGAAAAATTTCTTGGTCATGAAGAACATAAAACATTGAAATCCTTGGGTGAAAACCTCTTTGAGGCAATCATTGGTCAGGGAAAAAATTAAACAAAAAGACAAGACTTTGAGTGAAAACTTGTTTTAGGAACTCTTGAGTGTGAAAGTTTGATCATCCCTAAAGAACACACAAGGTTCATCAAGTCCTAGCTCCATAGTTAGTACTAGCATGACATCAGAATAACAATTCTTTAATCATCTCACTCTTCATTTCCTAAAAAATTTACTAGTTTGACATTACCTAATTTGGTAGATTTAGATTCATCACATTATCTAGAGCTCTAGGAGGAATAACAAGAAACTATAGTAGAACAAGATGATCATGATCACACATTGCCTACTATTCTTGAAGATGGTTTTACACTCCTTGTAAAAAACATTGTTGAAGTGAACTTGGGAACATATGGTGATCCTAAAATTATTTACCTTGGAACTTCCCTTATTGAAGCCAAGTGAGAACACATTATATCCATTTTAAAATATTTTATTGACATCTTTGCATGGGATTACTTCAACATGCCAAGCTTAAATCTTGACTTAGTTATGCATCACCTTGTTGTCCATCCAAATTCCAAGCCATTCAAATAAAAATTGAGGAAGATGCATCCACACATAAATATTTTGGTAAAAGTTAAATTGGATAAATTATAGGGAGTAGGCTTCATTAGACCACTAGACTATTCTAAATGGATATCAAATATAGTTCCAATCAGAAAAAAGCCACAATGTATATATCTTTGTACTGATTTCAGAGACATCAACAAAGCATGCCCCAAAGATAATTTTCCTCTACCCAACATTGACATGATCATCAATTCTACTGCTAGGTATGAGATGTTGTCCCTCATGGATAGATTTTCTAGATACAATCAGATCAAGATATTCTACATTCACCAACACAAGACTACATTCACCACACCATGGGGAATATTCTATTATCAAGTCATGTAATTTATATTGAAGAACACTACAGCCACTTATCAACATACCATGACTATAATTTTCCATAACATGATGCACAATATTTTTGAGGACTATGTTGATGACATCCTATCAAAATCAAGAACATGAGCTAAACATTTTGACATTTTACAAAGAATCTTTGAGAGACTTTATGGGTATAAGGTCTGTTTGAATCCTAAGAAGTGTGTCCTTGGCATCAATTTAGGAAAATTGATAGGATTTATTGTATCACAAAGAGGGATTTAATTTGACCCTGATAAGGTCAAGGCCATTGTTGAAATGCCTCCACCTTCAAATCTTAAACAACTTTAAAGCCTACAAGGAAAGATTTAATCTATTCACAGGTTCATTTCTCAATTGGCAGATAAGTGCCACCCATTTACCCATCTCTAGAAGAAAGGATTAACATTTTAATGGGGTCAAGAGTGTCAATTATCATTTGTGAATCTCATAACATATTTGGCCAACCCACTAGTTTTGAGACTGTCAACACCTAAATAACCACTACTTCTTTACATTTTAGCAATTAAGTATGCATTAAGGGCACTTTTGGCCCAACATGATTATCAAGGTAAAGAACATGTAGTTTATTATTTAAGTCACACATTGGTGGATTATGAACATAATTATATACCTATTGAGAAGGTGTGTTTAGCTATGGTATTTACATACTAAAATTTGCAACATTATATGTTGAATAATAAAACCATTATTATCACTAAGGTGGATCCTCTCAAATTTATATTATCCAAAGCAACTCTCATAGGATGTATGGTAAAATGGGTCATGCTCCTAAGTGAATTTGATATTGAGTATCAAAATGAGAAATCTATAAAGGGGAAAATTATTGTTGGTCAACTTACAAAATACCCTATTAAGGACACTTAACCACTCAGATTCAATTTTATAGATGATTTTATCATGATGATATGAGAAGGACTACGGGAACTTGAATAATGGAGGCTATAATTTGATGTCTCCTTTACATCTCATGGATCTAGGGCTAGCATTTTATTGATTGCACCAAAATGGGATCTAATTCCCAAAGCATTTCAAGTTAATTTTCATCATACCAATAATATGGCTGAGTATGAGGCACTTATTATAGGACTTCATCTTGAAATATAGTGGGATATCCATCATTTAATGGTCTATGGTGATTCTCAATTGATTATTAATCAAACCATAAATCAGGATCCAAATAGAGATGACAAGTTTGTGCCTTACAAGCATATTGTGGATAATCTCAAAACTCATTTTAAATCTCTACAATTTGAACAAGTACTAAGGGCCAACAACATATCTATTGATGTAATGAAAATGATTAGGTCCATGATACAAATTAATAGCAGTGCTAAAGAGTATTAGTTTCTCATTTAGAACCTTCTACATCCTACTCATGTCTTGTTAGATTCAAAAAGGGTATGTGCCATTGCTGGTCCCAATCCTCTACCTGAATTGCCTTGGTATCAAGATTTTAAAAATTATTTCCATGATCATGTTTTTCCACCTGAACTTTCCAATAATCATCAATAAATTTTCCTTCATTGTATAGTCTATTATACCCTCCTTAGAAACATGCTTTATCATAAAGGCTATGATGGAACGCTACTTCATTTTTTATCTTCAGGAGAATCTAAGCTATCACTTAAGGAGGTTCATGAAGGAATGTGTGGGGCCCACACCAGTGGTTTAGTCTTATCTAAAAATCTCCTCATAATAGGTTATTATTGGTGAAAAATGGAGATAAATGCTTTTAATTATGTGAGGAAGTGTGTTCCTTATCAATAACATAGAAATTTGATACACGCACCTTCCTTACCATTACAACCGATCACCACACCATGGCCATTTTTTACTTGGGGACTCGATCTCATTGGAAAATAGACCCAACATCTGCATATCACCACAAGCATATTTTGACTGCTACCAAGTATTTTACTAAGTGGATTGAGGCCATTCCTCAATTACATCATGAAGAAGCAGATTACCAAGTTCATTCATTACCATATCATCTATTAATATGGCATCCTAGCTTGAATTATATATGATAATGGTAGATCATTTGTAAACAAAGATGTTAAATAATTTTGTGCAAAATTCAAAATCAAGTACAAGAAATCCACACCATATAACACGTAAGGTAATGGATAAGTTGAGACATTAAAGAAGACCATTATAGCCATATTAAAGAAGATTGTCAATGACACTGGCCATAATTATCACTTACAAAATGTTCCTACCCTTTAGGCTTATTAATCTAGTCATTAAACCCCTACAAAAGCCACTCCATACTCCCTTGTTTATAGAATAGAATTTTTTATCCCAATTGAGATTGAGCTACCTTCATTACAAGTATATTTGGAGAATATTGAAGATGATGAATAATATAGAGTCTCAAGGTTAAAATAACTATAACTTATTGATGGCAAGTGTTTAGCTACCCTAGAAAATGTTTAAGCCTATTAGAATAGATTATATAGAGCTATAATAAGCACATTCTCCCTCGAGAGTTTGAGATTGGTGATTTGGTCTTAAAAAATAAATAGAAGAACACAAATGTTGAATATAAGAAAAAGGATAAGTTTCAACCTAATTGGCTTGGCCCATATGTTATCATAGTGAATTATGGATCAGGGTCATACCGACTGGCTACTCCTAATGGTGAAGGACTTCCAGATCCCATGAACATTATGCATTCAAGTGGTTTTATGCTTGATATTCATTTGAACCATTGTCTACAAGACCACTTACTTGGGGGAAACTTGTGGTGAATTTTTTTTATCCTACCATTATATCTTAGAGTGTCCCATGATGGACTATATTATTTGTGTCTTGACCTACCCTGAACTGTCCCATGTTGGACTATATTAATTTTGTTTTGACTTACCCCTGGACCATTCTTTCAAGAACCACAATCTTTTATGACTCTAAACTATTAAATATTTGGACTGTTGGCACTCTAGATCATTTATATTCTATTTGGACTCATTTTATCCCACCCTGGACCATCCTCTTTTAGACCACATTCATTCTAGACCATCCTCTTTTGGACTAGATTCATTTTGGACCATTCTTTTTAGATCCATATTCCTTTTTACATCTTAGACCATTATACCTTGAACATATTTTATATCTTGACCAATTATGATCTTGATTATGACTCATAGGCATTATGAACACATTCAATGCTAGTTTAACAAAACAATTTAGTGGGAATAATATTTTATAGCTTCTTTTACATACAAGTGAACACAAATACATCTTTAGATTAGGATATTTTCCTATTGGATGAATCTTCAAGGTTATCTCATGCTACATACTTTTCTATCATATTGCTTCTATTTGCTAAACATTATTTCCTTAATAAGATCTCTCTCTCACCAATTTATAAGCATAGGGACCGTTGCAGTGGATTTAGATATTGTTTGAACTCTTACTTGTGGATGTGCATCTCTTTAGCTAGGTAGTTCTTTGGACCTTTTGTTAATATTTAATTTTTATTTATTATCCCAAAAACACAAAAATATTATAAAATGATCAACAAAAACAACTAAAAACATTATCTTGTCCTTTTGTATATTCTCATCCCACACTCTTATCATTTTGCAAGTACTCGCCCCATTGGCTTGCCATTTTGTGATCCCATTTTTTCCTTTTCCTCTACAACATCAATCATATTTCCTTATCTTTTATTTTCTTCTATCCCATTTTCTGGGAGAACTACATTTGGCTTAAAGTTCATGTTAGATCTCGTGTCTATGGAACTATGTAGGTAGCATCCACTTGTCTTGTACATCTGGAGTCAACTCAACCACCCCCTTTCTTTTCTTCTTTTTCCCCCATTTTCATTTTATGTTGTTTCCCTATCATCTCAAGAGCAACTTTGTGTCCTTGTTCTTGCTACACTATTGTAGAAAGTAATGTCTCTACTACACATACCTGAATAATTATTTTTAAATCACACTAACATTATGACTAACTCTTATTTATGTGTGTTTATTTTATTTTTATTGGTGTTTTGTTGTGCTTTCTTTTCTCTTTATTTATTTTTTTCATTGCTTTATTCCTTTCTGTTGACGATGAAAATTATACCATCAACAAATCAACCCTTTCACCTATCACGAAGTTTAAGGTGGAATCATACCAGTCTAATCATGGGGTTCCAAATGTTCAACTATGATCCTAAAGACATGATTTGATTTTTTATAAGTTTTGATAAATAATCAATAAGTTACCAAATGTAACATTTTTCTTTATAATAATCAAAAATCCACTTTATCAAATCATGAATCAGTTAAGATAATAATTTATAATCTATTATATCTGATAGAAAAAACTTGTAAGTTAGATAAGCTCTTGAAGAATAGAAATTTTATTCATTAAATATTTTTATATTCAAATAATATCTTGCTTCTTGATGAACATTCTCCAAGTTAACCTTAAAATATAACCAAAAACATAAAGAAACAGATAAGAGAAAAGAAAAAAGATTAGATATTCAAGCATAGAAAAAATAAAAGAGAGACACAATAACAAATAGACAAACTAAATACAAGCAAAAAACTAAACTAAGGAATAATTAATAAACTATTCTAAATAAAATAAAACTAAAAATAAATTAACCTAGTCTAATCAACTACAAATATGAAACAAGGTAAAGCTAAGTACTAAAAAGATCAAATAATCTAGGGATAAATAGAAACATAAATTAATCTAATAACTCTATGAAATAACTATCAAATAACAAGTCTAAATTAAACTAAATAAAAAAGACTAATAATCATAAAACCTAAATAGATTTAGAAACTAATTAATATTAAGATTAAACACTAAAGATCTTAAAATCTAAAAATAGAACTAAAAGAAAGAGCTGATAAAAAAAAAGATATAAAACTATCTAATTTATAATAAATAATGAGAATTAAACTAAGGAACTAATAAACTCTAAAACATGATTAAAATTGAAAATAGTCTAAGAGAGAAACTAAGAAACAGAAATAAAACTAGATTAAAGAAAAAAGATAAAATTATATTAAAGTTAGAGTCAAAATAGATTACAATAAAGCGTGTGAATCTTAAAAGAGAGTCATATTATTATAAAAAGATAACTTTATTAAGAAAACCAATATATTTCCTTTACAATAACTTGAGTGACAACTTTACAATCAAAATAGATCAGTGTAGTGTCACAAAATACCAAAGTGTTCATCATTTTTTGGGTTGAATACTTATAATCTGCACATAGGACTATGAATAAAAATCATCAAAATATGTTAATATTATCAAACTTCATATAATCAATATTAAATGATAATAAAAAGCTGGATATACCTGTGTTGCACAAGCAATTACTCAACCGTCAAATAAAGTACCATTGGGTCTATCTACAAGAGTTATACTATCTCAAATAAGTTACATAGAAAGAAGAAAGACAAATGATTGACTTCACAAAAAGTCTAAGTCTTTAATTCTTGTTTTTCTTCTATCTTCAAATGAGTCCTTGATCTCCTTTAATACATTCAAACTTAGTTGTAAAATAAGCTATAACTAACTTTAGTTAGTTATTAGTTTATGCTAACTAATTGACTTTTTAAAAAGTTAATTAATTATAAATAAATATTGGTTAAGGAAAGCTTTAATTAAGACTTAAAAATCTTAATGGATCAAGTTATTTAAGTATAGACCAAGGGTATTGATCTTAACCAGTGGGGACCCTCATCAATTAATAATATAATAGAATACATATTTAAATCATAAAATAAATAAGTCAAAGGTCAATAAATCCTATTTATATTAATTCATAATGTATGTTAAAATAAATTAAGCATATTATTTATACCAAAATTTCAATATGTTGCATTTCTTAAAATTTATCAAAATATATCAAAAATCTAAAAATTTAAAGTATGAATTGAGATGAAGTATCAACCAAAAGTGTAAAGTTTTGTCATGAAAAAGTTCAACATAAAACAAAGTTTTATTTCTTAGATAGCCAATAATCCTCTGAATCAAAAAGCACTTCAATTATGGGTTTATCTTGTGCATTAAGACAAACATTATACTCCATTTCTATTGTAGGGTATTGCACCAGTCTTATCCTAGATTTAGTTATATTGTTATCAACATTTAATTTGATTCTCTTCAACATTCTGACCTCCATATGAGTATGTAGTTCTAACTTAATTTTAGCTCTCTTTTCTATATATCTTTTCTCTATAACAAGAAGGGGAGTATCCATTATTTTTCTTCTACCAACATATCCTTGTATTCCCAAATTTAATCTATCAGATCCCAAGATAGGCTCACTATGGGAAGTAGTCATACCTATCTTTTTACCTCTCATAACAGGGTCTCGATGAGAAGGTGAAGGTTCATCTAAAGGAATAATTAATTTTTTATAGTTTTTAGCATGCACTGTCTTAATTTTCAATTATGTGGTCTAATTTTTAGGAAGAGGATCAACAATTGGCTCAAAATTTTCAACATTAGGAGGTTGAACTGGCAAGTGTTGACGATTACTATCCAAATGTTGAGATGAACTACTTTGAGGAGTTTAGGTTCCAAACCTATGGCCAAAGAAACCTCTATTACCTCTATAACCTCTATTTATAGGTTTGGTAGGCAAATTACTTAAGATATCCTAGAATTCATGTTAGTGTAGTGCTTTATCTCATTGGGTTTTGCCTACATGGCCTTATGGTCATTCTATGTCAATTAAGCTTTCTTAGGTTAGTTATAAAAATGTCACATTGTCTAATTTAATTTTAATGTAATTATCTAATTAGGAAAATTACAGTTTTCTTCATGTTACCTTAATTTTCCCTATATGTACCCCACTTTTCCACTTTAGAAGGTTAGATAGGTTAATGTGATTTCATACAAGCAGGTCATTTTTTGTAATATTGTTGTGTGAAGACAAGCTTTTCCTCCTTTGTAATTTATCTATGATTTCATTGCTTCATAAATAGATTTGCTCAATATTCTATGTAAGGATCTAAGATTGTGGCCAATATGACATGGTATCAAAGCTATTTTTTCTAATAGTGTAGTAATATTTGTGGTGAAATCCTGAATACATCGCTATTTTAGCATAAAGAAGGGTTTGGTGGGATTCTTTAAATAATTCATGAAAACTTTCTACTGGAGCTTCAAATCTCAAAAATGATTGTGCCATTAGTTTTAGAAGGTGTCAAAACCCTTGAATTGACTGTAAACACAACCTAGTTTTGGAACAGTCATTTTTCTTTTCTTTTTGACATCCCAAGGCCCCATTTTTTCATTTTCTAAAAAAATCTATACGTCCTGTGTTACTATGCAAAAACACCTTCTAGGTTTTCTTCTTTAGGTCAAAATCTCAAATGGATCTCTTAAAAAATTTCCATTGTTAAATTATTTTGGGTATTTTTGGCTTGCTTCGATTTGCATGCCTTCATTCTAGTCATACCTCTAAGATATTCATATCTATAGGTGGTCATTACTTTATATTTACATTTGGTCTACCTTATGTTGCATACATTGGAGAGTATAATGACTAATCTAGACTTTCAAAGTGATGTTACTTAGCTAACAGACCAAATAAAACTTTTAGTAGTGAGTAACTTCACTTTTCTAAGTTGAGTTATTTGATAAGTTCATTTACTTACCCATAGAAAAAATCAGACTTATGGAGTTGATTTACTTACAAATTCATGAAGTTAAGTAAGTAGGGTACCAAAAACTAGATTACACTATTGCAATTACCCTCAGACTTATAGGGGGTTATTACTTACAACTTCACCTACCTCAAGCAAAGTAAGTCTGAAACTTTGGATATTACTTCACTCAACCAACTTAGACTTTCAAAAGTCTATTGGTTACTTGAGTTTTCAAAGGGTGATTACTTTTGAAATTCAAGCAGAGTAGGTCCAAAACTCTAACATGCACTGTGAAAGACCAACTCAAAATTTTAGGGTATCACTACTACCTTCTTCTATTCAACAAAGTAGTCTAGGAAGTCTGATTACTATTCTGAGATCAGATTAGAATTTTGAAGGATCATTACTTATCAAATTTGTGGGGTACCTCTACTTCTATTTTTTTTCCATTTTTGTTTAAGTGTGAAAAATAATTTTCTATTTTTGGGAAGGGTTTGAGAATGTGTATAATTAAGAACTTGTAAGTGTCATAACTTTCAATCCATGTCTCTATTTTGGGTCATATTTTTTTTTAAGTGCATATTTTTTCAAGATATACACATTGGTGGTATTGTTTTAGGCCCTTTGTAACATCTATTTTATTCAGAGTGTAATGGCTTAAAACTCACTTCAAATTTTTTATACCTTTCTTGATGCATTATTGACTATGCCCAATGTCTGTCTTGTACTCTCACACTAATTTCTCAAAGATGAATTCTTGGTGGTTCCTGACATCCAATATTGAGCATGTGTTGCATTTTAATTTAAGGGGGGTTCTTATTTATAATTTAAGGGGGGTCTTATTGATAGTTTAAGGGGGTACTTGTACTGTGTATAATCTATTCTTTGCTTTCATCTCAATTCTATAAATTGTATAAATCTAATCTATATTAATGGATCTAAACTCAATTAAACCACTCACACCATTTAACTATCTTAACTAGAAGTCTAAAATATAACTCACCTTGAGAGGTAAAGGACTCTATCAAATCACTATGGGTGAATAAACTAAGTTTCCTATAGATGAAAAAAGGTTAAGTGGTGCAATATATGAAATGAAGCCTATGGGTTCTTATGTCTATCAATGTCTCCCAACATCTTGTTTCAAGTTGAATCTATAAAAAATCTCAACAAAGTTTGGACTATCTTAAACAAGATTTTTGGAGTGAAGGACATCATGAGGGGTCATGATCTAGAGAATAAACTCATCACATTGAGCCCAGGTGACTATGACACCCTAAAAGACTTCTTTAAAAAAATTATATCACTAAGACTATAGTTGAAATAATGTGGAATTGATAAAATAGATGACCAATTTATTCCATCCTTGATTACAAAACTAGGTCATGACTATTCAATTTTTGTCTCTACATTTCATGCTACCAAACATGCACTTGGATCCACTTAGAAAATACCATCATTTGATGAGTTCATTATCGATATAACTTAGGATCAAGATAAGTTATTTCAAATGGGTGCACTAAAGTCTTCAAAATCACATGCCCTAATTATCAATCAAGACAAGAAGAAGCCTTCTAGTAGTGGCAAATAGGAGAAGAAATAATCTACACCAGATCATGAGCACAAGAAGAATAAAAAATTAGATGCCAAGCCTAAGACATCATCAAATGAGTCCTCCTCAAGCAAAAAACCTAAGAAGGAGAAAATCCAATGCGACTTTTACAACAAAAAAACTTGGGCATGATGAATCTCAGTGCATGAGAAAGAAGATTGACACCTTGACTAAGATACTTGAGAAGAATAACATCAATGTTCCTAAATCCTTAACTCATAACACATCCACACAAGATTTTGAAAAGGATAAAGATAAAAAAAGGGTAAAAATAAGGGTAAGGCACTTATTTAAGTAGCTTCTCAGCCTTTGACTTAGGTTATTGACTCAGGTTCTTCTTATCACATGGCCTCCTCAAAGGATCTATTTTTAGAAATAGAGCCATGTTCTATGCTTTCAATTCTCAGGGGTGATGACACTTCACCAAAATTCAATGTCAAATGATCAATTGAAGTAAGTGACAAGACCTTCAATGATGTTCTTTATGTTCTTTCACTATCCATCAATCTTCTGTCAGTGTACCAAATCACTCACATAGGTGCAAGAAAGTGAGTTGAGTTCACACCTAATTTAGTGGTTATCAAGAAGTTTGCATAGTGATACCACAATGGCATATGGGAAGGCCAATCATCAGTCTAAGCTATATACCTTCTCATAATTTTCCCTAGATCAGCCCTCATCTGCACTACTTACTCATGCAGATGGAGTGAGCAAACTATGTAATGAATAGTTTGGCCATTTAAACTAATATTACCTGGAGCAACTTAATCATTAGGACATGGTTTTGGGGTTGCCTAGATTCAAATTTTAGGATGGCCTATGTAATGGCTACATTCTTGGCAAGCATATAGAAGATAAATATGAGAAGGGCAAAGTAAGGAGAGCCAAACATAAGTTGTAAATTATCCATAGTGACATAGCAAGTCCATTTCTAAAACCTTCATTCAAAAAGACTAGATACATGCTCACATTAATAAATGAATTTTTGAGGTACACCTAGTTTTTTTTATCAAAAATAAGTTTGAGGTCTTTTATCACTTCAAGGACTTCAAGGCACTTATGGAGAAGCAATCAGATTGTTCCATCAAAATCTTAAGGACTGAAAATGGTGGGAAGTATGTCAATAATAGGTTTGAGTAGTTTTGCACATCAGAGGGGATTCATATACAACACATAGTTACATATAGTCCTCATTAGAATGGTGTGGCTAAACATAAGAACCATTCCTTGAAGGACATGGCCAAATGCATGCTTAAATCAAAGTCTTTTACTCCTCAAATTTGGGCTAAAGTAATCAATTATGTGTGTTACATTTAAAACCATGTTCCACATAAATCCTTAAAAAGAATCACTCATTTTGATTCTTTGGATGGTTACACACCCATAGTGCATCACTTTTGAGTGTTTGAATCACCAGCAATGGCCCATGTTCCCAAGAAGAAATGCAAGGTAATGGACCCTCAAAGTCAATCTTGTATCTTTGTGGGGTATGTAGAAGGTGTTAAATGATATAGGATTCTCTATCTTAAAAATCATGAGTTGTTCATAGAAAGGAGTGTCAATTTTTGTGAAGGCCCATTTGAACTCACTACTAGTACTCTAGACTCTTCAAAAGTCTCACTGGACATTGATTCCACCTCAGACAGTGACTTGGATCCAACTTAAAATCCTTCTGAGAATCAGGATTACTCTTCTTCTTCATTTTCAAGTGATGAGAGCATTGAAAAGGATTTTCCTCCTCTATTTCACACTCACACTTCAGATGAATATGACTCAGATCTTGATTCTCCATTCTCATACAATTCTAATTCCACTTGGGCCAAATAGACACTTCAAAATGTTGGGAAATGGGTTAGAAATCCATCAGATGTAAGGTGTACACATTCATAGTTTCAAGGGAGTTTACATACCTACCTAGCCATTACTTTAGATCTACAAACTTTTCATGAGGCATTTGGCATCAGAATGGGATTTTGCTATGTAAAAGGAGTATAGTTCCCTAATCAGGAACAAAGCATGGGATTTGGTCCCTTTTCCTAAAGGAAGAAAATTGGTTCATTTCAAATGGGTTTATTAGACTAAGTATGGTGTAGATGGTTCTATTTATAAGTACAAAGCTTATTTGTTTACAAAGGGGTTTTCTCAAGTGCCTAGCATAGACTACACTAAGTCATTTACTCATGTAGCTAAGATGACGTCTATCAAACTTACTCTATCCATTATAGTTGCACATCAATAGGATGTTCACCAAATGAATGTCAAGAGTGCTTTTCTACATGGTGACCTCAAAGAAGAGTTATACATGGAGCAACCATAAGGCTTTGTGAAATATTCCTCCTTAGCCTACAAACTTAGGAAATCTATCTACAAACTCAAATAAGACCTTCTGGCATAGTATGCCAAAATAGACTCCTTTCTCCTTATAGTTAGGTTCATGAGATGCCACTTAGATCTGAATGTCTACATATTGTAGTATGATGATTCTCTATTGATCCTTATTCTCTATGTGAATGACTTGATGATTATAGGGAGCGCACAATCATCCATCTCAACAGTGAAAACTACATTTTCAAACAAATTGTCAATGGTAGACATGGGATTATTGCATTAATTTCTTGGGATTGAAATTGTTCAATTATATTTTGAGATAACTTTATCACAATCCAAGTATTCTCTTTATTTTCTTATGAGGTTTAACATGGTTGATCATAAACCATTTCCTACTCCCTTCTTATCTGGTGTAAAGCTTGAAGTTAATTGTCCTACACCATTGTTTGATGCAACTCCATATCAGTAACTTATGGGTAGTATTATCTATCTCACACACACTAGATCTGGCATATCCTATGCATTTGGCATGGTCTCCTAGTTTATGTAAGAGCCACATGAATTGTATTGGAAAGTAGGTAAGCAAATTTTGCACTACATTTAGGGTTCACACAACTATGGAATACACTATAGAGCAAGAACAGAGGTTGATTTTATTAGATACATATATTTAGATTGGGATAGAGATACTTAAATTCAAAAGTCCACTTTAGGCTACAATTTCTCACTTGGTTTGGGTCTAATAAGTTGGTCAAGCAAGAAGTAGCATGAAATTTCTTTATCATCTACATGGGAAGAATACAAAGGGTTTCTTAATGCCACCACTGAGGTAATCTAGATTTAGAGGATTCTCAATGAATTTGGTATCCAATTTCATAAGCCAACAATCATCTACTGTGTTAACTAAAGAACTATCCATATTTATATGAATCTAGTTCACCATCAAAGGAATAAACACATGGAGATTTACATGCACTTCATTAGGGAGCTTATCAATGAGCAAGTCATTAATCTTTGGCACTATCCAACATTGGAGCATATTGTACAAATTCTAACCAAGCCCTTCACAGAGAGTAAATTTGTTCATCTACAAGCTCTCATTGGGATTATGGCTGCTCCACCTTCTCCTTCCTCATGTGGAGGTTCTTTACTATGCACTTGGCTACTTCATCATGATTTTAATGCCATGACTCAATTCTCATCTTACCTAAGCTATGCTTAAGGGGGGGTGTTAGTGTAGTACTTTTTCCCATTAGGTCTTACCTACACAGCCTTATGGCCATTCTATGTCAATTAAGATTTCTTAGGTTAGTTATAAAAGGGTCACATAGGCTAATTTAATTTTAATTTAATTATCTAATTAGGAAAATTAGAGGATTCCTCATGTTTCCCTAATTTTTCCTATATGTACCCCACTTTTCCACTTTGTAAGGTTAGATAGGTTAATGCAATTTTATGCAAGCAAGTCATTTTTTACAATATTGTTGTGTGAGATTCCTCCTCTTTTGTAATTTATATGTGATTTCATTAATCCATACATAGATTTTCTCAATCTTATTTGAAATGATCCAAGATCATGACAAATCTGACACTTTAGGATTTGAGGCATCAAAATGTATATATATTCTTGTTCCCCTATGGAATCTAGGACCAAAATTTCTTACACAGAAACTACCTCTAGAAAATCTATCCCCATCCTCTATTGTCATTACTTATAGTTGAACCAGGTTGATCCCATTCAGACATTATGAATAATCTAGAATATAACAATCATATGATTGAAAATAAACAAGTGTTTATAATAAACAAAACTAAATATCTCATAAAATGTCATTTCTTAATAAATTAAATAGAATTGTATCAAAAATCAACTAAGATATCAACTAATATTAGAATATCATGATTTCATTACTAAATATTTCAATGAAATTCTAACCTTCAAATAAATTATGAACTAGACTATCCCAAATTTGATGACATAGAATTTCTAAAATGATATCATCAACTAATATTTGAAACCATCACCACTTGTTCCAATATAATGTCTTCATATAAATTTTAAATGATAAATATCAAGGAACCCTAACTTCAATGTCCACTTTCAAAATAAAACCTAAAACTTCAATATTGAGATATAATTTTAATAACTAATCTCATTTTAACTAAACTTTAAAATCATACTTGCAACTGTAAACTAGTAGGTAAGCTCATAAATTTAAGATTTATCCATATATATCTATTGATGATTTTATAGCATATTACTCATAAAATGGTCAACTAAATTGATTCAAATTTCCTTGTACATAATCATCCAAATCTCATAAACTATCCATCCAAAAACTATTCATACTGAAATGAAAACACCCTAAGACTCTTCTGAGATGATTTTGATATACTAGAACCATAATAAATAATCAAACCAAAAAAAATTATTGCAACTTTAAAAACTTTGATATTTCTAATCTATAAAATATGCATACACCATAATTTCTAAATAAAAATCAACGTTTCAATGCACATGCAGACTGTCACCTTATATATTATCAAAGAATACTAATATTGGTTATTTTCCTCATGAAAATTACTTTCCAAAACTCAAAATATCATATGAGCAGAATCTATTCATATTATTGAAAACATGATTCTCACAACTGTTTTAGAATACCCCCTTTTGAAAATCTTAGCAGAGTCCTTATATCGAACCAATATAAAAGTAAGACTCAAATATTCAAGAGAATCTATTCATAACCTTCTAGATTTTGACTAATTTCAAATAAAACAACAATAAAAACCCTCAACAACAACTATCCATGCCAAAAACAACTCTATCAACCCACAAAATGAGTATCAATGGAATATATCAAGTGTAAAAATTCACATAGAGCTCAGGAGAAACCACTTTGTTTCCAGTTTCATAAATTTATATGCATGTGACTGATTTGTCAAAATAAGAAAAAGAAATGCATGCAACATAGCTATTTTATCCAATAATCTATGAAATGAAACATACCCAAGAGCTATTTACACCATAGATTCTAACATATTCCTTCAAATACCTAGAACAAATCAAGATAGAAAGTTTATTTTTCATGTTGAGCACCTATTATTTTCAAAAATATTGATGCACAGGAAAATTTGTTGGATCATGTATCAAAAGAAACAACATGCAAAACCTTTCACCAAAAAAATTGAGTGTCACAAAACTCTCAACTGAAATGACCCATAGTAGTGCATGTGTAAACTAAATCTTTCAACAAAAATCCCTTGAAGACAATATTATTCTCAAAATATACCATTGAACAAATAGAAGCCTTTTATATGCATGCTAACAATAACTAGAAAACCTTGAATTTTATCCTTTCCATAATTATTTCCAAACTTATGCACAACTAGCAACATTTCCAATATTTAGATAACAGATTTATTAAATATACTTAAAAAATCATCTTTAACTCTCAAAACATTTCCATGTAGTTAGTTTTATAAGATTTTCTCAATTCATGCCTATATTTCTCATAAAACCATTCAAAAAGAATAACTCATAATATTTATGAATGCCCATGCAGACTAAAAATTCTCCATTCGTACAACTAAGGAAATAATATCTTTCACATTACTACAAATTTGTTCAAAATCACCACAAAATATTCCAAATCTATTTAAAACTATTTGAAACATACCTAGATATGTGTCTTAAGATTTTCCATCCAATATCCTTCACTAAAAATCTCCTATGCAACTCAAAACTCAACTGGCCAGAGATTTGCTTCCATGGCTAGGCTTGCAAAAATGAACAAAATTTGAGAAACCAAAAACTTATATCCACCACCTCCTTTCCATAACCAACTGAGTTAGGTGTTCAAATCTCATTAGTTAACATTAAACAAAGTGTACTCTAGTAATCTTGCTAATCTATTTGTCAGCAAAATTAAAATTAGTTATTTCTAAATCCTCTATTATACCATCCACCAACTTTTATTATTCAAGGCGAGATCACTTCACATTAACTCACTATACCACCAAATCCTTGGCATATCCTAAAGCTTCAAGACCATGCCTTTGCACTTAATGTTCATTTCAACTCACCTTTCCATGGTGTCTATCATTTACATATCAATCTCCAGCTCCTTAAACCAATGGAATCAATAAATATGATTCACATTCGATCCAAAGTCTTTTGAAATCTTAACTTATACTTAGGCAAAATCAACATATTTCATGATGGACCTTATATCTTGGCAAATGTCAATGCCTTAACATTGACCCGAAGGGTCACAAATCATGTCATAAAATAGGCCCTTTGAATCATTTAGAATATCTCAAGACAAGTGATATTAATCCTTTCAAAATATACATGAGGATTATCCTAAGAACACCTTATGTCATTGACATTTTATTCCAAGAACAAGCCTAGGTCAACAACTAGCTCATTAATTAAATAAATTTGTATGCCCAATGAGAAATAAAAGAATGTTATCATGCCTCGATAACTGTGTTCTCTTTCTAAATAATTTTTATGATCTTGGATTGATAATGATTCAAACTTAAGAAATCAAATATGACCTACGAACAATGATCTTAAGATATGTATTATGATAAAGCATTCACAAGTTCATTATACAATAGAAAGATACCTTTGACTATACAAAACTAAACCTAGAATTTTGACAACATCACCAAATAAACTTAAGTACATTAATGCATCAAATGCATAATGTTTTTACAAGTAGTAAACAAAAATGAGCTTTGAATTTGATCTGTATCTTGAGAATAGCCTTTTAGATGCATTAATTTTACAAATGTAGTGTTTTCAAAATGTAATAATCATCGATTTATCACCACTATCTATTTTAAACCATTAATCATATCATTTATGAAAAACAAGAGACATCATCAATTTACTGAAATGATCAAAATTGAAAATCCACTACTAACTGAAATACCATCTCAAAACTGCCTTGACTAAAAATCAAAATAACTGATCACATTCATAAATATATATGCACATTTTATTCATTAAACTACCATGCTTTTCGAAACCACTTAAAAACATAAATATGAATTCATCAACTAATCATTATCATTCCATAATAAAAAATTTGCATCTAAATATACTATTAATTGACCGGGTCCCTAACACAGTTTTAGATTTCATGACAGGGTCATCTCTATGGCAAAAAGTATTGATTTTTGAAAAATTTGGGGGGTGTAGAAAATAGTCATAACACTTTCCTTTATTGTTTCTTCTTGTTTCTTCTTGGTCTTTTATATTCCTATTTTGTTTTGTTTCTTTGTTTTCTTTTCCAAGTATTCCTTGATAGTACACATGGAGCTTGATTATTCATTTCTTACTTTCATGTTATTTATTAATTTGTTATCATTTGGATTTTCTACATTCTTATTCCTACTTAAATCTTGATTGCTCATATCTTGATTTTGAGTTGGGTTCATTTATGTTTTCTTTTTCTTTCTTTTTTATTTGAATGTAAATGGTTGTAACTTTGGTATTGGTAGTTCTTATCATTCTTCTTAGTTATAAATATTCACATTTGAACCGGCTCAGTGTAATTGAAGTGCAATGTCATTATAAGTTACTCATACTTATGATGCATAATTTAATTTTTATATAGCAAGAATTATGTGCTTTGGATCCAAGTCTCAAAGTTAATGTAGCTCTGATGATTAGCTCTTAAGTACACCAATGAAACTAGGTACCAATGGATTATCTCGCACTTGACTCTATGCAAGACATACATCTCTTAGCATACATTATGATTCCAATCGAAGAGTGGTCAGTTTTCTTCATTCCTCATTCCATTTTATCCTACTTCTAGGTGAGCTACATTGGCTTGATGTCCATTTAGACTATGTAGACAATTCTTGGATACATGGCATATCTTGGGTCAGCTCAGCCACCTTCATTCTTCTTTTCATCTCTTTATGCATCCTCATATGCCTAGTTTTTTTGGATTTTTTAGTCATTAGACCATCACCTCTACATTTTCACTCATTCATATTTAATATATATAATAGGTTATATCCTTGAGCTATGCTTGCCAATTTACCCTACTAAGGAACAACAATTTAACTAGTCATAAATTTAAATCATCCTTACTGGGGCACAATTAATTATCAATGATCAAAATTCATCTTACTGGGGTAAGATTATTTTATCAACCAATAAAATTTGCTCTACTAGAGCACATTATTATTTCCTTTCTCTAGAATGTCATTCTCTTGTTTCTTCTAATTCAAGCTCTATGTACTTTTACCCTCATTTTAGCAATATTTTAGTGTGCAACTTGTATCAGAATTGATCATTCCCTAAGTGTGTAGCTTGCATCCTAACTTTGGGTGTGTTCAAAGTGTGTCGCTTATATTTTTTAAATTGTATCCTTCCCCTTCCCCCCTCCTTGGGGCCCATTATATTCTAATTATAATTGTATCATTGAGCATCAACACATGAAATAATTAACTCATCTAGATTTAATCTATCCCATAGGTTAATCTCACTTTCTCTCTCTTTTCAAGAATCCATCCTTATCTTTCATCCTAGTATGTCCTCTCGAGGGGGCATCATGGGTCATTTCCTTCCAACTTATTTTTGACAACTCTTTTCTTTAAAAATATGTTGCTTCGTTGAATGTCTCACTACACCTTCTCAAATAGGGTAAAAATGTAGACATGCAACTCCTAACACCATTATGGTGAAATTATCAATCTTACTTGAAATTTGTGAAAATGCACAATTTAGGCCAAAATCATGTAAATGCACTAAATAGTTCAAGTTTATCATATACAAGTGTCAATTAGGCTAATATATCCCTAAATTAGGCAATGCATTTTATGTGATTATTAAATTTTATAAAATCATTTTGAGTCAAAATGATGAAAATGTATTTTGGTGCTCTGGATCACTCTTTTCTTCTAAATTCAGAAGCACATGACATGTGCATGTGTTATTTTATGTCAATAACATCTTAAATGGGATATTGGTTTGTACACAACTAACATCACCTTCTAATTTCTCTCTAATCAAATTATGGCCTAATAATATGACATTTTGACTAATTTAATTAATTGTGTAAAGAATTGCATAAAATTTGATTAATCTCACTTAGGAAAATTAATCCAAATTAAGATCTTAAGTGGAACATACGTGGAATTTATTAAATATATTTTAGTTGGAAATTGATTCTTATTATTTGCATCATCAAATGACACCATTTGTGAGGTGGCATTCATAAGACATAAATGCAATAAATATCAAGTTTCTGGCCTTCCATGCCTCTTTAATACCCCTTCTTTCTAAATATTTGTGTGTATTTATAGATTAATTATACAAAATTGGATTAATTCATGGCCACACATCTTGATCTCAATATAGACAGTCATGGTTGATTCTGATCAAATTTGAAAATCTATAAATAGGAGGGCCAAGACCACCATTTTTAAGCTTTGTTTGTGTTAACTTATTATGTATAATTCTCTCCACAATTTATTTGTGTGTATTATGCTTAATTTAGAATATGATAGCTTCGTTGATAAGCATAACATTGATTTCATATCATAAGTCTAGTTTCATTGGTGAGTAAAAGATGATGGAGGAGCTTTGACTTTCATCATTAATAAACTTGAGTACCAAATCATGGGGAAAATCATGTTTTGAGCCGCATTTAGTGATGGGATGATCTTAGGAAGGTATTGTGTATGATTTTTTTCATTAGCTCTTAATTGTCATTTGCCAAACCAGGTTGAACGAATTGGATTAGCTTGTTATGTTCTTATGCATTTTCTTGAGTTTTCATTACTAATGCTTGATCTAACCATCTTTGTAATCCATCTTTATAGATTGCATACATTCACTTAATCTAAACTAATTAGCCTTAAATCACATCATATACACATATTTATGTTCAAGGGGTTTGAATTAATCTTAATTTAATCCAAAATTAAAACAATTGACTTATTCATTCATTTTGTAATGAAATTGGGCCTGGTTAAACCCTATATCATGTTCTATATAGTCTAAATTATGATTGCAAGTGTAAACTCACCAAAACTACATCACTGTATCCATGATGTCCTTTTTGTGGTAGTGTATATCATGACACACTACACTTTAAAATAAAAATATAAAAAATATTAAAATGAACTAAATAAGTTTAAATGTGTACTAAATAAGTATAAATAAGTGTATATCATGATAGATAGATAAGTATAAACACGTAAAAGTAGTCAAAATTTATTTTTTTAATGTTATGAAAGTACAATGTATATACATTATAATGTGTATGTGTTATGTTCTATTTGAATTCAAAAACTAAGCCTTTTGGCTTAGAAATGGGTTGGATTCTTGAACTAAAGGCTTGGACTTGTCAATACATAGCTGAATATGAGAGTTTTAACGTAGAATAATAACATTCAAATTTCATAGCCAAATACACTACAACTTTTAATGAGAAAATTCATAAAATTATTACGAAGATGACGATCATGCTTTCCTCTTTCCAAATATATTATTTTTATAATTTTTGGACTATTTTAAGGTTTTAATCTATGTTGATTTATAAATATAGTACATGCATATATATGTATTTGTATATTTTTTCATTGATCCGAATGCAAAAAATATATATGGTTACAAACTAGGCTTGGTTATATACACATTAAAAAAAATAGTTTTCATTTTTTTGAGGTAGTTAGGGGGGCCGCACAACTAGCTATCCATTTTTTTATTATTTTTTAGGATCTATTTACTTATAAAATTAATTTAAAAATTATAAAAATATATAGTTTACTCTATTTTCCTAAAAGAAAATTGGAGGCCCCATTCAAATTTTAGATGTTTGACCTAGTTATACTTAATCATTTTTTTAAATAGTGTTTTGAAAACTAGACTCAAAACGCTACAATTCATGTTGTTACACCATCCTCAAAATTTTAGTGTACCCATCTCAAATTATCTATATAATTTCAAATTTCTCAATTTTTGAGAAAATCATGTCCACGAGTAGGCCCCTTTTTGTCCCCCAACTTTGTGCACTTACCCTAATGGTAAATTTTATGTGTCTACAATCATATTATTAATTTAAATGTGAAACCACACCAAATAAAAAACCACGTCTTTGATGAGACACTTACTTTAGCTCATGAAAGGCTCGTGAGTTTCTCATCATGTTGGTCGATCCCTTCATTTGTAGATTATGCAAAAGTATAAAGTATTTTATGACATTAGTCTTGAATCTTAAGATACATGTTAAGAAGCATATTTAGTTCTTAAATTTGATGTTATGATTATTATTTCAAACTTAATTGTACATATAAAAAAATATCTAATTAATTATTATTTTAAAGATATGAACTACAAAACTATTAAGTGAAATTACTTAATGGAATTTTCAAAATAAAAATATGTTGTCCTACTTTAAATCCATTGAAATTGAACATTTTGAATGCTTTAAGAACTCAAAATTAGTGTAGTGTATTTCTATAAAATATAAATAGAACTTGTCGTAATTAATCATGAATTTAAATAACCATGAATGTAAATAGAAATTACTAATTGCAATCGACACAAATAATATTATCGTAGAAACCCTAGAGTGGGGAAACCATACAGAAGTGGAAATGGCCAAGTAAAATCACCTTGAGCACTTAAAAGGAAAGATGCAACTTCACCAAGTGGAAAAATATAAATAAACTAATTATCATGAAAGTGTGGAACTTCTTGTACTATCGAAGGTTGGAGAAATTGACTTTTTTTCTTTTGAGCATGAGAAAAATGATATTATATACCTAAGAGATACAAAAATTGAGATTGAACTTGGGTTTATCTTTAAGCTCACATGAAAGAAAGGAGATGGAGAAAACCTATCATTTTTTTTGTAATTCCCAACATAAGGTTTTTTTTAAGTTCCTTGGAGTGGACCAAATGGGAAACATAAGGAGATCATGATACTTATAGAATAAAATGAAAGGATAAAAATGTGATGAATTTTTAAAAAACATGGTCCCCAAATAATTTTATTAATCATTTTTTGGATTGATTGTAGCTAATAACATGATATAAATTAGGAATAAGCATAATTAATTGGATTGTATTTCTAAAATTAAGAAACTATTGAAGACACACACAAGAAGAACACAAATTTATAATAAAGGTTGATGAACTTTTTGATCACATTAAAAAAATATAGAATTCCAATGGTAGAGAGACCTAAGGAGAAAATATGAAATGACCTAAAATGACGTGGATTGAAACTATAGAGGTGGATATTCTGATGCCCATATCAAAGAAAAAATATACATAAATATGAACATGGAGATGGTCTCCAAAATTTTAGGCATGGTATCATAAGGTTATGTGAGGTAATATTGTCAAAGTAACCTAAATAAAATATTACAAAGAATAAGGTCATCAGGGAGCAAATAAAGTGATGAGCGTGGCATTAGGAAGGTGATAGGGTCCTAATAAGAATGGAATACAAAACTACATAAGGTCATAAATTTCTCAAAAGATCACTAGGAGGGAGAATACAATGGGGGCATGGTCTTGAAATTATACACCCTCATGGAATATCAAATGGAACTACAAAAGAAAACATTAAGGATAAGTCAAAATAATAATAAAATAGAAACAAAAACAACACAAAAGTATCTATTCGCATTAGTAATTGTTGATATACAAAGAGGAAGAGAAGATTAGTCAAAATCAAGGAACATTCAACATTAACCTAGATACCTTAAATGGAAGACCCATAGTTCAAAACATTAAAGAGGATAGATAAAAAAATATTGTTGATAGTGCTTCATTGCAATAAATTGAATAGAGGATGAGAAAAAATATAAGAATTAATATCGATCTTAAAATTTTACCTCTTGGAGACTTGAAATATCCTTTTCATTCCTTAAATAGATGTGAATGATGAATCACTATCCTTCATAATAAATATCCATGGTGTTTCCCCATCTATTACATTGAACCATGAACAATAAAATTAATGCAAAAGTAATTGGTAGAAGTAAAAAATTGGGAATTTAAAATATCCAAGTATGGCATCAACCATTAAGTGATGGGTCAGATGAAGATTGGGTATGGGTGGCATTTATCAAATTTTATAAGTCAAATGTCATAGTGACCAATGTAATTAAATTATAATGGAGCTTGATGGACATTTTGATCATGTTATAAAATATATAATTTAAATGGTAGAGGGACCTAAGGAAAAAACATGAAATGACATGAAATGATGTGGTTTGAAAATATGGAGGTGGAGGTTTTAATGCCTACAAATAAGAAAAAGTAACCACAAATATGAACATGGAGATGGTCTCTAAATTTCTAGGCATGCTTCTAGAAGGTTAGGCAAGGCAAGATTATCAAAGTGACCTAAAGAGAATACTATAAAGAATAAGGTCATCAGGGAGAGAATAAATTTATTAAAAGTGGCACTAGGAAGTTGATAGGATCTTGATAAGAAATGATTGCAAAAAGGGTATAAAATTATACTGGAGATTGATGATCATTTTGATCATGTTAGAAAAATATAGAATTATAGTGGTAGATGGATCTAAGGATAAAATAGTGAAATGATCAAAATAATTGAATGTCCCTTCTTTAAAATTTCATAGCAGAAAAATAAATATTTTATAATCTAAAGTTTGGTTTTGTATAACCTAACACTATGTGTACACATATGAAACCCTTAGTCAGGGTAATTACCCCTAGAATATTATACGAGGAAGATTATTACCCTAGGAATATCCTCATGCAATTCAGGGTATATCAATATACAATTCATATCGATATGTCTGATACCACATGCTAGCATATGCCTTCCCAATAGGACCACCTAGATGTCCTTATCCTACCTAAGTGTTTGTCATCTGTTTAGGTTATGATAGTCAACTTGATTTTTTTAAGCTTAGGTTAGCTAAGGTAATCACTTAGGTTGTCAACGTTATCCAAATAGGTATCTAACAAGTTTAATAATGGTTTTGTTTTGAATATATTTTAGCATGTATACTATGCCTATGTAATTCAAATACTTGATACAATAATACTACCCCTGATTTAGATCATTATACAATGATCTTATGTTGAGGGGACATCATACCTCATTACTTCACTTTAGAAATAATTGAAGTTTAAACAACTCAATTTAATTTTTTATATCAAAACATTATTGTTTCTGAGTAAATAGGATATTCTTAACCCATAATGGCATAATACTCCCACTAGACCATCCCATAATTAATCTTCTAGAGAATCATGTTTCTCTAGTATTAGATACGTGTCACTTGGTCATGATCATGAGATTATAAATTTAAGCCACTTCAATAAAATAAATTCATGACACATAAACTTCATTAGAAATGTTAACATTGTTTTGCACTTTAACAACCATGGTCATGTCATAAGCAAAAGACTAGCATGTCTATTTAACACAAGTTAAGCATGTATTAACTTGTTGAAATATGTATGCAATGAAGACAATTCTTTATCATTGTATCGCTATGCATGTTTATCAACCAGACCAAAAAAATGAACCAATTAATTTACAACAGTACAATAATAAACAATTTCACATTGAAACTTTAACTTAGTCACTCATAATAACCTTAGCAACCTGGTTTTCATCTAAAAGGTTTTAGAAGTTGAATTATTAATTCAAGTGACCTCTTACATGTTCATCATTTGTTCCAAGTGAACCAAAATTATTAAAAAAACATAACATTTATTCCAAAATGATACAAAAAAATAATGCATGAGGAATAAGACCACATCAACATCTCACTTAATTATTACTAGTTGACCAAATTGGTTTATTTTTAGCCACTTGCAACTTTGTGCCTTCGTGATGATTTTTTCAAGTTTGATCATCACGTTGATTCAAATATTACGTAACAAGTAAGTATGGAATTTGTACAAATTTAAAAAATAATTTCACCTTTCCAAACATGCAAAAAAAAAAAAGATTTGATATTAAATCTTAATGATAATAATTTCAGTCGAGAAAGGTTTCTAAAAATCTCCAAATATCAACATAACTTATTTAACAAAAGACCCACAATTTTATTTTATTTTATTTTATTTTTTATTTTTATTTTTATTTTAATTTTCTTCCAGCATACAACTTGAAATTTGACAAAATTTAAACCATAGTTTAAATTCACAAAAATATCTAAAGAAAGACAATTTTTTCCAACCAAAAATGGTTTCCAAAACCCCAACATCAATAGAATTTTTTTATCAAAAACCCACAAGTTATGCAAAAATTTTGCTAGCATAACAACTTAAAAATTAGACTTTCAAACCCAAAATCTAGGTAACTATGAAAAATATAAAAATGACTAAATAAAATGACAAATCTTCTTGTACATGAATCAAGTTAGGATGATATCTTCCAACAAGTGATTAAAAATAACATTATTTGGCCCTAGGTCAACATAAGTTGGCTTATGTTGGTCAAATAAAATTAAATAAAACCAAAAATAAGTTTAATACACTTAGCCATAATTTTTAACAGGGTTTGGGTGTAATATAAATAATTTTTAAAACCTCAAATCTGAAAATAGAATTTTTATTAACTATGGAAGATTAGCAGAGATTTATGCAAAATAATCTCTCATAAACCCCTATAGGTTCGTTAGGAAGTCGTTTGACTTACTCATGAACCTGAAAGTAATTTTTTTTTTTATTACTTACCCTCCAACATGCAGAAAATAAACAAATTTTGCAATAAATGAAAAATATAAAGACTTACTTATTTGTCTTGTAAGTAAAAGGAGGAGAACTGAAGAATTGCTATTTCATTTACTACCTTGCCAAGACTTAGCGAAGTAGGATATTCTCTCTTTGAATCATGTAGATCATACCATCCTCCAACTCTCCTAGCCACCACCAAGCTATCCCTTATGTTTTGCTTCCTCTCCACTAGCCCTATGGCTCCCTTCTTCTTCTCTCTCCTTCTCTTTTCCTTATTCTTCCCCACACGTCCCTCCCTCTCTCCTTCCTATCCCTTCAAACCCTATGGCCTCATGAAAAATGGGTGGGTTGGGGGTCGAGCTCAACTCCTCTAAGCACCAAAATAATAAATGGAAAAAATTAGATTTGCCTCATCTCCAAAAAAATATAATAATAACCAAATCTGATTTTACTTTAGGTCAAATCTATGGCCAAGGAAAATTTTTAATTACCAAAATAATTATTTACATAAGTCCCATGACTATGATGAAAATGGCCACTTTTTAATTTTTAAAAATCATTAATGGTAATTTTTAATTTGCCCAAAACTAAATTAGTATTAAATTTTCTAGGGTCATTGTTACTAGGAGTTGAAGGGGAGAGAGAGTGATAAGATGGAGGGGTCTAGAGGTTGGGCTAAGGCAAACAAAAATGACAAAAATAATAATAATAATAAATTGGATTCAACCAAGACACTAAAGGTCATAACATCAAATAATTCATATAAAGAGACAACATTGCCTCAATTCAAAATTTAAATTAGAACACATGTAATCAAGATCGAACAATGACCTAAATTTATGCACATAAGTATTATAAATAAATTCCATAACAAAATAATCGACAAATGAGACAAGCCAAAATCATGATGAACAAGTCAAAAAGACTATAAATAGAAAATACATATTGCTACAAGTTGTGGTTTATTAAAATTTTGCCTTTTTTACTTGTGTTATTTGCCTTTATTATGTATCCCCTGACCATTAGAATCAATCTCCATCCTAGCTCATTTCACCTGTTTCTACACCCATAAATGGCATCATTAGTACTTAAAATATATAATCATATATAATCAAAACTATATAATATTACGTAGAAAATCAAATAATAGAACTAATATCTCATGTATAGAAATAACTTTAGCTATAACATTTTTGTCCATCATCCAAAAATATTAAAATAATAATTCCAAATAGTGTTGTATAGTATCAAAGCAAGCTAAAACTAAGTATAATAGCAATAAAATGAAATATGCATGTGGGGTCATGACATCCTCCTCCCCATAAAGAGGATCCATCCTGATGATAAGTCAAAACAACTAGCCATACTACTACCTAAATAGCTATGTATCCTCTCAAGTGACATTTATGGTACTTAGTGGGTCCTATTGTATCAAAACCTATTGAATTTCTCAATTTCTTAGTTTAATGCTACAATGACCTAGGATTTTCACTAGTTCTAGTTGCATCTTTTTATCTTCTAAAACCTGTAAGTGTTTCCAATCTAATACATGAGATGGATTAGGTACATATTTTATTAGTATTACAATATTGAATACATCATTGCTTCTTGATAGAGAAGGAGGTAAATCTAGTCGATAGGCAACAACACTAATTTTGTCTAAGATGTCGAATAGACCAATAAAGTGAGGAGCCAACTTGGAGGTTTTCCCAAACTTGATGGAACTCTTTTATAGCCTTACATGTAGAAAAATGTTTTCTCCAATAACAAACTCATGAGGTGTTCTCTTCAAATTAACATATCTCTTTTACTGATAAGAAGTAACATTCACATTTTATTGTATTATGGCCATTTGTTCATCATATTTAATTAATAATTCTAGATGAACAATGTCACAATTTTCTAGGTTGTCCTAGCCAAGTGGAGTTCTACATTTTTGCCCATATAGAGCTTTAAAAGGAGCCATTTTGATTATAGAATGATAAGATTTATTATAGGCAAACTCAACTAAGTGGATATAATCTTCTCACTTGGTTTGTTGATCTATAACATACATGTACAACATGTCTTCAACCACTTTGTTCAACCTTTCTATTTGTCCATCCATTTTTAGGTGGTACAAAGAACTAAAATTCAGTTTAGTACCAAAGGTAGAAGTTAATGTTCACTAAAACCTTGCCATAAATAACTTATCTCTATATAATATAGTGACTTTTGGCATTCCATGCAATCAAACTACTTCTTTTACAAAGTGTTTATCAAAAACAACAGCATCATCTATCAAATTTCTAGCAATAAAGTGATCAACTTTAGATGTTTTATCAATTATTACCAATATAGTGTCATGTTGGATACAGGTAGGAAATCATGGAATAAAATAAAGTGAAACCACTACCTATTTATTTTGTGTTATGTCATGTGGGTACAACAGACCTCTAAGATGGCAGTGTTCAACTTTCACACACTAACACTCTAGGCACCTGGCCACAAAATTAGTAACATCTTTCTTTAAACGAGGACAAAAATAGAGCCTTTTCAGCGCATAAATCATCTTAGTGACCCATAGATGAGTGAAATGAGGTGTTGTATGTGATTTCTATAGTAAAATATTACATATCCCACCTATTTCAGGTATAAAAATTCTATGTTGATGCCTTATAAGGCCATCAGATTCAACAAAAATGTTAGCAAGTCTTTTTGCTAAAATCTCATCAACCAATTTTGCACTTACTTATTGGTAGTAATTATCATTAAGTTATTATTAGGACAATATTCTTAAAATTTTCTTACAAAATAGGCAATTCAATAAGGTATGTACACCTACTGAGTACATCAGCCACACAATTTTACTTGCCTTTCACATAAGTGATCTCTATATCAAAATTACTGACAAATTCTAGCCATCTATGCTAGTGGGCATTTAAATCATATTGCAACAAAAGATGTTCTAGGCTACAGTGATCAAATTTCACCTTAAAATGTTTTCCTAAAAAAAAGTGCTTTGACTTTTTTAATGCATGTACTATGGCAACAAACTCTAAATCATGCATGGGATAGTTATTTTTAGCTTCCTTAAGCTTAATAATTCATAGGCCACCACTTTACCCTCTTAGGTCAATATGCTACCAAATCCTTCTTTAGAGGCATCGGCCCATACCTTAAAATGACAATTTAGATCAAGTATGATTAGAATAGGGGTTGTTATTAATAGCTCATTGAACTTTTTAAAAGTTGCTTCACACTGAATTGACCATACAAATTTCTTGGCCTTTTTTTGTAAGGAAGTAATGTGGTTGGCTAGGCGAGAGAAATTCTTCATAAATCATCGATAATAGCTAGACAAACCCATGAAATTATGTACTTCATGTACGTTAGATAGAGTAGACCACTCTTCAATGGATTGAATCTTTATTGAGTTCACTACTATGCCTTTCTTGAAAATCACATGTTCCAGGTAATGAATTTTTTATTGATAGAAGGCGCATTTCAATAACTTCTCAAAAAACTTATGTTGCCTTAATAATCTTTGAAAAATCAATTTTAAATGTTGATTATGTTTAGCCTCATTCTTGAATTAGATGAGGATATCATCCAAGAAAACTAGTACAAACTTGTCTAAGAAATCCTTGAAAACATTGTTCATTAGATTCATGAAACTAGTAGATGCATTGGTAAGGCCAAATGGTTAAATGATGAACTCATAGTGGCCATACCAAGTTTAAAAGGTTGTATTATAAATATCTTCCTCTTTAATCCTTAACTAATGGTAATCAGATCTCATATTAATTTTATAAAATACTATTGTGTCCTTCATTTGATCAAATAAATCATCGATTAGAGGTAGTGAGTAATGATTCTTGACTGCCACTTTGTTGAGCATTCTATAATTGATGCACAACTTTAAGGTGGCATTCTTATTCCTTATAAAAACCACCAGATCGCCCCAAGGCAACATGCATGGATGAATGCTTCCATTGTCTAAAAGCTCTTGTAATTGACTTTCAATTCTTAAAAATCTACCACATTTATATAGTAAGGATCCTTTAATGTAGGGGCATTTTATAGCATAATCTCAATCGAGAAGTCAAATTCCTATTTTGGCAACAAACTAGGCAATTTTTTTGGGAAGACATCTATAAATTCTTATAAGATAAGAAAATCAATACAAGATAGTTCTTCTTTATTTGGAAGTTATTATAGTTGGACTACATAGAACTTATATCCCTTATAAATAACCTTCTTTAATTATAGGGCTGAAAGCATTTTTTGCATTTTTGGCCCTTGAAGACCTTAGATTTCAACAAGCTTGTTATTCTCATCAGTGCATTGCATCTTTTTTTAGAGCAATAAAATGTTGCATGTTGTCATTGCAGCCAATACATGCCCAAAATAATATCATAAGATCCTAAGGGTGTTGAAAATAAATTTAACCTTATCTTGAAGGGGCCATATCAAGTTCAATTTGCTCCAAGTAGTCTTGGATAAGTACCTTTTTGCTAATACCAAACTCAATTTCTCATCCTTCTCTCAATTGCTTAGAATTTAAATTACATGTATTCACTATAGAAGGTGAAATAAAGTTGTCATTAGCATCTAGATCAATTAAAATAGATACAAAATTACTAACAAGATTACCTTGAGTCTCAATCAAAGTGGTCTAAAAATTAATTTTCTGATTATCTACTACAACATATACTCTATGGTCTACTAGCTATCCCAATTTTAACTTTGGGCTATCTTTATAGTAGTGGTTATCACCACATTCCTAGCATACCATTATCCTTTATGGAGCTACTAGAATAGTGTTTGCCCCTATGGTTGGTCCATGATGATTGATTTGGTGTTGGTATTTCTTGAAAGACTCATTTTTAGAGTTACCTTGGATTTTGAAATTCTTATTTTGACCTTGGAATTGACTAAAATTCATATTGTTCCCTTGGAACTTTCAATTCTAGTCTAATTTCTTAAAAAAATTTGATGGAAGAGGTAGATTCTTGACCTTTTATTACTACCTATTCATTTTTAAGTCTTGTCTCACTTTTTGATGAGACTTTTCTCTCTTCTGCCCTATGAGTAGACTCTATAGCAGTTATCAATGTCTTAGGATTAGTCATATTTATGTCATGCATCAATGTATATTTCAATCTTAGCTTAAATTTGGTAATCTTTATCTCTTCATCATGCGTGTAGTTCACATGATGTATTAGATTCAAAAACTTGTTTTCATATTCAAGGATAGACATATTTTCTTGCTTGAGTAGTTGAAAGTCTATTATTTTTGCTCCTTGAAATTTGCACTCACGTATTTTTTTTGAAATATTTCTCAAAAATTGATAAGTGAAGGTCATAGGTTGATATTTATCTAAAGCATAAAGATGATTTCACCATAGGGCACAGAACCATTTAACTGATATATGACAACCCTATCCTTCACATTAGATGGCATGCCATGAAGGATAATTTTTTTTTTTAATTGACAAGTTGTGCATTGGCTGCATCACCTGATTCCTCACCTGAGAATGTAGGTGGGGGAAAAATTTTAAGTTATTTGATGATGGATTCTACCATCATTATAAGAACTTTTTGAAGTGATTACTACCCCATTTGTACATCTCCCACTTGAGGGACTTCTTCATGAGGAACACCTTCAATATTTTTTTACCTCTACTCTTAATTTTCAATTTTTCCTTGAATGGCATTCAGAGGAGATAAGATCTCATGAAGGATATCTTCTTGTTTATTAGTTGGATTATTTCTAGACACATTATCATTTAGTGCTTCGCTAAATTTTTATTGTTATTGGGGGAATAGGCTCATTCTTGACTTGGTTTAGGTTCCTAGGAGTATGGTCCCTACCCCAGTTTATACCCTTGCCTTAGCTTTAACCTCTTAAGTTTGGTATATCAATCCCTAAGTCATTATCGACCTAATTACTATCAGCTCTAGTCTTAATCATTTTCTTATTTTCTTGAGAATCCAACAGTTAGTTTTTTAAGCAAATTCTAGAAATAAACTCTTCTAAGTTATAATGCATTGAAAATAACAAATTAGTGCATACTTTGATACCAAATGAAATGACCCCAAAAAATTGAGTGTCCCTTCTTTCAAAGTTCACAGTGGAATTTTTTTTTATAATCTAAAATTTGGTTTTGTATAATCTAACACCATGTTTAAGTGTCTGAAACCCTTATCTAGGGTAATTACCCCTAGAAGATTCTATGGGAAAGAATATTACCCTAAGAATATCTTTATGGAATTTAAGGTGTATCGATATGTGATTCATATCAATATATCTAGGATTACATGATAGAAGATGCCTTACCAATAGGACCACCTAGGTGTCCTTATCCTGCCCAATTTTTTTTCATATATGAAACCCAATTTAGGCTAATATAGTCAACTTGCTCTTTTTCAAGCTTAGGTTGGCTAAGCTAATCACTTAGGTTGCTAATGTTATCCAAATAGGTATCTAACAAGTTCAAGTAATGGTTTTATTTTTAATATATTTTAGCATGTGGATTACACCTATGAAATTCAAATACTTGATACAAGTAAAGTATATAAATAGTAATACCCCCAATTTTTTATCATTATACCATGATTTTATGTTATGGGGTCATCTACGTCACTCCTTCACTTTAGAAATAATTAAAGTTTAAACTACTCAATTTTTTTTTTTCAATGCATTATTGTTTGTGATCAAATAAGATATTCTTAACCCATAGTGAAATAATAATCCCACTAAACCATCATGTAATATTCTAGAGAATCATGTTGCTCTATTATTGGTTACGTGTCACTTGGTCATGATCGTGAGATTATCAATTTAAGCCACTTCAATAAAATAAATTCATGACACATAAACTTTATTGGAAATGCTAACATTTTTTTACACTTTCACAACCATGGTTCTGTCATAATCAAAAGACTCACATGTCTATTTAAAGCAACTTAAGCATGTATTAACTTGTTGAAATGTGTATGTAATGAAGACAATTCTTTATCATTGTATCACTATGTATGTTTATCCTCAATTTGATTATGCATTTGTTGTGTATAGAAAAGTAATATTTGGAACAAAAATAAATAATAACCTTAATTCTATGCCAAAAATGTTTCTTTTTATGGCTTCCTACAATGAATAGATAGCTACTTTTGCCATTAAAAGAGTGATGACACATTATGAAAAAAAGGAACAATGTTGTTTGTTCCTGTCATGTCTTAGATCAATTTAAACTAAGAATTTAGACAAGAGTCTGCTGAAAATGATTTATAACTTGTTCATAACAAGTGAATATTTTTATATCAATTCAATTTGGCCTTGTTCAAGTGCTCATAAGGCTGAAAATAAAGCATAACTTGAAAATAATACTTTCTTTTATCATCTTATTGCCTTAGGCAATAGAGATATTTCAAGTTGATATATTTTATGTAAATAAATAAATATGCACACAAATTATGATGACAAACTGAATTGTAAAAAAAATAGAATGATCATTGGAAGTTAGAACTTGATGCTATAATAGTTTTAAAATAATTGCACATGTAGGTGGTTAGTGATAATCAACAAGTAATTTGAATCAATTTAATTTCAACCATGTGAAATAAAATGATAACCAGTTACATTAATTTAACAAGTTACATATTTTACTTGCAACATATGATCAATCCAACTGTTAAGCTCTTGCATAATAGAATTGTTGCAAGCTGAAATAAACTTTTAAACTCAACCATGTAAACAGCTATGTTTATCACTTATTTTCAAGTGAATAAACACTAATTTTATAACATAATCCAAAAAAATAAATTTAATGCTACAACTGAAGTTCAAATTCCAACATCAAATAGAACACTGAACATATGAGAGTATATAAAACTATTAAAATTAAATTAGTAGCCTACAACTGAAATAAAACTTTTGGAAAATAATTTAATAGCTAAAATAAAATTTTCAATTGAATGTAATCAAGTAAATAAAATATGTAAGAGTACCAAAGAATACAATTTAAAATTAAATGTATTGCCACTAATTCATATGTTGATCCTTCAGCTGAAAGTGATATTGCGGTAAATAAAATGTGTAAGCATGTTGAATCCATGCAACTGTAAATTAAAAATATTACATAAAGTACAACCTATAGCAATAGTATTAACTCTAACTAGTATTACTAGACAAGTTATTTAGAAAGTATATTGCATCAACAATGCATAAAAATAGTAATAACTAATTGATTTCAATATTTATCTTCCTTCCATAAGATATACCATCTCGACCCATCCTATGAGTCTCCCAATTAGTGGCCCTTGCCACTCTCAATCATTAGTTGGGAGGTGGAGTCTGGATTTTGGGATTTTAGGAATGTAGGCTAGACACAAAGGGAAATGAACCAATTGATTTGCAATAGTATAGTAATAAAGACTTTCACATTGAAACTTCAACATAGTCATTCATAATAACCTTAGCAACCAAGTTTTCATCCGAAGGGTTCTAGAATTCAACTTATTAAATTAAGTGACATCATACACCTTCATCATTTGTTCCAGGTAAACTAATTTTAAAAAAAAAAATAGAACCTTTATTCCAAAATGATATAAAAAAATAATGCAAGAATAAGACCATATCAACATCTCACATAGTTATTCCCATCTGACCAAACTGGTTTATTTTCAGCTACTTTCAACTTTGTGCCTTAGTGATGATTTTTCTAGGTTTGATCATCAAGCTAGTTCAAATCTTATATAACAAGTATTGAATTTGCATAAATTTAGAAAATAATTTCACCTTTTCTAGCATGCTAAGAAAAAAAATTAATATTAAATCTGAATGATAATAATTTTAGAAAAGAAGAATTTCTAAAAATCCCTAAATATTAACGGAACTTATTTAACAAAAACCCAAAAAAAATATTTTTTTTTTGTATTTTTTTGCAAAATTTTGCCAACATAAAACCTAAAGTTTGACAAAATCTGAATAGTGGTCTAAATTCAAAAAAATAGCTAAAGAAAGACCAATTTTTCCAGCCAAGAATGGTTTCCAGAATGCCAACATCAATAGAAAATTATTTATCAAAAACCCACAAGTTATGCAAAACTTTTTCAAGCATAAAGGATTAAAAATTAGACTTTCAAACCCAAAATTTGGGTAGCTATTAAAAATCTAAAAATGGTTAAATAACATGACAAATCTTCTGGTACATGAATCAAGCTAAGACACTATATTCCAATAGGTAATAAAAAATAACATTGTTTGGCACTAAGTCATCTTATTTCAGCCAAATAAAATGAAATAACATCATAAATAAATTCTCTACACTCGGCCATAATTTATTAATAGGGTTTGGGTTAAATCTAAATAATTTAAAAAACCCCAAATCTAAAAATAGAATTTTTATTAGCAGCCATGACAAGATTAACAAAGATTTATGTAAAATAATCTCTCATAAACCCTTGCAGGTTCGTCAAGAAGTCATTTGACTTCCTCATGAACCTGCAAACAATTTTTTTATTATTACTTGTCCTCCAACATGCAAGAAATAAACAACTTCTGCAAGAAATGAAAAATATAAAGACTTACTTGTTTGTCTTGCAAGTAAAAGGAGGAGAACTAAAAATTTATTGGGTCATTTGCTACCTTTCCAAACCCCCTTAATATTCTCAACCAAGCAAAATATTCTCTCTCTGAATCAGGTAGATTGTGCCATCTACCAACTCTTCTATCTACCACCAAGCTCTCCCCAAGGTTTTGCTTCTTCTCCACCAGCCCTACGCCTCCCTTCTTCTTCTCTCTCCTTCTCCTTTCCTTCATTCACATGCCTCCCTCCCTCTCCATCCTTCCTCTCCCTTCAAACCCTATGGCCTAAGGAAAAATGGGTGACTTGGGGGGTGAGCTCATCTCCTCCAAGTGCCAAAATAATAAATGAGAAAAAACCAGATTTACCTCATCTCTAAAAAAAATACAATGATAACCAAATCTGATTTTGCATTTAGGTCAAATCCATGGCCAAGTCAAATTTTTAATTGCCAAAATAATAATTTACCTAAGTCCCATGACCAAGATGGAAATGGCCACTTTTTAATTGCCAAAAATCATTAATGGTAATTTTTAATTTGCCTAAAAATGAATTAGTATTAAATTTGCTAGGGTCCTTTTTGCTAGGAGTTGAAGGGGGGAGAGAATGATGGAATATGGGGGCGGGGTCTAGAGGTTGGGCTAATGCAAGAAAATAATAATAATAATAATAATAATAATAATAATAATAATAATAATAATAATAATAATAATAATAATAATAATAATAATAATAAACAACCAAATTCATCCAAGACTCTTAAAAACACTAAAGGTCACAACAACAAATAAGCCAAACAAGAAGACAACATTGCCTCAGTTCAAAAGTAAAACAAGAACACATGTAATCAAGATTGAACAATGATCAAAATTTATGCATACAAGTATTATTAGCAAATCCTGAAATAAAACAATCGACAAACAAGACAAGCTAAAATCATGATGGATAAGTAAAAAATACTATAAATAGAAAAGATAGACTATTACAAGTTATGGTTCATTAAAATTTTCCTTTTTTACCTATGTTGGCTACCTTTATTCTATATCCTCGACCACCAGAATCCATCTCCAACCTAGCTCATTTCACCTATTTTTGTACCCATAAATAACATCAATAATACCTGAAATATATAATCATATATAAGCAGAACTAAATAATATTATGCAAAAAATCGAATAATAGTACCAATATCTCATGCACAAAAATAACTCTAGCTGTAAAACTTTTGTCCATCATCCAAAAACATTAAAATAACAGTTCCAAATAGTGTTGTATAGTATCAAAGCATGATGATACTAACTATGATAGAAAAAAAATGTAATATGTAGGTGGGGTCATGACAAATAGGAAATGATTTGAAATGATGTGGTTTGACAATATACAGGTGGAGGTTCCAATACCTACATCTAATAAAATGTAGCCATAAAGATGAACATGGAACTCTAGCTCTGTACGAAGGGGGAGGGTCTTGACCAATAGTTACATTTATAAATAGGGTCCCCTTATGAACCCTACCATATCTATCTATATATATGGTACCCTCTCCCTCTATGTATGGAGAGTTTTGGGAACCCCTCCCCCTCTAGATATAGAGAGTTTTGGGAGAGGATCATTATGATACCTACTGGATAGGGCCTTCATAAGTTCATTCCCTATTTATCAAGTAGCTTCAGTAGCCCTTGATTTCCCCTTTATCTCTTTGTTACCTATAGATAGGGCCTTCACAAGATCAATGCCTATCCCTATGTAGCTATGTTTGTACTTGAAGGGGGGTATGCCCTACCTCCCTCCCTTGTTAGAGAGGGAGAGGATACCCCCTTATAGGGATATAGGGTCCCTCCCTTATATCACTATAATCCCTACTAGGTAAGGCCTTCATTCATCGGTCCCTATCCAGTAGCGATCTTCATTTGCCTAGGGGGTATGGTGCACATTGCTCGTATGCCAGAGTTGGATTCAACATGTCCAATGATCCATTGTGAACATGGATATGGTCTCCAAAATTATAAGTATGGTGCTAAAAGGTTAGGCAAGGAAATTTTGTCAAAGTAACTCAAAGATAACACTACAAAGAACAAGTCATCTGGTAGAAAACAAAATGATGAAAAGTGGCACTAGGAAGTTGATAGGATCCCAATAAGAATTGAGTGAAAAACTACATAAGGTCATATATTCTTTGAAAGAGGATTGAGAGGGATAATATATTTAGGAGATGGTCTTGGAATTATATGCCCTCATGGAATGCCAAATGGAACTACAAAGGAAAATTTCAAGGAGAAATCGAAGGAAGAAGAAAAGAGCAACAAGAACAACAACACAAAAGTAGCCCTTTGCATTAAGAACCATTGATCTATAAATATGAAGAGGATTTTAGTGGAAATCAAGGAACATCCAATATTGACTTAGATACCTTAGATGGAATATTCATAGTTTAAAACATTAGAGAGGATGGAGAAAAACATATTTTTGATGGTGCTTCCTTGCAAGAAATTGGAGGATGAGGAAAAATATAAGCATTAATATGGAGCTTAAATTTTTTCCCCTTGGAGACTAGAAAGATCATTTTGATTCCTCAAATAAATAGGAATCATGAATCACCATCCTTTATAATAAGGAACCATGGTGCTTCCCATTTATTCCATTGAACCATGAACAATAAAATTCATACAAAAGAAATTAGTAGAAGAAAAAAATTGGGAATTTGAAATATCCAAGTATGGCACCAACCATCAAGCGATGGGTGAGATGAAGTTTGAGTATGGGTGGAACTTCTCAAACTTTATAATTCACATGTCATAGAAACTAATGTAATTGAATTATAATGGAGCTTGATGACCATTTTGATCACATTAGAAAAATATAGAATTCCAATGGTAGAGGGACATAAGGAGAAAACATGAAATGATGTGGTTTCACAATATGGAGGTGGAGGTTCTGATGCCCACATCTAAGAAAAATTAACCACAAATATGAACATGGAGATGGTCTCAAAAATTATAGGCATGGTGCCAAAAGGTTAGGTGAGGCAAGATTATCAAAGTAACTTGAAGATAACATTATAAAGAATAAGGTCATCGAGGAGAAAAGAAAGTGATGAAAAGTGGCACTATGAAGTTGATAGGACCCCAATAAGAACCGATTGCAAAAAGGGCATAAAATTATACAAGTGCTTGATGATCATTTTGATCATGTTATAAAAATATATAATTCCGATGGTAGAAGGACCTAAGGGGAAAATAGGAAATGACATAAAATGATGTGGTTTGACAATATGGAGGTGGAGGTTCCAATCCCCACATCTAATAAAATGTAGCCACAAAGATGAATATGGACATGGTCTCCAAAATTATAGGTATGATTCTAGAAGGTTAGGTGAGGCAAGCTTGCCAAAGTAACTCAAGGAACACACTTCAAGTAACAAGACATCAGGGAGAAAAGGAAATGATGAAAAGTGTCACTGGGAAGAAGATAAGATCACAATAAGGATTGAGTGCAAAACTACATAAGGTCATAGATAACTCGAAAGATGATTGAGAGGGAAAATATAGTTGGAAGATGTCTTGGAATTCTATGCCCTCATGGAATGCCAAATGGAACTACAAAGGAAAAATTCAAGAAGTCAAAGTAAGAAGAAAAGAGCAGAAATAATAACAACACAAAAGTAGTCCTTTGCATTAAAACCCATTGACATACAAATATGAAGAGAGCTTAGTGGAAATCAGGGAACATCCAATATTGACTTAGATGCCTTAGATGGAAGATCCATAGTTCAAAACATTGGACAGGATGGAGAAAAAAATATTGTTGATGGTACTTCCTTGCAAGAAATTGAAGAGAGGACGAGGAAAAATATAAGCATTAATATCAAGCTTAAATTTTCTCCCCTTTGAGACTTTAAATATCCTTTTCATTCCTCCAATAGATGGGAAATGAAGAGAGCTTAGTGGAAATCAGGGAACATCCAATATTGAATTAGGTGCCTTAGATGGAAGATCCATAGTTCAAAACATTGGACATGATAGAGAAAAAAATATTGTTGATGGTACTTCCTTGCAAGAAATTGAAGAGAGGATAAGGAAAAATATAAGCATTAATATCAAGCTTAAATTTTCCCCCCTCCGAGACTTTAAAGATCCTTTTCATTCCTCCGATAGATGGGAAATGAAGAGAGCTTAGTGGAAATCAGGGAACATCCAATATTGACTTAAATGCCTTAGATGGAAGATCCATAGTTCAAAACATTGGATAGGATGGAGAAAAAAATATTGTTGATGGTACTTCCTTGCAAGAAATTGAAGAGAGGACGAGGAAAAATATAAGCATTAATATCAAGCTTAAATTTCCCCCCTTCGAGACTTTAAATATCCTTTTCATTCCTCCGATAGATGGGAATGATGAATTACCATCCTTTGTAATAAGTAACCATGGTGCTTCCCCATCTATTCCATTGAATCATGAACAATAAAATTTATGCAAATGTAAAAAACTGGGAATTTGAAATATCCAAGTATAGCATCAACCATCGAGCAATGGGTCATATGAAGATTGGGTATGGGTGGCACTTATCAAACTTTCTAATGCACATGTCATAACAACCAATATAATTAAATTATAATGGATCTTGATGACCATTTTGATCACGTTAGAAAAATATAGAATTATAATGGTAGGGGGACATAAGGACAGAACATGAAATGATGTGGTTTGACAATATGGAGGTAGAGGTTATGATTCCCACTTATAATAAAAAGTAGCCACAAAGAAAAACATGGAGATGGTCTCCAAAATCCTAAGCATGGTGCTAGAAGGTTAGGTGAGGCAAGCTTGTCAAATAACCCAGAAGAGAATACTGCAAAGAATAAGGTCATCGGGGAGAAAAGAAAGTGATGAAAAGTGGCACTTGGAAGTTCATAGGATTCCAATAAGAATTGATTGCAAAACTACATAAGGTCATAGATTCCTCAAAAGGTGATTAGGAGGGAGAATACAATGGGGAGATGCTCTTGGAATTATACACCCTCATGGAATACCAAATGGAACTAGAAGGAAAACATCAAGGAGAAGTCAAAATAAGAAGAAAAGAGCAACAAGAACAACACCACAAAAGTATCCCTTTGTGTAATTAGATTATAATGAAGATTGATGACCATTTTGATCACATTAGGAAATTATATAGAATTCAAATGGTAGAGGGACCTAAGGAGAAAACATGAAGTGACATGAAATGATGTGGTTTGAAAATATGGAGGTGGAGGTTTTGATGCCCACATTTGAGGAAAAGTAGCCACAAATATGAACATGGAGATGGTCTCCAAAATTCTAGGCATGCTACTAGAAGGTTAGGTCAAGCAAGCTTGCCAAAGTAACCTAAAGAGAATGCTATAAATAATAAGGTCATCGGGGAGAAAATAAAGGGATGAAAAGTAGCACTATGAAGTTGATAGGTTCCTGATAAGAACTAATTGAAAAAAGGGCATAAAATTATAGTCGGTTTTGATGATCATTTTGATTACGTTAGAAAAATATAGAATTCCAATGGTAGAGGGACATAAGGAGAAAATATGATATGATGTGGTTTGACAATATGGAGGTGGAGGTTCTAATCCCCACATCTAAGAAAATGTAGCCACAAAGATGAACATGGAGATGGTCTCCTAAATCTAGGTATGGTGCCCAAAAGTTAGGTGAGGCAAGTTTTTCAAAGTAACTCTAAGAGCATACTACAAATAACAAGACATCGGGGAGAAAAGGAAATGATGAAAAGTGGCACTAATAGCATCCCAATAAGAATTGAGCAAAAAATACATAAGGTCATAGATTTCTTGGAAGATGATTGAGAGGGAGGATATGTCTTGGAATGCTATGCCCTCATGGAATGCCAAATGAAACTAAAAAAGAAAACTTCAAGGAGAAGTCAAAGGAAGAAGAAAAGAGCAACAAGAACAACAACACAAAAGTAGCATTTTGCATTAAGAACCAGTGATATACAAATATGAAGAGGAGCTTAGTGGAAATCAAGGAACGTCCAATATTGACTTAGATATCTTAAATGGAAGATCGATAGTTCAAAACATTGGAGAGGATGGAGAAAACAATATTGTCGATGGTGCTTCCTTGCAAAAAATTGAAGAGAGGATGAAAAAAAATATAAGCATTACTATTGAGCCTAAAATTTTCCCTCTTGAAGATCTTTCCTCAAATAGATGGGAATGATGGATCACCATCCTCCTTTGCAATAAGGAACCATGGTGCTTACCCATCTATTCTATTGAACCATGAACAATAAAATTCGTGCAAAAGTAATTAGTAGAAGTAAAAAACCAGAAATTTGAAATATCCAAGTATGGCATCAACCATCAAACGATGGGTGAGATGAAGATTGAGTAGGGGTGGGACTTCCCAAACTTTTTTATGCACATGTCATAGCAACCAATGTAATAAATGGAGTGGACCCTATTTAGGACAAGTTGGGATCCAATCATGCCATTTTGACAATGAAAGGGGATAATGAACACCTTCAACAAAGAAATAAAGATAAGCTTAGAGAAATAGAGGCCCTGCCAAGGCCATTGATGAGATTTTATAGCTCAGAGAGACTTTACACACTTTTTTTGGTATAGGCCTAGGATTTGCTATATTATTAGTATTGTTATATACATGGATTATTAGTTCAGATTGGACACTTATGAGCACATATTCATGTATGTTAGGATCTGATTTAAACATAAGCGAGTCAATAATACCATCTTTCTAATATTATTTTTTATTCAAATAATGGATATATCTTGAGTTCCAATAAATGATTGATGAAGCGTGTCAAGAAGCAGGAGGCGGAGTCGATTGGGTGAAACAACCAATTTATAAGAATTCGAATCCACGTCAATTGACATGAATCCGTTGTAGTCTAGTTGGTTAGGATACTCGGCTCTCACCCGAGAGACCCGGGTTCAAGTCCCGGCAACGGAAGAAACCATTTTGGGTGAATTTTAGTTTTTACTGGTTCAAAGCAACGGCAAAACAAAGGACAATGCTTCGCCCCATTTCTCCTGAAAGTAACGCATTACATGTTGCGTCTGCCGGGAGTCGAACCCGGGTCTATTGCTTGGAAGGCAATTATCCTAACCGTTGGACTACAAACGCACGCTTGAACGGGGAACGGATGCAATAGCTCTCAGTTTATACATCGTAATAGCACATGCAAATAGACTTGGTTAGGATATCGACTCCTTAACTTGATATTAGTTAATAATAAATATCAATGTCTGTAAGTGGCTTAATGGCTTTACCTCTGCCTATGGCTGTGGCTATGGTGAGCAGGCAGAGGCAGGAGTCGTCGAAGAGAGCTTATCAAACAAATACGTGGTTTCATCTCAAAATGAAATAAACATGTAAATCTTTCATGCTCATTTTCATTACTTAATTTTTTTTGGTCTGTAGTTTAATTATTTTTATTTCTCATATATATTATTAGATAATAAGACAATTTTAATAATAATTCAGATAAATTTAATGAGACAATTTTAATAATATTAAATTTTTGTGGGAAATTTTTTTTCACCAAGCCATTAGACCATGGTGGGCCCATAATTCACAGATTTCAAGATCAAAATTAAAATGTTTCCAACAAATTATCGTGTGCATAGTATTGCACATATTTACTTCACTAGAAAAACTACATTACTTTTTTCTACTATTGCGTTTTCATTATTGCGACTGTGCAATTATAACATAATTACTAGATATCCAAAACCTTCACTTGACCACATAATTTTGCATGCTTTAATATGGGATACTACCACGTTAACTACTATGGATTTTGAGATGAAGTTCACTGATGAACTGATATCTTTTAAATTTTTAGTTTTTGTTTATAGATTTGTAAGGCACTTAAAAATTCCTTCTATGCATTTATTAGTCCTTAAATTGCATTATTTTAGGATATTTGTCTACTTGTTGATTATTAGTCCAAATTAGGTGTTATTGGCATCTTTTGTTGGCTTCCAATAGTCTCTAATCCTTCTCCCAACCCCCTCCCCCTGTTAAATTATCTCTCCTTTGATTGTTCAATGTTCTAAGCTCTTATGCAAAGCATCTGGGCAGTCTTGTGGATTTTCCAGAGCGTGTGGACGTTTATGAGAACTTTAAGTGTCCCTTTGTGAATGGAGTGTGGTTGTTTTCCTTGTCCCAAATTTTTTTACTTCTGATTGTTTAATGTCAATTTACATGTCAATAGGTTCCTAATTTGAATTCAATTTGTCTATAAATGCATATGTGCATTCTAAGTCATTTATCGATAAGCATTCAAGAAGTTCACTGAGTATTCTATACATAAAATTATGAGTACTTCCAAGCATTTTAGAGGAAATCAAGCATTCATTGAAGCACACAAGTTTATGTTTAGATACACACCATAAAACACAGGTTTGTATGCTATTGGAGTTTCTCTAATCATTGAGGTTTATTGTTTTCAATATTGTTAATGGATATATGAGTGTTCTTAATGATCATTGTGCTTTGAGCTTTAAACACTTTCTTTCAAAGAACCTTAATCAGCGCAATGTTCTAAGTGGGATCATTCAAGAGTTGCAACATAGTTACTAGATATCACAAACCTTCACTTGACCACATAAATTTACATGTTTTGATATGGGATAATGCATCATCTTGTTATGCATGGAGTTAGTCTACCCATGGATCCTTTCTCATGTAACATATATATAGATGATGATGTGAACCCTAATATGTTATAGGACGAATTTTCCATACTTGAACCATATTACTTGTAAATGTAAGTTTATACAAAAACATTGCATTGGTCACTCTCAAGAGGTTCTTACAACATTTTGCATTATGTGCAACAAGAAACCAAGATAGGTTCATAGGACTTAGGGACACATATATGGATAAAGGATTTATTTGAGTTGATTTCCAATCCTTTTATAAATAGTTTTTCTATGGATTTGGAGATAAAAGCTCAGTGATGTACTTATATTTCTAACTTTTTAGTTATTTTTAATAAATTTGTAGGTTCTTTATTAATCAAACCCAAATATATTTATGAAGATCTTTACTACTTATTTAATTTGAAGATGAAGCTCGATAGCATATCTCTGATATTTCAACGCTCCTATTGATGTAATGGTCCTACTATTTAGAGTTATAAATTTATTTTTTTGTTAAAATTGATAATGGGATATAACCAAATTTATAGTGTTCTATGCCATAATTATTAAGTAACATCTATAATTTGGTGTATTTCATAATTTGCAACTTATTTTTTTTCTCCTTTTAATATTGATAAATTTTTCATGGCAATGAAATCAATATAAAGAGTGCAACATTAATTAGTGAATGCAATAATATAAATCCCAGAGTAAAAATATATGCAACATGTGATAAAGGAAAACTAAATAATAAACAATAAATAGATATAAGGTACTTTGTGTGGCCACTATGACCCCATGATTTTATTGAGTCATGTTTCATGGGGTAATGAGGAGTGTTGCCTTGATGATATCAAGATAGGTTTTTCAATAAAGAATAAATGGAATTTGTAGCAACTTTTATGTTCACTATAAAAAAATATAGATCAAAAGAGGACCTAATAAAAATTCATGCATGAAAATATAAGTCTAATCCAAAAAAATCCCAAGCAAAATAAGTCCAAGAGAAAAAACTAACATGATAGCAAGTGAAGCCTAAGAGAAAAATGAACACAAAATGTAGACAATCCCTAACAAAATAGGCAATATGAAATCAAACCCTTTTTCCATACTCAAATTATATTATTAGTTTATTTAGTTATTTATATTTTGTAAGTGAACCAAGGATTTAGCAGGCTAAAGAAGAATTTTAATAATATATTAAAATTTTACCAACTAAAACTATATATAAAGAGGATCGAGAAACATTAAAGTTGGGGCGATGAATAAATTATTTTAAATATAATCAAATCAAATATGCCAATACAATTTTGATAAGTTCTTTTCTATATGAGCCTAGACCAGTTATGGTTGTGGATATTTTTTAGACCACTGTCGTGTTTGAAGTTTTAAAAAAATATAATTAATTTAACAAATTTTGTTACTCACAATACTACAAATATCTGTTTCACTAGAATAACGACGTTACTTTTTTCTAGTATTATTTTTTCATTATTGTGAGTGCATAATTATAACATGATTACTAGATACCCAAAACCTTCATTGACCACATAAATTTACATGTTTTGATATGGCATAACACCACATCTTGTTATGCATGGAGTTAGTCTACTCATGGATTCTTTGTCATCTAAAACATGTATAGATGATGTTCCAAACCCTAATTTGTTATAGAATGAATTTTATGTACTTGAGCCATATTATTTATATATGTAATCTTATACCAAAATACTAAATCGATGTCTCTTGAAATGTGCTTACATTGTTTTTTATTATGTGACAAAAAATCAAAATAGGTCAATGGAACTTGGAGATACATACTATCAACACCTAATTTTGGTATAAGACCCTTTCCATTTTAATGTTTTCATATTTTGTTATGCTTAGTCCACTTGTGTATATTTGACTATTTTTGGGACACTTTTTAGCTTATAATAAACTCTTTCCATCCTTTGATCCTTCTAAATGTCTTTAACATTCTATTAGATTTAGTTGCTTTCAAATTTTGGGTCTTACTCATACATTTTTTGAGTAGTCTGCCTTCATTTCAAAGAATCTATTTCTCCTATGTCAAATTCAATGACCCATTGAATCTGTCCTAGGTGGATTTGATGATCTATCATATATGTCTTTCGTGTTATTGTGAGTCCTTCACACCTTGACCTGAGTTTCCATGTTGTGACTAGCTTGTTGCAATTTTCCATGGTTGGTCTTCACACATTTTGTCCTAAAGATCTATATATATACAAATCAATCCCTAACCATTAAAAATGTAAGAAAGTATTGTGAAAATGTTGAATCCTTATCCATTATTAACGTTTGAGAAAATTGATCAAATCTAATTGTACACTTAAAATAGAGCTTGCACCTTAAATATTCATCTTATTCAAGCCTTGTGACATTATCAAATTATAAAAAAATAGGATCCCAGTGAATGTTTATGTAATTTTATTTCTGATTTTACATTTATATATTTAATTTTTATATCTACGTCTTATTTACATGGATCAAGCCTTAACCTAGTCCTTTTATATACCTATTTTTTGCATCAGATTTACATCCACATTTGAAACATTAGTTAACCCAATCTTTTAATCATCTAACCAAGGGATTTAAAAACCCTCTTTGACCCCAAGGTCTGATTTTTATAATTTAATGGTTGAATATTAATTATTTAAATACATTGATCAAACCCTAGCTTGTTATTCACTTATTTTTGCTTTTCGGATTTGCATCCACATTTTAGAAATTAGTGCACACATCTTCATTAGTTGAATCATACACCTTACAAGGTTTATCCTAGGGTTTGATACCGTATTTTAAATATGATTTTAAGATTTTCATCTTATTTATATTCATTACATTACTCAATCATTAGTTTATCTTCCTTCATATTAATCATGTTTATATCTTATGCCAACTAGGAACCATATATCTACATATTCTACTAGGTGAAGTGCTATATTGAGTGGTGTTACTTGAAATCTAACCTAGCTTACATTATTTTCTACTTTTTCTTCAAAAATCCCAACTATTATAGAGATACCACCTACTACTGATGATCATGCATATGTGAGTGATAGTGGCTATGTTTATCTTACTTGATCTACCTCTTCATGAATATTATTTTGATGATAATGAAAATGTTAGTGAGAGTAATGACAAGGCTTGCAATAATAAAACTCATAGTAATGTTGATGTACCAAATTTTGAGGATTTAGATGAAATCCTAAGTAACTTGATGTCATGATTTTATAGATACCAAAGCACAAAATAAATGAATTAGGGATAATAAAACTTAAACCTAAGACTACTCTTCTAGATCCTTTGAATCCTTTTAATTTTCCTACTAGAGGCTCTATATCTATGTATTGGGTAGTGAGGCTAGTGTTCCTAGTCCTTCTAAAACTCCACCTAGTGCTACACATCCTCAAGTTAATCCTACTATTCATGTACAACCTCAAACTTCTAATGTTCCTCCTTTCATCAATCCAATGACTAATGTGTCAACTTGAACTACTTCTTATGTTATACCTCTTGGACTTAGACATAGGAAAAATATTGATTATGACTTCATTGTTACCAATGTTAATCCTATGAATTAATCCACTCCTAAACATATGTATTCAAATGCTAATCATGCTTAAACTCATACACCTATTGGTGCATCTCAAAATCCATTAATTCAAAAACTTCAAGGTATGAAATTTCAACTTATGAAACCATCTTATGCATATAAAAATCCTAATCATATGTTTTCATCTTTCAAAATATTACACAACATTAGAGATAACCTTACAAGCACTTGTTGACCACCTCAATTATTAAATCAAATTAGGGATGATATGATGAAATACTAGCCAAATTGAGTATCCAATAGGAAATAAATCTATCCAAAAATTACTAGTAAATATAGGATAACGATCACTTACTATAATCTTTGGTGTCCTGTGTATCTTCTGAATTGTATCCATAAATGTTGATGCTACTTTACTTTCTACAAAAAGATGTGAAAAAGCACAAAAATGGGCATATTTGGTGAGTCTATTCATGAAAACTATGATGAAATTTTTCCCTTCAAATTTTGGGAGCCCTATGATGAAATCCATGGACACATCCTCCCACCTCTATCTAGGAATAGATAGATTTTGTATAAGAACCAAGGTCTTAATTATCTTACACTTGTTTTGCTGACACACCATGCATTTTGCCAAAAAAATCTTGACTTCCCCTTTAAATCCATCTAAAAATAAATACTTCTTGATTTAAAATAAGTATTATAGGACCCTGAGTGATCACTAATTGGTGAAACATGTAGCTCTATAAGAATCTTTTGCTTAAGGATTTAGTTCTTGCATAGGTTTAAATGATCTATGTACCATAGTGTCTCCTTTCCATAAATTTTTTTTGATGTGCTTGGACATTGTTGGATCTTTTGAATAATAATTTGTGTATTTTTGTCATTTTTAAATTATAATTTTTTCCTATTCCACTCAATATGACTATAATATGGATATAGTACATAATTATGCCAGGTGGACTCATCTTTCTACGATAGTGCATTAGCCATAACATTATCCTTTCCTTTCTTTCAAATAAACTCAGTGTCATATCCCAACATCTCTGTGAACCAATTTTTTTGTTCTCTTGATGATAACCTATGTTCTAAAAAGTATTTTAGATTATCATGATTTGTATTTAAATTAAAGTGCCCTCCCATAAAATAAGATCTCCATTTTTTGACTGCATGAAGGATATCCATCATTTCCTTATCATAAATGGGATTCAACAAAATTTTACCCTTGATTTAGTGATTCTCAAAAGCAATAGGCCATCATTATTACATAAGTACTTCCCCCATGCCATATCGAGAAGCATCACACTCAACAATGAAAGTTTTGGGAAAAATTAGGGTAGCTAAAATTGGAGTGGTGCACATGGAATCCCTTGGCTTCTCAAATTTTGAATCGGTTGCCTCATTACAATGGAAGGATTCCTACTTCAATAAAGTTGTGAATGGTGTTGTTATGCCACTATATTTTATTATAAATATTTGATAGTAACCTATGATCCCTAAGAATTATTTTAGGTTTTTGGGGTTTAATCACTTGTCATTTGACCATGGCCCTAATCTTGTGAGGGTCCACCTTTATGCCTTCATGGGAAATAATGTGATCCAATTACTCCACCTCCTTGACTACAAAAACAAAATTTGAAGGCTTTTCATAAAGCTAATATTATGATAGAGTTTATAAAACCTAATTCATATTTTGAAAATGTTCTACCCATGTTTTGATGTGTAGTAATATTTTATCAAAAAACACCAGGACAAATTAATGTAGAAATGGATGAAAGAGATAATTCATCAAATTCTAAAATAAAGATGGTGGATTTGTGAAGACAAAGGGAATCACCAAAAAATCATAGCGTCTCATGGGTTCCAAAATTTGTCTTATGTATATCATCATCTATGATTATTATTTTATGATACCCTAATCAAAGATCAAGTTTCATAAAGTATACAACACCATGTAAATCATATAGCAAATAATCAATTACCAGAATTAGAAAATTTTATTTGATGGTGTGTTGATTAATTTTCATGTAGTCTTAACACATGCATCCAATCTCATCTTTATTGTGAACCATCACCACTGGAGAGGAATAAGCACTTTGGATATGCCAGATAATTCCTACCTCAAGTAATTCATGTACCGTCTTCTCAATCTCACTTTTTTGTACATATGGGTACCTATAAGGTTTGATGTTGGGTGCTTAGATCCATAATACTAGCTAAAATGTATGATCTTTATCCCTTTTAGGTGTTAATACTTTTGAAATATCTTTAAAAACTATTGAATTCCCCTTGATAATTCATGTAGATATAGGGGTGTAGGCACATGTGTTGGTTATGTTCCTAACAAAAAAAATTCTGTTAAAAATCCACCCACTCCCTTTTTAATAATATTTAGAATTTGA
>JARHVA010006266.1:525000-755000 GCA_037957365.1 Torreya grandis | reverse complement strand
TTATGCATTCAATCCATGAAGCTTACATGTGACATATATGTACTCGACGAAGTCATATGCCTTGTATACTTCACTAAATCCTCCCTTCCCCAAAATATTCACTAGTGCATAACATTGACTCAAAATTGGGAAATGATTAAAATGAGAACCATCTTCATCTCTGATACACTTTATCTCACATATATGCCTTCCCTTTTCCAATTCATCCCTCTCTTGAAGCACCATTTCCTCTTCCCACTTGATGCTCTAAAGATGAGACTTGCATAGTTAATCATGGATAAGGAACACCTCCTATGATGTTCTAGGTTCAATGTCACTCCCTTTGACTTTTATTCATAAACAATTCACCATCCCACTACTCTATATGGCTATATGGAGTAGCTCACACCTAGTAATTGAAAAATAAACATAAAATTATGTTCCTCTTTTTTTATTATGTGTCTTTTTCCACATATGATATGGTCGTATGACCTATCTTGGTGAATGGAACAAACAAAATAAAATTTTGTTCCTCATTTTTTCAAATTTTTAACTTCACTCCTCTCATTGGGCACCGTACAACCTCCTTTTTCCAAGAAAAAACAAATAGAAATTTGGTGATCTATTTTCTTTTTAAATTGCAAACCTCTTCAATCTTTTCATTTGGGCCATACAGTCGTACAGCTAGGAAAACGAATGAATTTATTCTTGTTTTTTATTAAAAAAACTTTTTGTCCTCCTAATTTGTATTGTACGACTTGCTTATGCAGGCAAAAATTAAATTAAAATTTTTATCATGTTTGATTTTCACCTCCTTCTACCTGTTATGGTGTTTTACATCTCACTTGTAAGTAAAAAATAAATTTAAATTTTTGGTTTGGTTTGATGTTCACCTCCCTCTAGCTACTGCATCACCATATGGTTTCCTTTTGGCAGGCAAAAATAGAAATAATTTGAGTTATTCCATTGTTTTTATAATATGTATTCTTCTTGGGTCATACGACATCTCTTTTTAGAGTAGAAAAATAAAATAACTTAAAAACTCTCTCCTTGGATCGTATTAAAAACTCTCTCCTTGGATCATACGACTTTATTTTGCAGGCAAAGATAAATTAAATTTGCTTCACTTCTTTTATATTTCACTTCAGACCATATTCCAATGGTGATGACACTGTACATTTTCCCTCTGAAAAAAAGCACAGATAATTATTTTTGATCTAGTGCTAAGTGAGTATTTACAAAATCATTTGGATCTTTTTCATGCTTAAATAGTGTGGAACAACGTCAAAATCTTTGAAAGAGAATTTTTATTTTAGCACAATTTGGTAAAATGATAATGAAATTTACACAAAGTGGGGAGAATAAAAATTAAATTACATGATCGTCAGAAAAATAAAACTTACGTGCATGGTAGTGGAAGGTAAGATTTTAATTGCATAATTCAGGGAAGTGCCAAGACTCTTTTACATGACCTGGGGAAGTATCCAAAGAAATTGCACGATAGTGGGAAGAATAAAAAGTGAATTACATATTTTAATTAAAATAATTAAAAATTATATCAAATAAATTGCACCCATGCAAAGGTGGAAATAAAAATTGCATGACTTGAAAAAGTGTTTAGGCAATTTAGCACAACTTGGGGCAAAATAAAAAGTACTTGCACAACTTAAAAAGAGTTAATGATACTTTTGCATAGTTTTAGGAAAAGTTAAAATCTTTTTACATGACAAGAGAACTTCAAAGGGCATTTGCACAGTTTGGAAAATAAGACATTTTGCTCATAATTTCAATTTTTAATTAAATTAGTTAATTAATATAAATTAATTAATTGATTTCCAATTTGTCAAAATTGACAATTTTAAGTCCAAACCAAAAAATTACCTAAAAATTAATTTTATTTTCATTAATTTTTAAATAGACAAAAATTGTGACAACAAATTGTAAGGTCAAGTTGAGCTAAGGGTAGTTATCCAACTACCTTGAACGTGAAATTGGCTAAAAAAATACATGAAATAACTGGTAACAAGGTTCTTATTCTCTCTTCCTTAGGTGAAGGCTTGTTGTCACATTAAAGTGTTGTACATTTTATTTAATTTATGTTAATGGAATGAAGTTTTGCAGTGAGTGAGAAGATAGGATTTCTTTCATTGATATTGATTTATCTTTATTGAAATGAAATTTGATTTGCTATTCTAGAATACAGATAGATTGAATTCATGCCATTTATGAATACATGTTAATCATTCATTGACTGTAAACTTTGTAATGTAAGCTTTGAAAGGTGAACTATGCTTCACTAGCATGTAATAATATTTGCTAAAGAATTTGTTCTTATTATTGCTTTTTTAACCTCATAACATACATTACTTGTCATGGTCATTTGCATGTGAGAATATGAAATCAAATTTTAGTTCTATTTGTACTTGAGCAATCCAAATGGATCTATGTGTTCCCCCCATTGTATATTTCTTACCAAATTTCCACTTTTCTTTTTTATTTTGTTACTTTTGTGATTTATGAAGTATACAAACCCCTAAAAAGATATCAATGAGGGAGTTTTCCCTCTCAAATGTAGATATAAATCACATGTTCCATGGTAATAATCTTGATTTTGTTGCATGATATGTTATCCATTTGACAATTTAATGAAATAAATGGGATACTCATGACAACATGTATTGTTGCTAACAAGGGGACAATACCAAGGTAATAAATCCAAGGTCTCCCAAATAATATATTATATCTTAAATTATTAGATGACTTGACATTTTGTTGTTATTATTTTTGTCCCAAGCTTCAAATTGAGTGTGATTGTAAGAGAATTTGTTTCTTGATCATCAATTACCTTTATAATAATATTTAAACTAGTTAGGGCCTCTCTAATAATACTAATAGTACGAGAAATGTTTCTTCACATATATTCAATCATGAACTTTTGTCAATAAGCACTATTTTGATTCCTAAATTGTTGATAATAACTTGAATATTTAATAGTAAATATTGATCAATAACATCTTGCCAGGGTAGGATAGATGATGAGACTTGGTCCAAACCAAAATATTAAAAATTGTATCAATTAAATTAATGAGAGATTACATTATTAAATAGCCAAATTTGTGACTATTTATTTCATATTCAGGATGACTCTTCATCTACCTATAGAGACTCTCTAGATTACCATTACAAGATAAAATCCCTCATAAAATTAATCTTACGATTTACAATATTATATTATAGTAATATTATTTTCCCCCTTTCAATATATAGGAGTTATTGTGAGACCAAGCATGTCTTTGATCTTTTCAAAAAAAAAATCATCCAACAATTTTGTCAGGATGTCTAATGGTTGTTCTACAATAGGACAATGGAGAAATTTTACACTGTCGTCTTTCACATAATGTCGAATCAGATGAAATTTGGTGTTAATGGGTTAGGTTGAAAGACTATACTTTTTACCATTTGAATTGTAGCTTTGTTAGAAACCATGAGAGGTGTAGATGAAATATGTTGTTTCTATAAACCTAAAAGAACCATTTTGAGCCACAAAATCTCTCTTGTTGCCTCTAAAGCTACCATGTATTATGTTTCTACTAAAGAAATTATTAGCACTGATTACTTCTTTGACTTCCAGTTGACAACTGTTGTTCCCAGATTTATTAGAAAACCTAAAGTAGATTTCAAATCACCAACATATTCAAAATTTAAGTACATCTACATAGTTTTGAGTCCTTGTCATGAAGTATTATGGCCTATTTTTTTTCCTTTGAGATATTGAAGGAATTTTTTTATGCTACCTAGTATCTTTCTCAAAGTTATTACATGAATAGATAAATAACACCAATAGAAAAAGAAATATAATGTCTAGTTATGGTCAAATAGATCAGATTTCCAATGAACTATTTGTATTTAGTAACATCTACTAAATTTGTGGTATCTTCTCATACCAATTTAAGATTTTCTTCAATGGGCATATCGATAGGCTTACAATCTCTCATTATGAACATGCTCATAATTTAACCAATGTATTTATATCTAGTGGATGAAGGTATACTTTAGTTTTTAAATTACTTTCATGCCCAAATAGTAATGAAGATAACCCAGATCTATCATTTCAAAGCCTTTCATAAACTCTAATTTTAATTTTGTAGTGTATCTTTCATTGTTTTTTGTGATGAACAGATCATCAACATACATCATTCGAAATAAAACTAATTTTAAAAAAATAGTTGCATCTTCAAACTCAAAATGTTTAAATTCATGTTCAAGAAGTGCAGAGTGATTTTGTCATACCACGCTCTTGGGGTTTTTTATAAACCATACTTTAAATTTTCTAGTTTAAACATTTTGTGCTATTGATCATTTTCTACAAAACCTTTGGGTTGTACACTATCTCTTTGATATCACCATTAATAAATGTATTTTTTTCAACAATGTGGTAAAATTTGCATTCATTGTGAGCTACCAGAACCAAACATGGTTTGAATGGTAGTCCATTTTGTTGTAGGCAGAAAGGTTTTATCATATCCAATTCCTTATTTTTGTGCAAATATTTTTGTGATAAGATTTGTTTTTTGTTTTTCAAGTGAGTCATCTCTCTTTTACTAGTTGTGAAAAAACCACTTATAGCCAATTAGTTTGTAGTTGATTAGAGTATCAACCAATTTCCAAGTTTCATACTTGAACAACAAATCATACTCACTTCTCATTGCATTTTTCCATGTCTTGATATTTTCAAGTTGTTTGATAAAAGTGGGTTTAGATTCAAAAGAAACATTGATTTCTTCTTCAAGTGGGTTTTCCAAGGTAATATTTTCTATATTATCTTGAATTTCTTCGAGGAACTTGTCTAATTTTTGTGCCACTATGTGTGCACTTCTTGTTCCTATTTTCCCAACCTCATCAGGTCTGACATCTTTCGATATCTATTTGACCCATTTTAGAATATTTTTTTTTTATCTTGTTGAATCACAAGTGACTCAATTTTTTAATTTTAAGCTCCTTCATTTTATGAAATAAAACCATCCTTCAATGAAGTTTCATTATCTTCTACAAGAGGAGTGTGTTGTTTTCAATTATAAGAGTCGATAGAGATTTCAGTGTTTCCCAATTACAGGTTCCCCCTTCACTATTTGAAACATCCATATCAACATCCTTGAAAACATCAAATTTGGCATATTTCTCTAGTTGATTTAATTATCAAATGATGCTTGCATAGTCCTTTTCAATTCTTTTTAAAAAGACATCCCTTACATCAAGAAATTTCTTGGTGTTTTCATCAAATAACTTGTATTATTTTGAATACTCAAAGTATCCAAAAGCATGAATTTTTAAATCTTGTGTATTAGTCTATTCCCTTTTTCCTTTCGAGTCAATGCATAACATATGGATCCATAAATTTGAATATGTCACATTGAAGGGAGATGACCATACCAAAATTCATATGAAGTCTTCATAGCTAGGGTTGTTGATGGTGACCTATTGTATAAGTATATTATTGTTTGACTTGATTCTACCTAAAAGTGTAGATTACCCCTTGAAAAACAACATTCCCTAAACCATATTCATGATAGTCTGGTTCATCCAGTCAACTACTCCATTTTGTTATGTATTGTAACAGAGTGTGAGATGATGTTTGATTTCATTTTATTTAAGATATGTTTTAAATGCCTATGAAATGAGCTCACCGTAATTATCATTCTTAAGTGTGCCAATTTTGGATTCAAATTTATTTTCAACCATGTTTCTAAACATTTGAAAATTTTCAAAGGGTTTTGATTTCTTCATTAGAAAATATATCCATGTCATCCTACTGTAGTGATAAATGAACAACATGAAGTGTTAATCATGAAATATACTAAGAGGGGGGGGTGAATCAGTATATTATATATCTTTTAGTTAATTTTATTTCATTTTTAACTACTTAATCACACAATCAAGATATGCAATAAAACTGAAACAATAATATGCACCACATGAGAGAGAGAGAGAGAGAGAGAGAGAGAGAGAGAGAGAGAGAGAGAGAGAGAGAGAGAGAGAGAGAGAGAGAGAGAGAGATATTTGTATGTGGAAACTCAAAGTGGGAAAAACCATAGAGAACAATCTCAAGTATATGAATGAGCACCAACTCAAATTACAAAGTTCTCAAGCAACAACTTGCAGGAACACCAACCCCTTTATCGAGCACCAACACAATAACTATTTGTGAGAACCAACCCATAAGAACACCAACCCCTTGCAAATATTTGTGAGCACCAACCCCTTTTGTGTATAAAACACAACTATCTCTTAATGTTGCTTACTCAACAAATGATAGAACTCTACAATATCTCTTGATTTTCTCTCCTCTAAAACAAATACAAACGATACACTCTCTTGCATATTACAAATGGCTTCTCAAGCCTTTATTTATAGCTTTCTACATGACCTTTGGCATTCACCCTTTTTGACCCTTCAATCCTCATGGAAAATGGTGCCAAACTTTCACAACCCTTCATATCTTTGCATTTGAAAAGTCACATGGTGACCCTTCATAAGCAAATGCATTCTTTCCTCTTTTGTCTTTATCTTGGTGACTTTTCATATTCCTCAAAGTGTCCATTCATGAAAAAATGTGCCATACATTATTTTGTCTTTATATGGTGACTCTTAAAAATTTTCAAGATGACTCTTTATAAGAAAATGCATTCCATTCCTCTTTTGTCTTTACCTTGTGACTCTTTGACTTCACCATGGGCCCTCTTTTGACTTATATGCAACCAAAAATATATTCATTAATATTAAATAAATATTAACACACATTAGCTAAGATATGAATATTAAAAACACCACTGAATATAATGGAGCCTTTTATCACCAATGCTAGACCTTTGACATCAATGAAAATATTTCCAACAATCTCCCCCTTTGTCATTGATAGCAACCTCAAACTAAAAATACCACATCCTGAAACCTATAGATATTGCCATCTAAAAAACATACAGTAACTCCCCCTTACTATAGCAACATCTACCTATTTTTGTTCTTCTCCCCCTTTGACATCAATGACAAAGGGCCTATCCTAGAGCTAACACTTAGCTCCCCTTCAACTAATGTTGATCCTTAATGGCAAGAAGTAAAATAAATTACTCCCAACTTCTCTCATAGCTACTCAAATGTGTTTTTTGGTAGTTCCTTTGTGAAAATATCTACAATTTGCTCTGTAGTAATGATATATTCCATGTTAACTTATTGGTTTGCAACCTGCTCTCTCAATAAGTGACATCTAATAGGAATATGTTTTGTTCTTGAATGAATCACTAGATTCTTAGAAATATTAATAACACTTGTGTTATCACAAAATATAGAAATAGGTTCATTATATTTTACCTTGATATCTTCCAAAGTTTGCTTCATCCAAAGCACTTGAGTACAACATACTACCACTGTAATATATTCTACTTCAGCTATAGAAAGTGAGACTAAAGTATGATTCTTGCTTAGCCATGATACTAAGCTATCACCAAGGAAGAAAGATCCTCCACTTGTACTTTTTCTGTCATCCAAGAAACCTACCCAATCTAAATCTATATAAGCAACCAAAGTGAAATCTCTACCTATGGGATACCATAATCCATAATCCAATGTCCCCTTCATATATCTAAATATTCTCTTCACCAACTAAATCTTTTAGAGCTAACTGATATCTTGAAACCATACCTACTGCATGCATGATGTCTGGCCTCAATGCTATCAAATATAAAAGACTACCAATCATAGATCTATACAAAGATTGATCTACAATGGGTGAATCTTCATCCTTGCGCACCTTATTTCATGTACTCATTAGTATGCCAATTGGTGCACAATCCTCAAAACCAAAAAATTTCAACATTTCCTTGGCATATTTACTTTGAGATATGAAAATTCCTTTATCTAACTGAAATATTTGCAACCCTAAGAAAAATGACGATTCTCCAAGCATAGACATCTCAAATTATTTTTGCATATTATCAAAAAATTATTTTGTCATCTTTTCAATATTTCCTCCAAAAATGATGTCATAAACATATACCACAATAATCAATTGATGCTCACCTTCTATTTTGATGTAGAAATTACTATCATCAAATCCTCTCCTGAAACCTTAATCCTACAGGTACTTATCAAGTCTTGCATACCAAGCTCTGGGAGCTTATTTCAATCCATACAGTGATTTCTTCAATTTTCATACATGTCTACTAATATTTGAGAGAATAAATCCCTTAGGGTACTCAATGTAGACCTCTTCTTCTAGATTCCCATTTATGAAGGCAGATTTGACATCCATCTGAAATACTTTGAAATTTGTAAACACTGTATATGCTAAAAACATTCTAGTATCCTCTAGCCTTGCCAATGGTGCAAAAGTTTATTTAAAATCTATTTCCTTAATCTAATCATATTCTCTACATACTAATCTTGCTTTATTCCTAGTCACTTCTCCATTTTTATTCATCTTATATCTATAAACCCATTTTATTCCTATCACATTGTGATATTTTGGTCTAAGCACTAATTTCCAAGTATCATTCTTTTCTATCTGATTTAATTCTTCATCCATTGACTTAACCCAATTCTTATCATGTCTAGCTTCTAAAAAAGTTCTAGGTTGAATTTTGGATAACAAAGAGAAATTAACTTGCTCAGATTCACTTACCATCAGTATTTTGGTGTAAATTCCTTCATTTATGTCCCCAATGATGTCACTTTTATTATGATTTCTTTGGAAATATTTAGATGGGGTTTTGGTGTCCTTTTTCTCTTTCTTCTCATCTTCATCTAATTCTTCAAAATCTTCCTCTTTAATGATTTCAAGAATGTCTACTGGATCACTAATTCTTTGTGTTCCATCTTCTTTTATCCTAATACTTGCACTTTCAACTATTTTCTTGGTTCTTTTATTATAACATTTATAAGCTTTACTTTTCCAAGAATAACCAAGAAATATACCTTCATCTTCTCTATATTCAAACTTACCAAGTTTTTTATCAGTTTTCTTTATGAAGCATCTACTGTCAAAAACTCTAAAATAATCAACTATTGTTAGTTTGTCTTTCGATAGTTCATAAGGAGTCTTGTCACTGTTGACTCTTAATAATTATTTGTTTCAAATATGCACTATTTTAGTAACTACCTCTCTCCAATATTTATCTGGTATCTTGGATTCATTTAGCATTATCCTTGCCATCTCCTAAATTGTTTTGTTTCTCCATTCAACTACTCTATTTTGCTATGGAGTTTTGGCTACTGAATGGAGCCTTCAAACTCTAGTCCTTCTTGATTGATTAAAACATGATTCTAAAATACTAGGCTATGTGTCCAAAGTTATTGCACTTATAACATATTATGGTCTATTCATTAAAGCTTGATAGAGGATCAAAAGAGTTGTGGCTTTTGCTTGAATTTGCATGAGTTTCCTTCTTATTTCTGAAATTGTTAGCCTTTTTTCAACATTCTATTTTTTTTGACCATATCCATTACAATAAAAATAATAACCATAAAAATAGGACCTGTTTATGTATCTCTGACCTGATTGCCTTTTGTATATCTATTCCTTCTAGCCTTCTTTGTTTGAAATGTCATCTATATTCTTAACTTCTTCCCTTTTTATTTCCTCTTTTGTAGGAGCTTCAGCATAGTGATCTCCTTTTTCTGTGTCACCATTACCCTTATCTGGGTACTTAGCTACAAAATGTCCAATATTTCCATAATTAAAACATTTAAAAGGTAATTTTCCTTGATATTTACCCGTGCCCTTTTTTGGCTTGCGAATGAATAGAGCTTTTTTGTCATCTTCATCATCGCTCAAACTATCACTTGATTCTTGAACCTTAGCCTTCTCTTTCTTTTATGTCTTGAAAGCATCTTCTCACTTTGAGGGTTTCTCTTATTCAGTCTACATCTCATAGGCCATAAGAATACCATGTAGCTCATCCATCTTTAGCTTGGCTAAATTCTTCATCTCTTCAATTGCCGAAACTTTTTGCATCATATCTCAATGGTAGAGATCTCAAAAAAAATTGTACCACAATTGATTCTTCTAACTTTTTTCCAAGACCTTAAATCTAATTAACTATTTGATCAACCCACAAAAGGTAAATTGCTATATTTTTTTTCTCTTCCATCTTCAAACTCTCAAACTATCTTATAAAAGTTTGAAGCTTAGCTTGTTCAACCTTTCTATCACCTTTGTAAATATTCTCAAGCTTTACCCAAGTTTTATGAGCAAATTTACATTGTATAACTTTAAAAAAAATTGATTCACATAAACCACATAAAATAGCATTTAAAGCTTTAGCATTATTTTTACTTATCTTCTTTTCCACCAGAGTAGTTATAAGTGCTTGTGGATCTTCATATTCCTCCACCACTACTTGCCAAATGTCAAATCCAAGGGCCATCAAATAAGTCCTCATCCTTATGCTCCAAAAATCATAATTTGTCTCATCAAAAAAAGGTGCCTTATTTATATAAAAACCTTCATGTGATCCAACCATTGTGCTTTCCTTGATCTACCTTCAAGCTATAAAACTTTTTAAAAAGGAACCTGCTCTGATACCAATTGTTAAGCATGAAATATACTTAGAGGGGGGGGGGTGAAAAGTATATTATATATCTTTTACTTAATATAATTTTTTTTTTAACTAATTAATCACACATTCAATATATGCAATAAAACTAAAATAATAATATGCACCACACGAGAGAGAGAGAGAGAGAGAGAGAGAGAGAGAGAGAGAGAGAGAGAGAGAGAGAGAGAGAGAGAGAGAGAGAGAGAGAGAGAGAGACCATATTTTTACATGGAAACCCAAAGTGGAAAAAACCACAAAAAACAATCTCAAGTATATGAATGAGCACCAACTCAAATTACAAAGTTTGCAAGCACCAACTTACAGGAGCACCAAACCCTTTACCAAGTACTAACATAGAAAATATTTGTGAGCACCAACCCATAGGAGCACCAACCCCTTGTAAATATTTGTGATCACTAACCCATAGGAGTACCAACCCCTCTTGTGTATAAAACACAACTATCTCTCAATATTGCTTACTCAACAATTGATAGAAATCTACAATATCTACTAATTTTCTCTCCTCTAAAACAAATGAAAACCATGCACTCTCTTGCATATTACAAATGGATTCTCAAGCCTTTATTTAAATCTTTCCAAATGGCCTTTATCATTCACCCTTTGTGACCCTTCAATCCTCATGGAAAATGGCACCAAACTTGCATGACCCTTCGTATCCTTGCATTTGAAAAGTCACATGGTGACCCTTCATAATCAAATGAATCCTTTCCTTTTTTGTCTTTATCTTGGTGACTTTTCATATTCCTCAAAATTTCCCTTCATGGAAAAATGTGCCATACCCTCTTTTGTCTTCACATGGTGAATCTTAGAATTCCTCAAGATGACTTTTCATAAGAAAATGTATCCCATTCCTCTTTTGTCTTTACCCCGTGACTCTTTTACTTCACCATGGGCCCTCTTTTGACTTATATGCAACCAAAAATATATTAATTAATATTAAATAAATAATAACACACATTAGCCAAGATATGAATATTAAAAACACCATTAAATGCACTGGGGCCTTTATCACCAATACTAGATCTTTGACATCAATGACAATATTTCTAACATGAAGTATTAATGACCACCAGTGGAGAGCATTAGGAGAGAACATAGATCAAAGTGAACCAACTACAGCTTCTTGTTTGCTTTTCATTCTTAATTTTGAAAGGGTTGTCTTTTGTGTTTCACCAATATATAGGCTTCAAAATTTTCAATGTTTTGGGTAGAGTGGCAAGCCTATAACACCATTTTTTGCATTTTGGAGATGTTTTCATAGTATTTGTGCCCAAATTTGGCATGCCATAGAGGACTAATTGGCATTCCTTCTTCTACAAGATGAGCAAAAATCCTTAGCACTAAGTGCTCATCCTTGAGTTTTAATAATTTTACTTCCTCGTATCCAGTCAAAATGACTATGTTATCACATTTTCTTATGACTTTCACCTCTCCATCATCAATTATAATGGAGTGACCTTGTTTGTAAAATTAGTGCAAGAGATAACTATTTTATTTTAAATTGAGGAAGGTATAGTACATTATAGAGAATGAAATATAGATGACCTAGTGACTTGAGTTGGATTGTACCCTTGCCTTGAGGTCACAGACTTATTTTATCTTCCAAATACACTGAACCATAATTTTATTCATGAAACTTCTCAAATAATTCCCTTTAAAAATTCAAAGGTTGTGTAACATCTATGTCTAAAACCCAAGCATTTTCCCAAGTTGTACTCTCAGAGGAATTATTAGCTTCATCAAAGATGGAAAGCACATAATCACAAGAAAATTGAGCTAAATTTGGTTTTAAGTTTTTATTATTATCCTTTTCTATTTTTTTTTTCTAAATTCTTCAATATTTTCCCATGGTGTCTTGCATTCATAGGAATCATGATTTTCTTTTCTATCAAAAAATTTGCAATGAAAGTGGTGTTTATCATTATGCTTTTCTTGCTTATTTTTTTAGATTTACTGATTCACCATTTTTTATTACCTTTTCCATTTTAATTTATTGCATTATTTGAATAATTTCTATTTTGATTCACATAACAAATGCTTTCTCTAGTGGGCATTATTTTTCTTCTTAAGACTTTTTCTCTTTTGGCCATTTTTTTAACCAATTGATCAAATGTGAAAGTCTTCAATAGATTGCTTTCTTGAAATGAATCCAAGTAATTTTATTATTTAGGAAGAAGAGTCTTTATGAAATCAGTCACACACACACACACACACACACACACACATCAATTTTTATACTATCAACAACAACATGCTTGATTACATGGATTTCAAAATCCAAATGTACGACATCCTCATTTTTCAACTCTAAATTAAACAATTTCAACCATGGTTGTATGAATTCTAATTATAAGTAGGAAACATACAATTCCTTCAATTTTTGAAAATATTCCCAATGATTTTTGCACCCCTGAATGTCATGAAATACCTCTGCATCAACTAAGGCCCTCATCAAGGCCAATAATTTAGAGTTCTACTTTCACGATGGTATCTCCTTTATATCCTTAAATTTGATAGGTTGATCATTGACATCATATATGTTGGGCCACAAGTCATTAAAGATTAATGTGTTTTCCACCTATCTAGATCATTCTAACTAGGTTTTTTTTTCCTGGTTAGGGTTGTGTAATAATAGTTTTGATAGAATGCATGATTTTTGTATTAAGAGATGAAATGGTTCCTTATAAATCTAAAAAAGCTTATTTTTTATATACCACCCAATTGATATATAAAACTTATTTATATGCCCATCCTTATTATATACCCATTGATACATGGAAATTTTTCTTCCTATCTATATACCTGACAATAAGTGAAAGAGTTGTTAAACCATGTGAGAGTAAAATGGTTGTGATACCTAGGTAGTATGTGAAAATGATTTTATATATATAAATCATCTAATTAATGATAAATACTTATATGTGGGCAGGATAACCCTATATACTTGGATTTTTTTTGCTCAATTTTAATATTTGTGTCTAGTGATAGTTGTAAATGGGTAATGGAGGGAATGGGAAAATAAGTTTTTCCTTATTTATCCCTAGTGAATTATAGGTACTAATCCATGGATATCATTTTTTAAGTTGTGATAGGATATAATTTTAGTAGTTAGATCTCAATGACTTAACTCGTAAACATGAACTAGAAACACTATTGATATTGAACGTTATAAATTGCTTTGTTTTGCACAATTTGACTTATTTTTGAATTTTGCTTATTTTCAAGAAAATGAGCTATTTATAGTTTATAGTATGATTTTTTCTTAATAATTCAAAAAATAAAAATATATCTATTATGCCCTTATGGGAATATCCTTTATTCAAAATTTAGGCTAATATTTGGAAAGAAAGACACAAAAGTTTCAAAAATAAAATTATCTCAAGATGCCACTAACAAATTTATTATTTACATGTAATATTTAGCACCATGTGCAAGTGATTTAGTCCATGTGTTAGACTTTGTAAGGCCTGATTTATCTCTTCAACATAGATTTGCATCATGTAGGATTCCACACGGTGGCTTCAAAATGTTTTAGAATGGCATAATTAAGTTAGACACCTTATTATATGTAGTTAATATCAAGAAAATACAGTCCAGTGTAGCCAATGACAACCATAAAAAATAAAACTTATCCTTAGAAAATTAATGTATAATACTCAATTGGTCAAAATGCCTTACTCATCAACCAGAAAGAACAAATAGTTGAAATAGGTTTGAACCTTGTTAGAAAATAGAAAAAAAATGCACATCAAATAGCCACATAGGTCTATAAGGTATTAAAAATAACAAATACATAGATAAAGAGTAGTAAAAACTATGTTAATAACTAAAAATTCCTTCTTTAGTAGCCACACAGAGCAAAACACCTTGATATCAATCAAATTCAGCCAATTACACAGTCCAAAAGGGTGTAGAATGCCTTTTATTAATGAAACACCCTTCCAATCAGTGAAGCACCTTTGTTTCAAGATTCAATTGAGAAAAAGTGCCTCTCTAAAATATAAAATTAGATAAAAATTCCTTGATTTAGATAAGAAATGTCATGACCCCAAATTTACAAAAAAAAAAAAACTAAAACTTAATTTCAGGGGTCAAGCTCCTAATTCCCACTTTTGCAGGTACAATAAGGGCATTTGAGTCCTTATATTACCTTAAAACATACATATTTAGCAACAAATAAGAGAAATAAAAAAATATCTGAACCATTCACAAGGATCATATTCATACTTGAAATGCCTCTAGAACTAGAGACACTATTGATATCGAATGTTACAAATTGGTTTGTTTTGCATAATTTGACTTGTTTTCAAATTTTTATTATTTAAAAAAAAATGAGTTGTTTCTATTTTATTATTTGATTTTTTTTAATAAATAAGTCAAAAAATAAAAATATATCTATTATTCCCTTATGGGAATATCCTCCATTCAAAATTTAGGCTAATATTTGGAAAGAAACACACAAAAGTTTGAAAAATAAACTTATCTCAAGATGCCACCAAAAAGTTTATTATTTCCATGTAATCTTTAGCACCATGTGAAATTGATTTAGGCCATATGTTAGACTTTGTGAGGCATTATTTATCTCTTAAATGTAGATTTACATCATGTAAGATACCACACAGTGGCTTCAAAATGTTTTAGAATGGCATAATTAAGTTATACACCTTATAATATGTAGTTAATGTCAAGAAAATGCAACCCAGTGTAGCCAATGACAACCATAAAAAATAAAACTCAGTCTTAGAACACTAATATACAATACTCAATTGGTCAAAATGGCTTACTCATCAACCAAAAAGAACAAATAGTTGAAATAGGTCTGAACCTTGTTAGAAAATAGAAAAAAAATGCACACCAAATAGCCACATAGGTCTAGAAGGTATTAAAAATAATAAATACATAGTCAAAAAGTAGGATAAACTTTGTTAACAGCTAAAAATGCCTTCTTCATTAGCCACAAGACCAAAACACCTTGATATCAATTAGATGCAGCCAATTACATAGTCCAAAAGATTGTCTAATTCCTTTTATTAATGAAACACCCTTCCAATCAGCTAAAACACCTTCTTTTCAAGGCTAAATTAAGCAAAACTATCTCTCTAAAATATAAAATTAGATAAAAATTCCTTGATTTAGATAATAAATGTCATGACCCCACATTTACCAAAAAAAAACTTAATTTCAAGGGTCAAGATCTTAATTCCCACTTCTACAATTATAATAAGGGCATTTGAGTCCTTCTATTGCCTTAAAACATACATCTTTAGCAATAGATAAGAGAACTAAAAAATATATATGAACCATTCACAAGGATCATATTCATACCCAAAATGATTGTATAACTTTAAAGCCAGTACACGATAAAGAAAAGGTAGAAAATCATTGCTAGTAACTTTTTTGAGATTGTCATGACTATGTCTCAATTGAAACTTCATTCAAACATATGATATTGCATCAGGAGAAATGGGGTGGATTCATGACTCTAACCACCTATCCTGAGAGTCAACATTTCAATCTAACACCAATTATTAATTGCAATAGATTTTTCAACTATAAAAGCCTCCTAGCCATTAGTTTAGCACTTTGAGTCCAAAAACCTAAACCTCCATTTTTGACTCAAGACCTTTTTAATTTTTCACAAGCCATGGATTGATACAACTTAATTTACACACATAATGCATCCCTCTCCCATCATACCCATTGACTCAATACCCTTTTAATTTTTCACAAACCAGGATCGATATAACCTAATTTACACACATAATGCATATCTCTCCCATCATACCCAGATGGGTATGATGGGAGAGATATTCATCATGTGTGTAAATTAAGTTGTATCGATCCCTAACTTATGAAAAATTAAAGGGTATTGAGTCAAAAATAGAGGTTTAGGTTTTTGGACTCAAAGTGCTAAACTAATGGCTAGGACGCTTTTATAGTTGAGAACTCTAGTGCAATTAATAATTATTGTTAGGATTTAATGCCAATTCTTAGGATAGGTGGTTGGAGTCATGACTTCACCCTAGTCCTCCTAATGAAATCTTGTATGGTTGAATGAAGCTTCAGTTGAGATACAAGCATGGTAATCCCAAAAAAGTTGATATCATTTATATTCTACCTTTTATTTATCTCGCACTACCATTGAAGTTCTACAATCATTTTGGGTATGAATATGATCCTTGTGAATGGTTCATATATTTTTTTAGTTCTCTTGTTCATTGCTAAAGATGTATGTTTTAAGGCAACAAAGGACTCAAATGCCCTTGTTTTAGTTGTTGAAGTGGGAACTAAAAACTTAACCCTTGAAATTAAGTTTTAAAAAATTTAGTAAATTTGGGGTCATGACAAGAAACTCCTTCACAAATAGAAAATATGTCATGTTATGCAGTCCTTAATAGTAAAAAAATTGATTTTTGAGTGACTATGATTGGCTAGAGATGTTTTACCCTAAATTTTAGAATTGGGGGAATATAGGTTTAAAAATATAGAAATAGTTCAAGCACAAGTGTGATAAACTAATAAATAGTAGTTTAATTCCTTACAAACTTAGATAAATGAATATTTTAAACTATAATATTGAGATATGCTAGATATAGAAGGTACTAAATTTGAAATATGTTTAATCGATTTCAATACCAAAGAGAAATGATACTTATTTGGGTTTACTATGCACAATCATATTCTAACTATAAATTAGTGGAAAATAAGCAAGATCAATATTACAAATCAGTCATCATTTTCTAGAAATTGTGCTTATGTGGCCATAGGTAGTATCATCAAATCTGGACACTATCATTGACATTAATGTCTAGTTGTGATATAGATGTCCAGTAAGAATAATTGTTAGATCTTGATGTAACCAACTTCATTATTTTGGGTTTTCTATCATTATTTTTTTGATATATTCATATTTGGGATACATGTTTTTGTTCTTTAAAAATATATCAAACCCTAAATTTTTATACTTCACCCTTAGAATGAGCTTATTAAAAATGGGTTAGTGGGCTCACAATGTCGAGCTGATTTCAATGACCCCTATGTCACTGAGCACGATCTATATATCTAATACTCTAAGGATGGCCTCATACTTATGTATGTCTCCCCTATGTATGAGAATGTGTGTACACAAGGGTGTAATATATTATATGATGATGCATGCAGTGATCTAGCTTATAATTTGACAAATATCACTCATGGGCTACTCTTTGAATGTTTTAGACCTGTAGTATGATTATTCATATGTTTTCTATGAAAATAAGGATGAATAAGGTAGAATAGCTTGGTTTTATAATTAATTGATTAAGCTTTAGTAGTATTTTTATTAGTATTTGTTAGATGAGGAGTGAGAAGGCTTATACTTGTATTTATACCACACCTTTTGAAAATATCTCATGGTAGGATTCAAAAAGATAAATAGGTTGACCCATAAGTTTTGAAATATTTTAAATTTGGATGACTTTTGACAATTGGACACTAGATAAGGATCTAGATACTACCATCATTGGTAGTGTCCCTTTGTGGTCAATAGTGTTCAAAGGGTTAAAAATAGGTATGGATATAAAACTGACATTGAATGAAGTTTATCACGGTTTAAAATTTATGTGTAGTACAATATACCTAGGTCATTAAAATGATATTGATTGAACTAAGACATGAGCATTTAAGTATAGCGAGCTGGTGAATGCAAGCCTTTTAGTAGCATGGAGGTCTAAAAATGAAGGGCAGATCCATGATTGATATTTATAAAATGTACAAGACTGAGATGCTATAAATATTCAATTTTAGTATCTACATTCCTTCCCTTTAATTTAGTAATGCATAAGGATGAAATTACTAGTTTAAAAAAAGAAATGCATACCTAGCTTTGGAAAACACATCTTACCTTTACTTGAGCCCACTTTGAGTGTTTTGTTGGTGTATGACCTATAACCAAGAGTATGTTACAATTTAAATCAATGCGTATAATCTAAAATTTAAATAATTAAAATACTTGAAACAAAAAATAGCAAAGAGTACACTTTGTGTTGATGCAACCATAGTGCCTCTTAATGCTTTAACTTTGTAAAGATGTTTTCTTATGAAGAAATGGAGCTAGAAGAGGTTTAGACCTAAACCTTGGATATTTGAAGAGAGATATTGGAAGGTATAATTCCCCCAATCTGGTCTGAGGATGAGTTGTGATACAGCCATTGAGATCATTATATCTCAATCACACAACTCAAGTGTGAATATATTTAATCTAGTGAGGGTGAGTAATTTAATTAACTCATACTATAAATATGATGATATTGGATGATTTAATCACTCTAACCTATAAATATTGTTAGGTTGAATGATTTAATCACTTCAACCTATAAAATGAACCAATTTTTATAATAGAAAAGGCTCAATAATAGTACATCATGGTGTAATCAGTGTGTCCTAGTGAATAGTATAACTAGTAAATTTATAATTTTTGGTGTAATAGCATGGCATATACACCTATACTATGCATCATATGAATATGTGTCATAAATCTAAAAAAAAATATTTTAAATTTATGAAAATTCAATGCAATATATAGGATTCTGACCCAAGTGTAAATCTGAATCATGAAAATGAACTGGAGATTGTGCAAGTATGGAGGTCATGTATTTATGACATTCACCTAATGAAATCTGAACATGCTAAGTAAATTTTTAAGTGTGGAGGTATTGATTTTATAACATGCCCCCATTGAAATCTAAACATTGTGAAAAAAGTGGAGGTCATGCTTCTATAACATTCCTCCACTGATATACCCTGCCTTTTGAGGTGATGGAAATATAATATGGTAGGTACCTTACCTTAAAATGATAATATAACTATATAATATGTGTATGAATCATGTATCAGATAATCATAGCATGTCTAAGTAGATATATTAATGAAGCATGATGTATGTGATCACATCCCATGCTAAAATGCATGATATAGATCATGGAAACATTTAGAGAGTAACAATACAAGTTCAAAAAAAGCCAAGCACACACTCAAGAGCACTCAATGTAATTCAAAATAAGGGTCTAAGGAGACCTCATACAAGGGGCATGTTCAAATTTTGTGAAATAAAATGAATGACATATTCAAATGTACAAGACTGAGATTATATAAATATTCAGTTTTAGTATCTACAAGAGAATGAAAATAAAATAAATGGAGAAATAAAATTAAATAAGAAAGTATGTGCACTGATACCAATATCAAGGTAGGATGGATGATGAGATTTTGTGCAAACCAAAATATTAAAAATTTCATCAATTGAATGAATGAGAGATTACATTATTAAATAGCCAAACTTGTGACTATTCACTTCATATTTAGGATGACTCTTCATCTAACTATGAAGACTTTAATTTACCACTACGAGACAAATGCTCTCCCACAATTACTCCTAGGATTTAGAAGATTATATTTTAATAATATTACATGTATTTTAATATTACATGTATTTTATAGGTATTTCATTTTTTTCAAAGGTGACTACACTCTCACTATCTTTCAAATATCAAACAATATAAGCGAAGTGAGACAGATGAGTATCACATTGTAATGTTGTATCCTCTAATGTTTTATAAAGACTATCCTTATAGGCATGGGATTTGGTAAGTAATTCAAAGATAAATATCTTGGCTTGAATATTTACAATTAATCCATAATATCATAATCTTTTGTAACATGAAATACAAGCTTAAGAGCTTAAGGGAGATTACGAGTGTTGTTTTGTTTATTCCCAATCCTCAGGTTTTAGGAAGATTAGGAGGGACTTTTGTGTTTTTAGCTCTATCCCTCATTTACATAGTATGTCCACCTCATTGTAAGTCATCACACATCAAAGAGTATTTATGTTGGAACATGACATTTATTCATAAAGCTCTATGGTTTTTCTAACATAATATAAATGCATGAAACCCCTACATGCATGTCTTGGGAAGATATTCAAGTATTTTACAATTTTTGATGGAAAATATATACTTAAACATGAATACTAGAATTTCATACAATAAAAGTAACATGAGAAGCAACAAGAGACAAATGTTAGTACTATGGCATATAAATTTGTTCATTTGAAATAATGACATAATGAAATAACATCTCAAATCGCTATTGAATAAAATAATGTGCTTATCTATATCAAGATCAATATTGCACATATAGGCAAAGCTCTTAAAAAAATCCTTATAATCAATAGCTAGGGTTTGAAAAAAAAAAGACTCTAAATGTGACCTTAAGAATAAGCACATAAGCAATTACACGTTTTGCAAACATGTTAGGGTTTTGAAATAGAGTTTCAAAAATTTGGAATAAACTAGCAGTTAGGCTCAAACAAATGAAATGAAATGGAAGCTAGGTTTATTAAATCTAAGATTATGCAAAAGAGTTAAACCTACAAAATAAATAGATAAATTCACATTTAATGGTATATGAAACAAGATCTAAAGCCAATATGATGGTGTAAAAGTGATTCAGTGATCCATGCTTTTTTCCTAAGGGTCTCTCACACCTTGAGCTATTTTGTAATATAAATGCATATACATTATTAATTACATGAATGAACCACAAGCCAGGTCAAGTGGCACTCCCAAAACTTGGTAAACACCTTAATTTGCTACAAAACCCTTTTCCCCAGTGTCTTATCCCTAGTTTACCATATTTGACAAATTTGTATATATTTGCATATTTATAAGACGTATGTGATCCTACAGTTATGTCTATTTATCCCTTGAGCCTTAAAATAACATCTATACAATTATCAAAATGTATCTATTTCCATCCTTGGACAAAAACTCATATGTTATTGTGTTCCTCATTAATATCTGAGCATTTGTTTTTCCAAAGTTAATTCTATGACCTATGTGATTTTGTCCTAATACTATCTATGCCATGCACGAGTTTATCTCCATTGCCTTTGTGGGTCCTTTTTCATATTTTATTTGATCTTGCACCTTTAACCTCACCTCTTGTCATTTATAAAGTTAGATAACACTCCCCATCTTGTCTTAGACTACCCTATTTATACAAGTCATCCTAAACCATTTAAGATATTAAAGAGATCATCAAACATAATCTAGAATATCAAGGTGAAGACATAGAGTAGAGTCCAACATCAATATATTTTTTCCTCTTGCTTCAATTTGAGCTTCATTTAGTCATTTTAAACACTTGAAATAGATTTTTATTTCTTGGTCTCTCATCATCCCCTTGTGATAAATGAATATTTTAGCGTACACGTAGTTGCATCATCACTTCTAGGGAAGAGGAGGTTCCAAACTCTTACTCAAGTTATTCCATTTACACTTACTGAAAACTACATGGAGGTCTAATTCCAATGCATGGCATACATAGTTTGTAACATTGTTTCAATAATTTCCTGAATCTATAACCCATTTGGTTTTGAGTTCCAAGCTAGGTCAAAAAGAAGGAACCATCAATTCAACACATTTTCCCCAAAAAATCATGAAAGCATAAGTACTTGAAGGTAAAAAGGCAAGAGGTTAACCAATGATGTAAAAATAAAGGTTTGCACTCCTGCATATGATAGATTCAATAAAAAAGGACAATTTTGGTAGCTTAGATTTGACTAGTGCAAATCAGCCTAGGTTGAACCCAAGTAGGGCATAAAACTGTCTATGAGGATCCAGGGGTCAAATCAGAGTTCAAAATAGTGCACAGTCATCTTTCCAGATCCAAACTTATAGAATATCAAAAAAACATTGGGTAATCATTATTTATCCCTTTGTTCTTACTTTTCATATCAAATTTGTTTATTGCTTTGTCTCATTACTATTACTTCTCGAATTGGATAGGCTTTGAATTTTGTACATTCATAGCCATATAATTTGATCTATTCATTGCTAATAATTTATTCCTTATTTTGTGTAAATCTATAATTAGGGTAAACATTTCCATGTCAGTGTATCATGCACTTGGGAAATGAACCACAAACTATTACCCATGCAAGAAAGTAAATATTTAACTTTTACAAAAAGTAAAATGTTTCGTAATTGACTCCTCAAATTTTTTTTATCTCCTTCTAATTATTTTCTTGTAATGATATATATTTTTTAAGTTATTTGACCTTAAAGGAATCATCACACAAATGTTAACGTTCCTTGAATATCTAATTTCCAATGATCATTTGTATTTTCATAGAAGTTGAAACAAATCAATTAGGAAGTGTTTCCCTCTCTCTACTCATGAGAGTTAGTCTTACCCTTACTAAACATTTTACACCTATTATTTTTCAAGTATTCCCCTTTTGAATGTGTTTTGATTTATTACTATTAAGTCTTTTTAGTGCATGTTCTATAACCTTATGGTTTACTAGCTCATTCATAAGTTATCTTATAACCAATCCAATTCATCCCACACATGAGTTTTTTGCTCTAGTAGGGTTTCCTCCATGCTTGCCATTGAGTCGACCCTTGTTTTTCTGCCTTCCTAACCTTGTGTCATACCGTGGCCTTAGTCACCTTTAGGACTTGCATTTATTATCATTTTAGGGTTTCTCACCTTCGAGCAAGGCTAGCCTTTCTAATGACCTCTCCTCCTTTTATCCTAATTATTTTAGCCATGGAGAAGAATAGTGGAACATTGAGCAATGGCCCCCTGCAAGCACCCAAGGAAGTTTGTCCCAAAGGTATACCATGAGGTAATACTTTGTACCCTGATGTTATATTGCCTATTCCTGAATTTAATTCTACATGTCAATGGTTAGAACAATTCTATTTAATAGGCTATTTTATAAGGAAAATCCCCTCTGAAAGTATGCTTCGGTCTTGGGTTCAAACATACTAGGTAGCTCATGGCATTAAGCTGGACAATGTCTAGAATGTGACTAAGGGGTTTTTTATTTTTTACATCTCTGAACTTTCCCATATAAGAGGAATACTCCATAGGTATGCCACTTGATATGTCAAGAACTCGTTTATGGTTCTCTCCCCCTAGAAATAAGACTTTGTGGTCTCAAAGCACACTGCTCTTAAAGTCCCAGTCTAGGTTAAATTTTTAGGCCTCTCACTCCCCTACTGGCACTTTATTCACCAGATAGCATCCTCCATAGGTTGGGTGGTTTATCATGAACAAAACTAGTTTTACTTAGCTAGACTGCAAAAAAGGATCTGTGTAGAAATTGACCTTTACCAGGACCTCAAGGGGTATGTGGAAATCCAAGTCAGGGATGTGAGGCACTCTCAATGAGTTATGTATATCAATTTGCCTAACACTTGATTTCACTACCAAGCCATGGACCATAATATATAGTATTGTCCCCTTTATTTGGCTTGCAATAATGTATCCAACCACTCATCCTCTCCCCCTAAGCCCTCTCTTGAAGCTAGTAGGAAAATAACTGAAGATAGATGGTTTACAGTAGGGAAAAATAACACTTACCCCAAAGCCAAAACCACAAATATTTCTCCCAAAAGAGGCAAGCCATTTGTGAGTAATGGCCTACAGGAGCAAGCTCCTATTGTGAAAGAGCCTCTCTGACTAAAGCCCCAAAATTGGTATAAAATCCCAGGGTGTTCAACACCTCTCTAGTTGCTAATATATTGTCCCAAGGTTTTGATACCTCTATGCCCAGTTCTTCTAGATTTTGAGACTCATAGCCAACCACTCCTCCACTTCCTACCTGGTAGAAAATGCCCAAACACTCGCATAACCCTCCTCGAAGGAGCAATGAGGTGGAGGAAGGAGAATATCAGGTTCACCCTATTGTGAGGAAGCAATTTGATGACTTCTTGAGTTTCAATAGTGGGTATTTTCTACAGAATCGATATGATGCCCTAGAGGGGTTGGACTCAAAAGACATGTCTTTTGACACCCATCATCTATTTATTATTTTTCATGGAATGTTTAGGGTCTCATAGACCTAAAATTCAAGTTGATTGTGCATGATTTTAGAAGGAAGTTTCTCGAGATGGACATTATCTATCTATAGAAAGTCAAGGTGGCATATTTATTATTGATGATTATTAGTAATTATATCTTGCATGATAGTATCATTCTTCATAGAAACCATGTTGCAGGATGTGGAGGGGTGATCACTTTCATTTCTCCAAAGTGGTAGCCATACTTAGTGCAATCTAGCATGGACCCCACCAACCGATTAGTATGGACTCTTTTTAGCATTGAAAGCCATTCTTTTGGATTTATTAATATTTATGATTCAAATGACACTTTGGATCATACCCATTTATGGTAATGGATTGCGAATGATCTCCCTAATGCTCATTGGGTATTATGTGGTGACTTTAATATGGTGGCATCTCCTAAGGATAAGTAAGGCCACTTGTTGATGAGGTGGGTAGTTGATGAAAAAGAGGCATGGTTTTACATGTACACAAAATGAGGCCTTTATGACCCTAATATAACCCATTGGCCTGCAGATGGAGTTTGGTAAAACTGGAGTGATTTCAGGGAAGGCCCCACTTAAATTTTATAGCATCTAGATAGGGCAACGATGTCCTTCCAACCATACTTCTCTTTTGATACTAATTTTTTTCCTCTGGTTTAGGTGTTGTCATACTTTGGGATTTCCAATCACTCCCTAATTTAGTTCTAAGTGACATGGTAGTTCATGAAACCTAAAGTCTAAAAAACACAATTATTCCTTAACACCTCTTTGCTCAAGCATGGGCCCATGGTGGCACATATTAGGAGAGTTTGGAATTTAGATCCATGCCCCTCCTAAGAATCTAGTTGGATTCTTTGGTGGGATGATGCCATCAGATAAACCTCTCACTTTTTGCAGATCTATGGCTACCAACTTTCAAAAATTTAGAGACATTCATACTCTACTACTTCCTCCAAGCTAAGTCATGTGGCTCTAGCCCTGAAAAAGATCCCTTTAATGAGATCCTATAGGTAAGAGTTACTTTCTTATGGTCTACATTCAAATTGTAGACAACTACAATGCTTGAGGAGCCCAAATCAAATCCAAGCTTCATTGGCTTAAGATAGGAGATAAAGCTTCTAAGGAGTTCTTCCAAATGCTGTGAGCCAAAAACTCAAAATAGTAGATACAAGTCATTTATGAGGCTAGTAAAAAACTCATTGAGACTCTATTGATATTGAAAGATTTTGTCTACCATTATCAATAAGTGTTCATAGCTCAAGCGTATTCAGTTGAATGTGACCTACCCTTCAACAATACCTTTCAGTGGTGTCTTGCAAACTCACTTCTGCTCAGCAGGTGGTTTGCAACAAGCCTCTCTCTGTTGATGACTTGCATGAAGTAGTGTCTCACATGGCTAATGAAAAAGCCCTTGGAATTGATGGTTTCCCTACAAATTCTATAAAATGCTTTAGGACCTTGCGGGTAGTGACTTGCATAAGGTTTATCAAGAAGCATTTTGCAAGCATTATTTGGGCACAAATATAAATAAAATAAATATCAAATTCATACCTAAATAGGGAGATCCTGAGTTGATCTACAACTGACAACCCATCACCCTCCTAAATATTTCTTATAAGATCATTGCCAAGGCTTTGGCAATCTGAATGCATAATATGTTGCCTCTCATTTTGTGTCCAAAACAAATAGGATTCATTAGAAGCCGTTATATTTTGGATAACATCATTGCCATCTGGGAAGGCATGGATTGGGCTAGATGGTCTAAGCAATAGGCTTTATTCATCAAAATTTATTTTAAAAAATCCTATGATCACATTGAATGACCATTCATTCTATTCATGCTTTGATCCCTAGGCTTCAGGCCCATATTCATCTTTACCATTCAAATGCTTTTCTCAGATGCCTTGATTGTCCTCTCCATTAATGGAGTCAACTCTAAGCAATTTGGCTTGTTCCATTCTATTTGTCAAGGGTACCCCTTGGCTCTCACCTTATATGTTCTTGCAGCTGAGGGTTTTAAAAATATTCTTAGCAATGCCCAAGCTATGGGTCTTTTTAAGGGAATTTATCTTCCTCATGATGTTGTGAACCCAAATGAAGATATGTAAATGCTCAATGGTCACTTTACAAATGACTCCTTTTTATCTCATTGAGGATGAAACTAATGTGGGTAATTCCTTGTAGTGTCTTGACATCTTCTGCTTGGCCTCTAGGTTTAACATCCAATGGTAGAAAACTCATTACTACAGATAATCCTACCTCCCTCTACCAACATGGGCTACTAAGCTCAGTTGGAAGTGGATCCAACATGATGAAATATTTAAATTTCTTAGCATCCCATTTGTTTTTGATGTCTCACCACCCTTGTTGTGGTAATATGTTGTTAATAGAGTTGCTAAGAAGCTAGAATTATGGATGACCAAGTCTTTCTCATTAGTAGAAAAATTTCAAATATGTGAAAAAATTATTGTGTCCACCCATGTGTACTACTCATCTTATTGGGTGCCTTCCAAAAAATCTTATCAGAAGTTGGAGAAGTTGCTCAAATATTTCCTTTGGGCCAATTCCCAATAGGGTAAAGGATTCCACATGGTGGCCTAGGAATATTTTTGCCTCACGCGTGATACTGGAGGGATGGGGCTCATCAACATAGCTTGATAAGGAACTACCTTATTTGCCAAATAGATTATGTAGGCCATTGAGGGCCAAGAAGCTTGGAAGGTGTTATTTAGACATTGTATATCCTCAGGCTTGCCCAAGGGCGAGAAGGCTTGGAAAGGGCTTAGCTTCCCTAATTTACTCTTCATTCAGTCTCTTGTCTAAATCACAAGGTCCTTTGTGACCAAAATCATATGGAAAATTTGGGAAAATATTAAACCATGGCTTCACTAGAATGGCTCCAATGTTTGGATTGGGCTCTCTACTAACTCCCACTCTCTTTGGTGGTCATCTATTTTCTCTCGCAATGAGATGCCCTTGGCAAAGGTCCCTTGGGTCAATGCTCTCAAGCTTTATTGCAAAGGAATTCATACCATCCAGGATATCTTTTGAAGGTGCTCTCACTCTTAGCTATCCTAGGAGGAGGTGAAAGCTAAATTCAAGCTAGCCAATACAGACCACGAATCCTAACAAGAGATCCTCAATGTTGTCCTAGCTTCCATGCTCCACAAAATCTTGGTCCATTCCACTTGGCCATGGTAGAAGGACTAAAAATGGTATGTTGAGATCCATTTTCATAATTACACCCCTTGGCTTGGCTATGCATGGATTACCCCTCATTTGCCCATGGTTGACAAGCTTAACACCCACTGGGGGTTGCAATTGTCTATTAAAACATGGAGCTTTTGCTTCAACACTATTTGAGGGTCTTGTGTGGAGCCTAAGCTTGCTCATTTTTCTTGGTGTATACTACACCAAGGCTTGCCTATTGGTAGAAGACTTGTCCAGTTTGGAGTCCACCTGCCTACTTACCCCTTTTGTGGCTACCTCGAGATGCTTCTTCATCTCTTTTGGTTCTATTTCAAAGCTCAAAGGGTCTGGACTTGGATCCATGATCTTTTTAGGCATTTTAAACCTAAATTTTTCCTTTAGTAGCATATCCTCCTAGGAGACAAACCTATAATGCCATTCAAATACACGCAAGTCTGGCATACTTTCAGAGTGGAGATTCTCTTTTAGATTTGGAAAGAAAGAAATAATTATGTGTTTAATCATGCTTATATTGATTGTAATGTTTTTTTTTACACAAATATTCTATTATGTCTAATGTTCTTTTGCATATTCAATTCCAAGCCAATAAAATGGCCATAAAGCTTGGGCTTCCTCGGGATCTCCTCTTCTATTGGGGAGATGTTCCACGTACTATGGCTCGGGTTCTACCTTCTCCACCCAGGGATCCTAGATCGGATGATAGAGTGCCTTGATCTCCTCATGGTGGGCATCATCATAGCCATTCCAGGCACCACTCTCATAGCAACACCCCATACTAGCGTGTTTCCCCTCCTGGGTAGTAGTGAGGGTCGTAGCCACTACCTCCTTTCCCTACTAGGCAAGATGGTTGGGGCACTCCTCTTCCTTCTCCTCCATGCCTAGATGCTTGGGGGTGCCACCTAGAGGTCGAACGGATGTACTAAATAAGTTCTCTAGGCTCTCTTTGGCCATTTCGCCCACTCAAACACAATCAAAAGATGATGACATAGACACTGCCCAAGCTACTCGCTGAGAGCCTATTCTAGATGGCAATGACTTGTCAAGCTCGGGTTGGGGTCCTGATGGTATGGATCCTCTACCTTTTGGCCTTACTTTTACTGCTTAAAAGATATCTTTTTTAATGACTTTGTGACTTGTTTCTAGGCTCTGTGTAGATTATGATACTTATAATTTTGCTCCTAAGCTCTACCTAATGTGACGTGGCATGCTTTCATAATGCCTTTTTTTTTTTTGAATTATTTATATATTTATGTTTAATTAATATATGGATATATTTCATCAAAAAAAAATCATAAGTTGTCTTTCTTGGATCTTGTAGAAAGTGGGCATGAGTTCACCAAAACTATGAAACTCTAGGGAGCATGCAATACAATGTGGGTTTACCAAAATATGATATGGATTAATGGATTTCAAGTAGATTGTGACACATACTCAATTACAATGAGTGAAGCTAAATAACATGTGCAAAGCAATAATCAAGCCCAATTAATTAATTAATTAATTCTAACTCTAAAAATATGACAAACACATCTTTGGCATGAATAGCCACTATGTGGCTCTTGTTTTTCATGACTGCATTCATCTCATAGTGAAAATAATATACATGGGTGAATTACCTACTCAATAAAATAGTTGCAGTTATCACTTGAGTATGAATACATTCCACCTAGTGAAAAATCTGGCAAAGATTTAATGTCTAAATATATCATCTTGGTAATAACCGTGGAAGAGTTCAATAATGTTAACATCTTATAAGTTGTAAGACTCTTTAGTTAGGTTGATATACATTTTCTATATTGAATATTTCCAAACCAAAAATTTACTCCTAACAAAAACAATACAACAATAAGCTGATTACAGTACTACGTTAATAAAAATTACAAACTGAAGTGTAACCTTTGTGTTTTTAGAACACAATAAGGTTTCAAAACTTCAAATTTTCAAAATATGACCCTGCTTGTATTCAAGAAAACTGAGATAGAATAAATGCAAAAAGCGGATGAGAAAAAGAGTGCAACTGAATACTATAATCTTGCACTAGTGCTTCAATTCATTAATCAAATACTTGTTTGCCTTACAAACACAGGTCTGAATACCTTTTATTGGAAGAATCCTAACACTAAACTAAAATCCTCTAACCAAGTAGAACGAGACTTAACTAAATTGAACTCTTCTTAACCTGTGGAGCAGAACTTTGTTGAACTTAAATCCTAATCATGCAGAACCTAACTTAACTAAAATTAGATGCACTCCTAATCTAGACTAGTGATGGTAGCTAATTATTCCAACACTCCTACTTTAGTCAACATCCACTCCAATCTTCTCAACTCACAATTCATGTTTAAGCTTTGGGAGACTTTTGGTGAACATGTCAACATACATGTTTTTGGTGCCTCAAATCTTCAACTGCTCCATCTTCGATTGTCTCGTAAACAAAGTAGCGCTAGATTTATAAATGTTTTATTCTTGCAAGGAACTGGGAATTTCTCATCAGAGCTATTCAACTCTGATTATCACAATATATGATAGTGGGTGGTTGTTGCTTGCACCCAAAATCTTTGAGCAAATTCCTTAGCTAAATTACTTCCTTCATTGCTTGTGTAACTGCGATATATATATTCTTTGTGCTTGACAAAGCAACTGTTGGTTGCCTCTTACTTCCCCAACTGACTCAGCTATTTCCAATCTGAAAACAATAATTGGTCATTGATCTTTTGCTATCAACATCACTTTCAATAATGTTAACCAATCAACATCACAATACCCAATCACTTTTACAGGGTTTACAACTACTTTGTTTCCTTGAAAAAAAAATCCCAGAAAAATTATTTCTTTCAAATACCGGAAAATTATCTTAACAACAATCCAATGAGTGCTCCCATATTTGATGAGTAGTGGCTCACAGCTGCCATTACATATGCAAGTCAGCCCTTGTGCAAACCATTGCGTACATGAGGTGTGTACATAACGCTGCCCACTACACATTAATACATGATGTTCGTTGTCTTGCATTCTTCTTTATTGGTTTGTGGAGATGAATCAGCCGTTAGTTTAACAATAGTCTCCATGGGCGTGCTTACTAGTTTGCTCATATCCATAGAAAACTTTTTCATAATGTTCTCAATATAGTTATGCTGACTGAAGTGAGTCAAACAAGCACTTTTGTTTCATTACACTTGAATCCCCAAGAAATAATGTATCTTTCCATGATCAATCATTTAAAACTCAAAAGTTAACATTGCCTTTGTATCATTTAATAGTGTAAGATCATTACTTTCAATGATTGCATCATCCACATATAGTGCATTTATGATTTTCAAGTAATTAGGTCTTGACAAAAAAACATTTGAATCAATGTTGTTTTTTTACAAAACCAGAAAAACAAAGATACTTGTCTATTTATTAGAAACAAGCAAAGAGATTTCTTTAGTTTGTATAGGTTCTTTCATAACTTGCACACCAACCCTTCATTCCACGGAGCCATATATCCCTCTGGGTGGTCCATATAGATATATTATTTGAGTTCTCCATTGAGGAACACAGTTTTGACATCCATTTGATGGATTTCTAAGTCCTCAATTGTACTAAAGCATGAAAAACTCAAATAGATGTGAGTTAAACCACAAGGAAAATGTATCATGATAATCCATACCTGCTACTTGTGAATATCCCTTTGCTACCAATCAAACCTTCTACTAATCAATAATTCCATCTGCATTAAGTTTTTGCTTGAACAACCATTTGCACCCAACAATTTTTCTCCTTGGAGGAAGTGTGGTTAAACTCCTCAAGTCTTGTTGGTCAACAACAACTTGTATTCAAACTTCAATGCCTCTTTCCACTTCATTGCTTTGGGAATGTTTAGTGTTTGAGCTAAGCTATCATGTTTAGTTGCATATGATGCTAAAGCCACAATGAATTCATTAGATTTCCTTACTTTAAGCGAAGGTTTTTGAATCCTTACTGACCTTCAAAGTTGCAATGGATATTCTACAATTTATTATTTGCATACGCAATCAACTTTTTGTTCTACTTCACCAAGTTTTACGATGGCTTCTTCATCACTAACTTGATTGATATATTGATACTAAGGTTCTACTAAATCATAATTCAAATCAGTTGAAGGATGCTCATTGTTTCCCACTATATTTGGTACGCCCATGCTTTCTTTAAATATGCCATCTTTGTTGATCATCACAGAGCATTTAGCAAGATCATGCACCTTGTAGCCTTGAACTCTAAACTCATATCCAAGAAATATGCACCCCTAAACTTTCATGTCTAGCTTCTTCCTTTTCTCATCAGGTATGTGCACATACATTGGACATCCATATACATGAAGATGGGTTATCGTTGGTTTGATCCTGACCAAACTTCTTCTAGATTTTTTTCAATCATTGCCTTGGTTGGAACTCTATTACTGAGGTATGACACAGTAGTAACTCAGCCCAAAAACCATTTAACAATTTAGCATAATCCTTACTTGTTTGACTAGCATTCAGTTTTGCATTCAACAACTCCATTTTATTATGGGTTGTATGGGGATGTCCATTGTCTTTGGATTCCTATATCCATACCAAAAAAATTAAACTCTTTTTAGTTTTATTCTCCACCATTGTTGCTCTTGAGCTTCTTTATACATTTCCACTTTGTTTCTCCGTGAGATTCTTGAAGCAATTGAATTTATCAAGAACTTTAGACTTTTGCTTAATGAAGAAAACATAAGTATAACTTGATTAATCATCGATGAAGGTTGTAAAATACTTTGCTCCTTTGATTGAAATGGTTTGCATTAGCGAAAATATCTCATAATGTATAAGCTCCAATAGTGCATTTGCTCGAGTGCCTCCTTCATTCAAAAACTTCATCCTTTTGGGTCCCAAAATACATGCTTCATATGGCTTCAAGTATGATCCCTTGTCCAAATCCAAAACCCAACACAATTTTTTAGTTATCCATGAGTTTTAGATTTTGTAAGTTGATACCCCAAAATCTTTGATGCCATAAATCTGGCTTGTAAATTTTTTGCAATTTGCTTGTAATAACATCATGTTCCTTCACACCCGACAAGCACAATTTATATAGGTTACCATATCATACTCCCTTTACTACAAGAGTCCCATCTTTGTTCTTTCGCATGCACATGCTTGAGTCAAACTCCACATTCATTCCCACATCTGTAATTTTGCTAATAAATGATAATATTTTGGTTAACCTTGGAACATGTAGAACATTATGGATATGTTTGCATACACCACCCGAGAACTCTACCAAAATCACTCCTTCACCATAGATATTGTGACTTGAATCATCACCCAAATGAACCTTTTTCTCATTAGAGAGTTTTATATGTGACATAATAAATCTCTACATGGTGTCAGATGTCATGAGGCTCCCAAATCAATATGGTAGAGGTTTTGATCACTTATAGTGGTAACCAACACTATTACAAATAGCTTAAAATCTTCATCTCCTTTATTTGTTGTGTTTGACTGTGGATTTGTCACATTTTTTCTTGCAAGATCTATTGCTTTCTTCTAATAGTCCTTTGCCTAGTGACCTATATTCTTGTAATAGTGACATTTGAATCTCTTCTTCTTCGAAGAACTTTGACCATCAGTGGTGGTCAGTTTCTCTATCTTCAGGTAGATTTTATTTCTAGTGTATAAGATAATGGGAGTTTATAACTTCACCCCATGTATTTTCTTCTCAACTCCCCCTACAATAATAACCCACTTACTATTTGGAGTTTTAGATCAACGTTTTTGCCCAAAGAGACCACAAATATTTCAAATAATTGTGGAAGACTCCCCATAAGAGTCATAATGCCATCCTCAACTGAGATTGGAGAACCAACTGTGGTGAATTATTTCTAAAAATTTGAAGTTGTGGATGTGTGATATAACTAATTCTTCATCAGCAATATGTAGATGAAAGTATTTCCTTCACATGTACAACTTTATTGTCACGTCTTTCATCTCAAACATTTGACACAAAGGATCCCAATCCTCCTTTTGAGGTTTCCACACTGATTATGTGTAGTAGTTATGTATCCTTTAGGTTGAGCAAGATCGTGTGCATCCTCCAAAGATTGAAGAGCAAGAAAATATCTATTGGGAAGAATCTATCTCAGAAACAAAATTTGAACCTCTATTGTCCCTAGGTTGGTAGAGTGCCTAAAGTCCCTCCCCCTCAGCCTTGTAAGTGGGCGTGAGTGCCCTCCCCACCCCACCATAGCAAGATAGGGAGATAGGGGGCCTCCTTGGTTAGGGAAGTCCCTCCTTATCTATATATGGGGTGGACACAAGTGCCAAATCTCTATCACCACCCTCCCCCTCCTAACGCTTTACAATATCTTTGCTCCCACTGGGATGTTGTTTCTCTATTAATGGGTCTTGGTTCAGTCCCATTAACAATCTTCCACAAATATACTCCCAAGAGCAGCATGTTCATATTCACTTTCCACATGTAGAAATTTTCTCCATCAAACTTCTCCACCATCTTGATTTGGTCATCCATTTGGCCAATGATTTTTTAAAAATCTCAATCTACCCACTTGAGAGTAAACCCTCTATTTTAGAGTTGCCTTTTTTTAAATCCATGCCCTGCCCCTTACATTCTTTTTCTATGAACTTGGCTTTGATACCATATTCAAAATATGATCCTAAAAAATAGGGGACAAAAAAATACTCAGATTTTGCACTGATACTTCAATTCATTAATCAAATACTTATTTGCGTTAAAAACACAAAGTTATGAATGTCATTTTTTGAAAAAAAACTAAAACTGCATTAGACTCTAACCATGTGGAACTAGACTTAATTGCATTGAACTTTCTTAACATGCAAAATATAACTTAACTGAACTTAACCCTAATCATGCAGAACTGAACTTAACTAAAATTAACTAGACTCCTAATTTAGACTTCCAATGATGCTAGCTAATTATTCCAACATGGAGATATATGACTTGCAAGGTGAACATTGGAACATCACAAGATGGTACCTTGTACTAGTTAAAGCAATCCTAAAAATATCAATCATTGATTAGTCAGGTTGGGACCTCAAGAATTAAGAAGCTATATGAGTGCAAGCCATCAAAGTTGCCCAATTATGTACCACCCATTTTATATTTGTGGATAAATCTTTTAATAAATACTAGATACTGCATATGCTTATACAAACCATGTGGGAAATGTCTATGCATTTTTAGGGTATCATGTTAAGAATAATTTGTACGTGCCAATCTGCTAAATCGAAGCATTTCATGGACATAATTTGAGCTTCTTAAAAGCCATTAAAGATGGCATAACAGTCGAGCATAGCAGTTCTACTCCATGAGACTTATGCCGTGGTCTCATGGAGGGGGCAACTACAATTATTTTGCAGTTGCAGGTGGTCCCATGTAATTATAAATCCTTTGAATTGTAAAATATTGAATCTTTCCCTGAAAAATAGAAGCAGCAGCTGCATAGGAGAAAGATTTTTAGAATTCAAACCTCCTAAATTTCCTCTGTAGGAGTAAATTTAGCAATTTTTGAAATCCATGAGACCCTTTCACTACATATCTACTCCTAAATAATTTGTGCAGCCCCTACAACTGTTTTTGCAATTGCAGTATCATGAGACCAAGTTCTTACTCCCAACATACAAAAACATGGCAACAACACGTATAGTAAAGAGGAATGTTTCATGTGTATTGATCTCTCCAGTTTTATTTGTGTATGGCTGTTCCAGAGATAGCTTCGTAGGAATTCTCTCAAAAACAAATCTGCATTCTACTCGAATAAAAGTTTGCAATAAGACTGGATCTTGAATAATAGAAAGCGAACCTTGCAAAATAACACGAGCCGTGCACAATGAGTTTCAGGGGAGCATTTATAGGTACATGAGATGCATAAATACGGAGATAATGATCAAACCCATGTCATATGCCAAATTCGCTCCAAATTATTTCAAACTTGCATTAGGTATGAATGACATCCAAATTAACGGAACCAATGTTGCCATAGATTGGATGAAAATACCCACTGGCAATTGGGAACAGTTTTCAGATGAGACTCCTAGGAATGATGCAAGTGCTACCCCCAAGTAACCGCTCGTTATGCTAGCAAAGCACTGAACTGACATGACTAGTGCCATAAGGGAACCTTCACAGCCAGCAGGGCACCACTGGGCGAAAAGTACCGTAAATGGGAGTACTTTGAACTGTGCGATAGCTTCTACAAAAGCTGATGCTTCCAAAATAAAAACTTCATTCGGTATTCCTAATTGGATATTCAGTTGCTTCACAAGAATAATGTCCGACAACATACATGCCGACAAAAGAATCTGCACGGAGCAAATTAGCTTTCTAAAAGGGACCTTCTTTAAAAATCGGTTGTAGATGATGCTTCCCAACAGAAGACCCATCTGTCCAACCACCTTTGCAAATCCAAAGACACTTGGATCAATTTTCAAATGCTGTGTCTGGAAGAAAAACATTTTACCTGTTTGAAGTGGAATCATTGCATAAGATGCGGCAAACCAAGTAAGAGGGTATGCAATTTCTGGTTTCTTTACAATTTCCACAATGTCAGATATCTGAATTTTAATACTTGTAATTGTAAAACTCTCCCTCCATCCTAGACCAACAACACCATTTCTAGATGCATTGGAAATTGAATTCTTTAAAGACAAGAAGCTGTGTAAATTCCTCTTAATCGGGTTTGGACATTCTGCAATCTTAGCTACCTTGATACTAGCAAAGACCAAAGGACTCTTCCTTGAATATCAAGGAAGTCACAACTTGAATGATCAATAATAAAACAAAAACATTGAACATGGTCCTTGCCTCAACTTGGCTAACAAGAATCCCGCCAAACAAATTACCCAGAACACCGTCCACAGCCAATGACAACCATGCAAATGGTTGAAGCTCGCCTGATGAATCACCTTTCTACTTTTTGCCACATTCTGCTACCAAAACATCAGTGGATACCTCCACAATTGAGGCACCAAGGTTGCTAAGAAGGAGAAAGGCTATCATAATAGCAATAGATGATCCTGCAGCTGTAATAAATACGATTGAGCCCCATGAAGCTGCTTGCAATAACCCTGGAAATTTAACAAAGCCAAAGATGAACCTTTTCAGGCACTATTTTTTTGCAAATAGTTATTTTTCATGAAAATCTCCAAACTGAAAATTTGCTAATAAGCTGAAGTTCATACAACTGGAAAAAAAATTATTAATCTGATTTTCCTTCAAGACTAATTTAATAGATTTTCCAAACATTTGCGAGTGCTGAATTTTTTAACTCAATGGAAATTCTTACAGAACAAGAGAATGTTTTAATCAACGGAAAATGTTTCTCCTGAATCAATCAATCAATCAATATAACTTCCCCAAATCAATCAATTAATAAGGCATATTTCACCACAAATCCATCGATCAATAAATCGATGGGCTGTTTTGAATCTTTTTTCTCCAATGCCCACTTTGAACTACAAAATGTAATCAGTAATTGCAAATAAGAAATCTGGCTGCGCTTTACTTGACTGCAAATACATGATAAGATGTGGGATGCATCCATGTTAGAAACTCAAGTTGAATTGGAGTTAATTTCTCCACTCCTCATGCATGCAAGTAATCAGTTAGTAAACTACAGTTGAGCATTTAGTGAGTTAACAAACAGTTAGTTAAACTGTTTGAGAATTTGTTAGAGAGTTAATTTGCATGTAAAGACTAAAATTAGTCTTTGGTTTGTTTTTCTAATTATTGTTTGGATTCAAGTCTATTTAAAGACGCTTGGGTGCATCATTGTATGCAAGGAAAATTGAAGATCAATAAAATCTTTTTCTTTCAAGAAATTGCTGTAGCAATTGTGTTCAGTTCTTATTTATTTGTTTGAGTTCTTGTTTTTTGTATGCTCTCTTGATTCTGACAAATTGGTATCAGAGCCTGGTAAGGATTTGTGTAGTAGAAGCACAAGGAGAAGCGAAGATTGGAGAAGTGCGCAGTCAGCAGAAGCGCGCAGCAGCCGCAGTCAGAGAGTGAAGGAAGAGCCAATAGGGAGCGCAGAGACCAACATCGGCCGACTTCCAAACCAACATCAGCAAGATAACCGATGTCGGTAGTATTAGTGACCGATCGCGGCAGTATAACTGACATCAGCAGTATTAGTGACCGACCACGACAGTATAACCGACATCAGCAGTATTAGTAACCGATCACGGCAGTATAACTGACATCGGCAGTATTATCGACTGACCGCGGTAGTATAACCGTCGTCGGCAACTGCGTTTCAAAAACAGCAACTAGAAAGCCATTCCAGCGTGAGAAATGACAGTGAACAACAGTATTTCACAGCCTCAAATTCTCATTTTTAATGGTAAGAATTACGATTTTTGGGCAATTAAGATGAGAATTTTATTTTGCTCACAAGATGTGTGGGATTTAGTAGAGAGTGGTTTTGTAGAACCGCAGGATGAGGCAGCCCATCTGGCATTAACTCAAGCACAAAAGGATCAGCTTAAAGAGAATAGGAAAAAAGATGCAAAAGCTTTATTTCTCATCCAACAGGAATTGGATGAATCTATATTTTCTAGAGTTGCAGCAGCAACAAGATCCAGATAGGCATAGAAAATCTTGGAGACTACCTATAGAGGTAATACAAAGGTAAAAATTGCCAAATTGCAATCTCTTAGGAGAACTTTTGAAAATTTGCAAATGAATGAATCAGAATCAATAGATCAGTTTATGGGTCAAGTTTTGAATATAGTGAATCAAATTAGATCTAATGGAGAAACTATGATGGATCAGAAGATCATAGAGAAAATACTCAAATATTTACCCAGTAAATTTGATGCAATAGTTGTAGCTATTGAGGAAACCAAGGATTTGGAACAATTATCTGTAGATAAATTAATGGGTTCTTTGTTAACACATGAATCCAGAATGAATAGGAATAACACTTCTCTTGAAAATGCCTTCAAGTCACAAGTATCATTTGGCAGAGGAAGAGGAAGAGCCAGGTCAAACTTTAGAGGAAGAGGCAGAGGTAGAACTGGAAGGAATAATTTAGATGAAGGTGAAAACAGTAATCAAAACTACAATAGTAGAGGACGCAGAAAAAATCACTTCCAACAAGGTTCACAGAGGTTTGATAAATCTAATGTTCAATGTTATTACTACAAGAAATATGGTCATTATGCAAGTGACTGCAGAAGTAAACAAGGATATGTGTACAAGTAGAATGCTAATTACACAGGTAAATCTAGTTCTAATCCAGGTGAAACTAGTATATTTCTCACTTATAATGTTACTCAAGAAAAGGCTAAAGATATTTGGTTCTTAGACAGTGGATGCAGTAATCATATGATAGGGAATAAAGAATTTTTTGCTAGTCTTGATGATTCTGTAAAATCAGAAGTGAAATTAGAAAATGATATCACAGTAGATGTCATGGGTAAAGGTGTCATAAATTTTTTGGCCAAGAATGGTGAAAAAATGTTTATACCTGATGTTTATTTTGTACCTAGACTAAAGCATAATCTTTTGAGTGTTGGTCAGTTAGTGCAAAAAGGTTACAGAGTATCCTTTATGGATAATGTTTGCACAATTTTGGACAAGTTTCTAAGTGACAAGTTGATAGGAAAAGTGGAGATGACCAAGAATCGGATGTTCCCTCTTCATATTCAGTGCATCCAAGGAAAAGAGGAAGCCCACTACAAATTCATGTAGCTAAACCAATCATGGCTATAGCACTTAAGGTATGAACATTTACATTTTGGAGGTTTAAATTTGTTACAGAATAAAAATATGGTGAAGGGTTTACCACCAATAGAAAAGCCAAGAAGTTCATGTGACAGTTGTATTCTGGCAAAACAACATAGAGAGAGCTTTCTAGTAAGAGCCTCATATAGAGCTAAGGTAATATTGGAGTTAGTCCATAGTGATTTATGTGGACCAATGCAAACTACATCATTTGGAGGTAGTACTTATTTTTTAACATTCATTGATGACTTTAGCAGAAAGACTTGGATATACTTTCTCAAAAATAAATCTGAAGCCTTTGGAAAGTTTAAAGAATTCAAGGCAATGGTTGAAAAGTAGAGTGGCCGTTATATCAAGGTACTTAGATCAGATAGAGGAGGTGAATATATGTCTAATCAATTTCAAGATTTTTGCAGATATCATGGAATCAAAAGGCAATTGACTACAAGGTGCACACCACAGCAGAATGGTGTAGCAGAAAGAAAGAATAGAACAATCATGGAAATGGCAAGAAGTATGTTGAAAGCTAAACACTTGTCAAATGAATATTGGGCAGAAGCAGTAGTATGTACAGTGTATATTCTAAACAGAAGCCCAACAAAGAGTGTTAGAGATCGAATTCCACAAGAAGCGTGGTGTGGTAAGAAATATAGTGTAAATCATTTCAGAATTTTTGGTTGTGTTGCATATTCTCTTATACCATCTAAGTTGAGAAGAAAGCTTGATGATAGAGGTGAGAAATGCATTTTTATTGGCTATAGTGAAGAGTCAAAAGATTATAAGCTGTATAAACCTATTTCAAAGCAAGTGATTATAAGCAGAGATGTTGAATTTAAGGAAACAGAAGCATGGGATGGTAGCATCATCATAGTTGGAGCACCAATTCCACTGGATGAAGAAGTTTTTGAAGAACAAAATTTGCAAGGTGGACAATCCTCTCCACAAGCAAGCACAAGCACACCAATAAGAACACCTAGAAGGTTTGAACAAGGTGAATCATCTAGTCATGCATGTCACCCTACTCCAAATTCACAAGTAAGTGATGAATCAGATCCAACTCTTGGCAGTTTAAGATCAAGAATTAAAGGTAAGAAAATGAGAATTTTGAGTGAGATTTATAATTAAGAAGAAGAGAAATTAGATTTGGTTTCAAATTTTGCTCTTTTCACTCATGACCCTATGTATTATGAAGAAGTAGTTAATGAGAAACATTGGCTAAAAGTAATGGATGAAGAGATGAATGCTATTGAAAGAAATCAAACATGGGATTTAACTACTCTACCTGAAGGTAAGGATTGTATTGGAGTCAAATGGGTTTATAAGACTAAATTTGATGTAGATGGAAATGTTGAAAAGCACAAGGCAAGGTTAGTAGCAAAAGGTTTTGCACAAGAACATGGAGTTGAATATAATGAAACATTTGCACCAGTTGCTAGACTGGATACAGTTAGAATGGTTTTATCAATTGCTTTTCAAAATAATTGGTATGTATATCAAATGGATGTAAAATCAGCATTCTTGAATGGTTTTCTAGATGAAAAAGTATATGTGAAACAACCCACAGGTTATGAAGTACAAGGACATGAAAAAAAAGTTTACAGATTGAAGAAGGCTCTTTATGGTCTCAAGCAAGCACCAAGAGCATGGTATAGTAGGATTGATTCTTATATGATAAACAATGGATTCAGCAGAAGTGATAGTGAGCCTACTTTGTACACAAAAATCAACAAAGAATGTCAGATTTTGATTGTGTGTTTATATGTTGATGATTTGATTTTTACTGGAAATTTGTCTGTAGACACTCTTAAATCAGCAATGAAGAAAAAATTTGAAATGACAGATTTGGGATTAATGAAGTGTTTTTTGGGAATAGAAGTTGAGCAATTAGAGAAAAGAATTTTTATCTGTCAAACAAAATATGCAAAGGATGTGTTAAGGAGATTTAAGATGCTGAATTGTAAACCAACACCTACACCAGTTGCTACAGGGACTAAACTTAGCAAAGAAGACAAAGGATCCAATGTTGATTCTACAATATTCAAAAGATTAGTTGGCAGTTTGATGTATCTTACAGCTACTAGACCAGATATCAGTTATGGGGTTAGTTTAATCTCAAGATTCATGGAGTCACCAAAAGACTCACATTGGCAAGTTGGAAAAAGGATATTGAGATATGTGGCAGGAACTACTGAATATAAAATTTTATATTTCACAACTAACGATTTTAGTTTGATTGGTTTTATAGATAGTGATTTTGTAGGTAGCGTTGATGATAGGAAGAGTACTTTTGGATATGCCTTTCTTTTAGGCACATGTGTGGTCACATGGGCATCCAAAAAGCAACATATAGTGACACTTTCATCAACTGAAGCAGAGTATGTTGCAGCCACATCAGCAGCATGTCAAGCAACTTGGATGAGAAGAATATTGAAAGATTTATTACAAGCACAGAAAGAGTCAACACCAATCTTCTGTGATAACAAATCAGCAATCGCATTATCAAAGAATCATGTGTTTCACAAGAGGAGCAAGCACATTGATACAATATTTCAATTTATCAGAGAGTTAGTGAACAATGGAGAAATCCATCTGGACTTTTGTAGATCTGAAGATCAATTAGCAGACATATTTACAAAGGCATTACCAAAAGAGACCTTTGATTATTTGAGACAAAATTTAGGCATTGTAAATGCTAAAATTGTAAGTGGTAGAAATTAAGGGGGAGTGTTAGAAACTCAAGTTGAACTGGAGTTAATTTCTCCACTCCTCATGCATGCAAGCAATCAGTTAGTAAACTAGAATTGAGCATTCAGTTAGTTAACAAACAGTTAGTTAAACTGTTTGAGAATTTGTTAGAGAGTTAATTTGCATGTAAAGACTAAAATTAGTCTTTGGTTTGTTTTTCTAATTATTGTTTGGATTCAAATCTATTTAAAACGCTGGGCGCATCATTGTAAGCAAGTAAAATTGAAGATCAATAAAATCTTTTTCTTTCAAAAAATTGTTGTAGCAATTGTGTTCAGTTCTTATTTATTTGTTTGAGTTCTTTTTTTTTGTATGCTCTCTATATTCTGACAATCCATGCTATGTCACAAGGTACGCCGAATTTTATGGAAAAACTCTGAACTTTGCCAAACTTTATCCTTGTCAAAAATGAACTCAGACTTTATCCATTAATTTTGCATGGAAATTTTTGATATCCTTTTACATTATTTAATAAATATGTGTGTATAAACATATACGGACTGAAAGCAGAGGACAGGAAGCTCTCTCCACTCTGTCTCTCTCAACATAGTTACGCATTATTTTAGAATTTTAAAATGATTAAATAATATTTTGTTTGAACAATAGAATTGAGGTGGAGAATTCTACTATGACAAGTATTAAAATTCAGATATCTGACATTCAGATGGAATATGTGAAGAAACCAGAAATTGCATACCCTCTTACTTGGTTTGCTGCATCTTATGCAATGATTCCACAAGGCACCCCAAGCAAGGGTCGAAGCAATTAAAAACATGGAACCCTTGATCCAATCACTGTCATGAGAGGAGGAGGGAGCAGGAGCAGTGGCACTCAGATGGAGATGGCGTGAAGAGCAAAACACGGGAACAACAGGACCTTTGTATAGTGTCATCACCATTGCTCCTCCTACGCACACTGCTGTTCCCACTATCTTTGCTTGACTACGTATCTCTCCAAGCTTCACTCTCTCCACTCTACAGTTTATACAAGTATAAAATTATAAAGAGTTTCTACAATAAAAACACAACATTGCATTGTCAGATCAAGATGTGTAGGATAGTTTCAGCAATGTAGGTGATTTATATTTCAGACCCAAGTAGTAGAAGTTTTTATCGATCACAGGCCTGCGTCAATGCACATAAACATTCAACACTTTAGATTTCGTGAAATAATGGGAAAACAAACACAGAAAAAGAAAATAGCGAAAGCAATGTATATGCATACCTCAACAAAGCTAGTGCAAAAATCTGATGAATACCTGTAATGAAGAAGCAATTGAGAAAATACCTCAGCTACGGCTTGCGTTTAGACAATCAGAACCAAGTGACTCATTCTTTAGTTGAGAGAAAACTTTGAAATTATGTCTATGCATACCCAAACTTTCAATGAGTCACTTGGTTCTGATTGTCTACAGCCAGGCCGTAGCTGGCTGTACTCGCTCCTCGTGCTTTCTTTCTTGAGAGGTATTTTCTGGATGATTTTATGGTTGAATGTCTCGGTATTTTCTCCATGATTTTATGCTTCAATGTCTTCAGATGCTAGCTAATAACATTGACGGTGCTGTCAGTGCTGCTGATTTTTTCTGTTAAAACATATGCACATTTTTTATGCTGCTGATTTTTTATATTAAAACATAGGCACACTTTTTAGAAAGTTTCCGTACTTTCCAACCAAAAAGCGAGTGATTCTTTAAAAAAAAAGGTGGACCACAGAAATTTGTGTGTCCTCTATCTTACAGAGAGGAATGGGAATGGGAATGGGAAGCACTTCTGAGCGAGTGGAGGTGTTGCTTTTAGATAAAACGGCTAATTATTAAGTTCAGCGGGCAGTAAGCTAAAAAAATACCAACATATAGGAATCAGATGAGATCAATAAATCACGTAATGGTCCACTCTGTTACGAGAAACGCAACGAATGTCTGTAGTTGGACGTCAAAACGGACGAAACCGCATCAGCGAACCACCGTTCCAGATTCTGTCGTCCCGTTTGTAATCACTGTGCAACGTTTCTTCCTTATTTGGCAACATTTCGTTTCAATCCGCAGGGTTTCAAGTTGAGTGCAGGTTTTTTCAGATGCTGCCAGCTAATAGCATTGACGATGCTGTCAGTGCTGCTGATTTTTCCTATTTAAACATATGCACATTTTTTATGCTGCGGATTTTTTCTATTAAAACATATGCACACTTTTCATAAAATTTCCGTACTTTTCAAGCCAAAAAAACGTGTGAGAGTTTAATATTTTTTAAATATATATATATAGAGAGAGTATGTTCAAAGTTAGTTTTGATATATTTTTATATAATAATATTTATTTAAAAATATTTTTTAAATATATATTTATTATTTAATTTAATTTATTTTATATATTTGAATTATATTTTATTTTAATAATTAAATAATAAATTTAAAATTTATGAAATTATTTGAATTTAGTTATTATAATATGAGTATTATTTATTTTTATCCCATTAATTTTATATTTATATGTGTGTGTGTTTGAATTAGATTTTATTTTAATAATTATATAAATTTAGAATTTATGAAATAATTTTAATTTAGTTATTGTAATGTGAGTATTTTTTTTTATACTGTCAATTTTATATATATATATATATATATATATATATATACTGTCAATTTTATTTATATATATATATAATTGATAGTATATATATATATATATAGTCAATTAATTGTCAATAAATATAATTGACAGTAAGTATACACACACACACACACGATTCTTATCAATAACCTTTTTATGATCATTTTTCGTCATGTTTTTGTTGCAGTTACAGTTTCTCATTTTTGGTAACATAGACCACAAACATGTTGTCCGAGTATATGAGTGGGTTGCACTACAAGAAGCAAGTGCTGCTCTTTGAGCCAAAGAGTGTTGATGAGGCTTCATTGAAAGCAAGCTCAATTGAAAGAGGTGGCAAGCAAATGAAAGTGGGTAATTCATCCAAGCCTCCAACCAAATGAAATGGAACCCAAAACAAGCAGATGGCCTAGAAATCAAGAACAACCTCAAGAAAGGAAAGAAAAAGCACATCCATATTGTCCACTAATGAAAAAAATAAGAACTATTACAAGTGTTGTGGAATTGATGGCCACATCAAAAACAATTTTTGAAATCTACACCCACATTTGAATCTTCACAAGGAGGACAAAGGGAACCAAATAATGGCCACCCAAGGAAGTGGAGACAAAGAAATCGAATGTAGTTCTGGTTTGGATGAAAAGATCATATGCACCTTGTTGGTCTCAATTTGTATCTCACTTGAGGATGGCTACAGGATTAGCGATTCTGAGGGAACCCAAAGACACAAAACACCACACGGGATGGATGTCTTGTATAGTTTAGGACCACATTGGATTGGTCCAAGGGCAAGAGTATCCCTAAATGCTAATAGCATGGGCAAGTTATGTTTGTTCCCACCAGAGACTCAGTTTATAAAATTGTTAGTTGTCTAAGGATAATATTAGTGTAATTTAACTAATAAATCATTATGTTTAACTTCATTGTAGTTTATTTCAAATAGGCAATCATCATTAAAAAAAGATAATAGGGAAAGAAGGGTAGAGCAGAGAAGAAAGGGGGGTTATCTTTGATCAAGCTAGCCACTAGAATGTTTTTCGTTGCAAACCAACTTGGCCATAATTATGTTGGAATATTGTCATTGATGTCAAAGACATTATAATTAATATAATGAAAGTCAACAGAATTGTCAATGGAAATATCAATGAAATTATCAACAAAAATGTCGAAATGTTAACAAAAATGTCAATGGACATATCTTTTGGAGAAGAGGTGCCCCTTGCATAGGGCGTATCCTTTGTGAAGAGCCTTTGGAGGCTATATACAGTGGATAGAAGATTGGAAAATATATGAGATAATTATTTCCATCACTCAAGCATAAGCAGATTTTTGTGGAGAAGAACTGGAGGTTGAATTTGCCATCATTTATTGATGAAGCAACAATATTAAAGTAGAAGATTGTTTCAGTAGAGCTTGGTGCCTCAGAATAAAGAGATTGGTGTCTCTTGTTAAGTCGGTGCTTGGCGGTGGGGATTGGTGTCTTCAAGTAGGTTGGTGCCTTCAAAATTTTGTAAAAGGATTATTGTTACATCCTAATTTCTTGTGAATCAAACTATTTGATTATCCGTGAATATTTATAGTTGACATATTTGATTTGACTATTTTTTACTAAGTTTTGAGATATATGTTGTTATGAGATAATAGGATATTGCTTAGATTACATGTTTACATTACTAAGATTTAGTTGTAGTGTATGTGTTTACATTACGAAGATGTAGATGTGTTATTTTAGTTATATTTTATAATGTATATATGATCTAATTCCCTGCTTATTGTGAGGTTGACGCAGGAGAACTCATCTTTCAGAATGTGATGAAGGGAGAGCATCATCAGAGAGGGTGACATAGATCAAGACATTAAAAGACAATAGAGAAATTGGTGGGCACCCTGCACACACCATAATAGCTAGCACAAGTTAGATGCATAATAAATAATTAGAATAACGTGTTTTGATGTCATTTTCATTAGATAGTTGTTTGCTCATGATTTGCTAGCATAGTTTAATGGTTCTATGAAACTCATTTTGTGTAACTAGTATGTTAGTACAAATTTATGCTTAGGTGATTTTATCTTGTGTGATTATATTTATGACCATTAATGTTCTAGAGATTAGTGTAATTAGACTTAATTTGGATTTGTTGATTTAATTGATTTGTCAAGGCATTATGGGATGCTAATCAAATTACTGAATTTATTGGTTTTTATAATTAATATTAAGATGAATAAAAAATGAGAAATTATCAATTTAGAGGAAAAATGGAAAAAGAAAATAAAAAGAAATAAAAACAAAAGTAAGAGAAAAATAGAAAATAATTAGAAAAAGGAAAAAATCTTTTAAAGCAAAAAAACCACGCCCTTCTTATTATGGAATATAAAGAGAGGAGAATAGCGGAGAATATATAGAGAGAATTTTAAGAAGGTGAAAAAGTGTGACACATAGAAGAGGAGTGGTGTTAGAAGATATCAGAAAGGAAGCGAGGCCAAAGGATAGAAGGATCATCAACAGAGGTTTCTAGGTAGGCAATGTTTTCAATTCTAATGCATGTTAATATGAAAGTTATGGGTTCAAAGTTGTCCATAAAATGTCTGTAGGTGATCTCTATAAATGACAAATACAATAACATGTGTATTTATATGTTTTTTCTGACGAACTCTTATCCATGCTAGTCAACCAAGGTAGTTAATCGTTTGTTGGTTAAACTATTTTAACTTAGCCATAAAGTGATTTAAAAAGAGTGAATAAAAGAGCTAAATGTCTTAATTTGTTATAGTGTTGAGTATATACCAAACGTTGCTTGATACTGAAATTTACCAAATCACTGCCTTACATAAATATTATCTATTTTATATACCATATCATTGGATTTAGATCCCTATATTAGCATGTTATCAAGAATTGTTGGCCTTTTATCACTAATTGTGTTGCTGAAACACTTGTACCATGTAATATCTAGTTATTGAGTCCTCATTAAAGACCTTGTCAAATGCACCTCTCGTTATACTTAGGTGTTGGATCCTCTTCACAATTGCTAATGGTATAAACCTCCTTTCTAACCAGTCGTAGATGATATCAAACCCAATAAAAGCCATAACATAGTTTTGTTCGCATATGCAGGGGTTTATACAGCTTGGAGGATGAACTTTAGCTCTAAAATAAATTTTGGTTCATCAAGATTGGTGGTCTCTTTTAGATTCCTTGTGTTGAGCATGCAGTCAACACAAGAGTTATTTATTCAATCGATCTGTGTTGGTGTTAAATTTAATGGATTTAATATTCATCTATTTGTGTTTATCTATGAGTAGCTATCTTCCTTTGTATTAAATAGATTTATTTGTATCATTGCCTTTATGAATCACTGATGTGGCATGTGATCATCCAAGAAAATAAAATGATGCCTTTAAGTTCATAAGAAAGGTTGATATAAATCATTGCCTTTAAGTCATTAATAAGAAAGGTTGATATGAATTGTTGCCTTTAAGTCATTGATACCATGAGATACATTTTAATACTACATAAATGAATCTGTACATAATTATAAATGAATAGCAATACTAATAAGGTGTTCCATAGTGTTATATTTAACTAATTTTACTATGCCGAGGATTATGGATGAGGCGACTTTAAATCAAAGTTTCAGTATTGTTTTATACATCTTAATTTTTATTTGGGGCAATCTAAATATTGAATATTGATAACACATCCAATGTAGGTTGAGTTAAAATGTTGAGATATGTGGTGGAGACTGAGATCTTGTAGGAAAGAAAAGAGGATTATTCTCCCTGAAAGAGATCTGAATATGAATGAAGCTAACTTGTCTACTACTATCTCCGTAGAGAAAATGTGACATGGATGCCAAATCAGTTTGACCTACCATATGCAGTGATCTACAATGTGTTTATATTGATATTAAGGATTTTTTTTATAATTGTTGTATTAAGTAACAAATATAAATATTATCTCAATATATTCTTCACACGTATAATAGCATTAAGGATAAGTAATATTATGTTACTATAGCTAATATTATGAAGAATGCTTAGTTATTACATGATAGTCTTTAATTATAATATGTCTAGATATACATGACAATATAGACTATTAGTTATTATAATATTATAATGATATATTAAGGAATATTTCATGTTATGTGCTTTATACATGTTACATATCACAAAAATTATCTCATATAATATCTTATATAAGTTAATATGTCGATATTATAAGTTAATATCATTACACTGTGGTATAGTAATATTATTGCTAGCTAAAGTTATATTACTATTTAAGGCTTATGTTATTATAGATACTATAATATCATGGGTTTCTACATGATAATTTTCACTAAATATATTACCGTCTATGTTACATGTGGTATAGTAATATGCTCAACTTAGTAAATCATAAATTAGATGTATATACTGTGATTTTACTTCATATTATGAGTTATCTATACTTCATATTTATATTATGTTAATATTATATTCATTGCTTCATAAATTGATCGAATTCTGTTATATATGGAATAATATTAATATGAATGAGTTCTATGATGCTAAAGTTATATTGATCGAGTATTTGATTGAGAATCATAAAAGCTAATGATGTCATTTATATTATTGAACATACTTATACATGGACTTAAACAATCATATAAAAATATTACATATATAGGTGTATTGCATTATATACCTAAACTTATAGTTAAATGGATAGTTAAATTGAGTCATAAAGTGCCTGAGAGACCAAAATTATAACCATGTGAGAATAGTTTCCTAGAAATGGAAATAAGTGTTAAATATAAAGATTATAATGGGCTTATAAGTTATCATTTCTTTGTAAGTATTATGACTGATTGTCTAAAAGTAAGTAGCATATACATAAAATAGTAGATTATATGATTACTTCTTGTGTTGTAGACTTGGATCTACTTATGGAGATTAGATTAAGTAGTTTAACCATAGGGTATACTCGAGTGGTATAAACCCATACTTGTTAGATTATTATTTATGACTATGGATCGGTTATTTTTTGGAACTGTAATACTGACTATTCGTAATTATATTGTTATGATCATAAACAATGAAATATGATAGTCTGAGATGTCATAAAATACTACAGTATAAATATATGTTATACTCGGATGGTACATATTGTAATTGTTATGTCTAGACTTACACATACATTTAACTGATTTAAAGTATGTGTATTGGTTATTACTATGAATAACATATTTTTTGATAGTTAGTAGGACTTGTGTATACATGCATACAATATTTGAGAGTGTAACATATGCTAGGATAGAATATTATGTGTTTCATAAAAAACTGGCCTGCATTGTTATATTTAGTTATTTGAAGAGAAGCTTATATTTTTATGTATTTAAGACTTTTATATGACTAATTGTAGAAAACTAGTAGTTATGTATTAGAATATTAGATTATGATAATATGAGTTATCATAGGGAGTAGTAGGTTTGGAAACTAATTATGGTAGTTGAAATCTACAATCAAATATGTATCTTTCCTAAATGGTATATATTGTAGTCATTATTTCTAGTATGGGATAGATAATAATGTAAGATTTATTCATATGTATGATAGAATAAATATATGTTGAATTACTCTTATGTTTAGGATGTTATGTGATATGATCATTAGTAGGATGTAAATTGTATAAATATTATGGTTAAATTATGTTGACCAATCTTATTTTGTTGATACTAAGGAGTGAGATGGACTTTATTGATTTATTAACATCACAATGTCAGATGAAGACAATCTGATCAAGTGGTATGTATGAATTAGATTGATCTATAAATTACTATTATATTATTATTCTTAAAATTTTGGTCAAACTATATTTAGTAAGACATTATCATTTCATAAGAATGAGTTATATGTTTATGTGATATCTTGCAATAGAATAGATTTTCTATAATACACTGCATGTTTAGTTTTACAAATTATATAGCACATAGGTACTTTCTTGTCTCTCTAAATTTTTATGTCATCACTATCTACTCATATATTAAGAGAGGTCCATTCCCTAATGGGATTAGTGTGAGGGATCATTGGTCCATGTTCAATGTAGAAAAGCGCTTTGATGATGCTCTTCCTCCCCACAACAATACTTACTTGGAGATGACACTTGAGATTATCATAGATTTTGGAGAGTTTGAAGAAACTCATGCTCCAAAAAACCATGTATCTATTTATGTACATTGTATTATATTGTATTTATTATTAGAAATATTATCATGAAAATTTGTAATTTACCTATTTATTATGGATAGATAGCAGTGGTTGTGTATTGTACCAACAATGACTGGCTATTTTTAATTACTTTCTATGATTGTATTATGATGTGTCTTCATATATATTGATAGTAATCAGTGACTATTAGATATCATGTGTTTATTTACATTTATCACACTTAGAGTATTTTGTATGATCACTGGTTAGATTTTTATGGTGCAATCTATTTATAGTATGTGTTTAATTAAAAAAAAATGTATTTCTAGTTAGCTCCTAGTGGGGTTGTTATATGTGGTATCAAATATATGGCTCAAACTCTAAGACCTAATGAGTCCATTCATGTTTTTGTATCCTTTTATTCACCAATGTGAACCTAGTGACATGAAGTATTGCACTGGTATTTTGGAGTTGTAGTGCCCCAATGCAGAACCATATTACACCATGATTGGAGTTTAGAGGCTTGGTAGATCCTCCTATATGGCTTGGTGACTATTTTAATTATGAGACATTCATGAAATGTGTGTGGTACATTAAGTGTATACTTTAAGAACAATTGTACTCCATTAGAGTTGTTAAAGGGTTGGTTTATTGAGTGTCTTGATGGTGTTGTTTGTAGTGTAAGATGTTTGGGTAGGTAAGTGTATAACATATTTTATGAGTTGTGAATAAAAAATTTAAACCATATTTTGATCACCTAGATCGGACACCTCTAGAGTGATTACATCTTTAATTAGTAATCAAGTTACCTATGTTATTTATGTTCTATGTTGTGAGTGTTTAAAAATAATAAGATGTTTCTCACTTAAGTATATGTGCATTAGTTTTATGTCTTATTTTCACTAATCTTAGGAGTGGAAAATTTTATAAGACCATTTTAGATTGGCACCACCTAATATGGTGAGAATTTTCTTATAATAGAGTGTAGATGTTGGTTGATAATTCCTTTGTGTTAGGAGTTTGTTTATGGATTTGGCACCCTTATATTTATGTGGACTTAGGAAGAAGTGTCATCTCTCATAGTGGGCTTAGAGGTGAGTTGTCACTCCCTTACTTTCCTTTGACATCATTATAAGCCCTGAGAGGATCCTTATTTTTCTGATGTTGAAACTTGTTTCTAAAATATTGTTTGACCATTTCCCTTGAGTTCATGGGATAATGTCTTCTAATTCTTGTTGAGATATAAGTTGTATAATTGAATGGATTGGTGTGTTTATATGGATTCATATTTTCCTTCTGATTATGGAAGTAGGATATGATACTACTCTTATAAATTTTATGTATGTAGTGATTTTGGAAACTTGAGTTGCGGTGTTTGCTTTTACCATATGAGGGTATGTAGGAGTTTTATTTTTAAGATGTTAGTTTACTACTTTCCACTGGTGACTTTTTAAAAAAAAAGTTATACTTACAAATTTAATTTATTTAACACGTGAACTTAGAACATGTGGAGTTGCGAACCTTGAATTTATATTAGTTTTAGATTAAGGTTTATAATTTGATAATAATTGTTATAATATTATATACTCTTGATTAGATTGATATTATTCTCTTTTTTCTTAAATCATGTTATTGTGAAGAGAATTTATGTATCATTTGCTAGAAGTGAGTAATGTATAAGATGTGCAAAACATCTTGGTAGTTTAAAAGGGTTGAGATTAAATAAATTAACTTATTGTGTACTAGCCAAACAAATAGGGAGATATTATCTCACTTGTTCTTTTATAAGGTTGTAAAGACGGTGTGATCCTTGGCCTTTATATGTTATGTTAATTTTGACATTATTTTCTATTAATTATGAATATAACACTATAGGTTAAGATGTGAAATATGATACTAGTTATGTTTGGCTAGTGGCAACTTAAGACAATTATGGAATGATTGTATGATTTTTATTAAATGTATGTTTGTACATCTAAAACTATTTAGCATATAGTATTGATTTCTATGAACTTTTAGTATAGAATTGTGATTCATTGAACCTTGTGCACGTTTTGAAGATCATCAAGTTGTGAAGATTGTTGATATTTATGTCTCAAAAATATCATTACATCCAATATCCTAAGGGAGACCCCCTTTTTTTTTAATAAAAATCCGTCTTCCCTTTTTGCCTTACATAATTTATAGCTCTAGATATAATTTACACTTGTGCAAATTGTTTTGTGAGTTCTAGATCTCATAAAACACCCATATCTAAAACACCACTACTAATCTTAGACTTTGCCTTATCAATATCCATTGAGACCTAGCCACCAACCTGACAACATGCTTGTCCATGAATTTATGCTGGATGCAATTTATACTTGTAAAAAAAATTCACAAGTTTCAAAACCTACAAAACACCTATATCCAAAACTGACATAACTTAAAACTCACCATGCACTTTACATGTTTTCACAATGTGCAAAATGCATGGTGGAATCTGATAGAATCCACCATGCATTTTGCACATTATGAAAACATGTAGAACTTGATGTGCACCCAATCTGATAGATCTAGAACTCGACATGCACTTTGCATATTTCATAACATGCAAAGTGCATGATGGACTCTGGATCCCACCAAACCTATAACCCCCCACTTCCATGGGAACTTATAGGTGCTTCCCACACCTCCAACCTTTGCAAGAACTTCTAGGTGCTTCGAGCACCTCTAACCTCTACAAGAACTTTAAGGTGCTTTTAGCACCTCCAACCTCCACAAGAACTTCTAGGTGCTTCCAGCATATTTAACCTCTGTGAGAACTTTTAGGTGCTTCTAGCACCTCCAACCTTCATGGGAACTTTTAGGTGCTTCCAACACCTCTAACCTCCATAGGAACTTCCAAGTTATTCTAGCACCTCCTACCTCCATGGAAAAGAGTTATTGCAAAAATAAATGGATCACTATGACATAATCAGAGACAGAAGGAAAATCTTGAAGGAATAGATCAATAAGGACATTCAAAAAAGAATTATTTGATGTTGAGAAAGAGAAAACATATTTTGCACTTCATATTTTTTATAATGTGTAAGTTTCAAAAAGCACAAGTGCAAATTACACTTTCCATTTTGACAAGTATAGATTGATAAAAAAAGTGTAAAATCATGAAGTGCAAATTGCACGGTTCATTTTGGCAAAAGTGATAAAGACTTAAAAAGTTTTAAAAGTCTCACTTGAGTTTTTCAAGTTGGGGTTTTTGCATGGAAAATTAACTTGGAATAATTTTCAAAGTTATCTTTTATTTTATAAAAATTCAAGTTCTATTTTAGGTGCCTCTTTTTGCATGAGGAAGCTATTTTTAGCCACAATTAGATAAGGAATTATTACATGAAGATCTTCAGTTCTAACCATGCCATATCATGCCATGCTATGTTAAAGATCACTCCCAGCTTGTGCATGCCATGTTCTATCCATTTCACAAGTTCAAAGATGCCATAAATAGAAAAGCTCACCTCTCTTGCATGAGGGTTTCAGATCTGCATGATCTTCTTTACTGGGAGTTTGAGTTTCAACAACTACATTTTTTTTATGACATATTTTATATAAAAATGGGCAGACCCCATGGTCCAATCTATCTTTTTTTGCTAGTTATGTTTTCTACATTTTGAATGTATTTACTACAACCTATAACCTTTGAAGAGAAATAAAGTTGAAGATTTGCCTCTCTTGTGTTGTGGAATCTTTGTGTGTGTGCAAGTTATTTGATTCTTTGTGAAAGCTTTATATTTTATTTTAGTCTCAAGAAAATTCATCTATGGTATTTTACCCTCTTGATAATATTGTTTGTAATAAATATCCTTTTTCCTTTTGTGAAAAATAGCTAAACTATTACCTTGTGATTTCCAAATTTGCATGAGTCTGTGCTTAGATAAATCAATCTATTTTTTGCTCCATTATATTTTTCAAGCAAGAATTTAGATCCACTATAAAATAATTGGTGAAATCACCATATTTTTAGTTTTCTATAAATTTCAATTCTTCAACCTTTTTCCCCATCAAACCCCTATTTTAGGATTCAAAAGCACTAAAGAATGAGATTTCCATTAAATTGGTATTTTATCAGTTTGCATTATATTTAGTGAAAGAAAGTTAGCCTCTTTCAAATATTAACCTCAAATTTCCAAGGTCCCATGGCTTTATAGGTTTTTCCATTGTATCATTAGGCACTTGCACAACAATCTACATAATCAAGACATGTGCAATCCTATGTGATAATAGTTTTTGGCATGCCTGGTGGGACCCAAACCTATAGAGAGTGGAAATATTATTGGTGTGTCTTTCTCTAATAAGTTTTTGGAAATGATCAAGTTATCATCAATGGCGACTTCAAATCAACATCAGCTAGTATGAGTAGCCTAGGTGCCTAATCACCATCATTTGGTATGTATCATCACCCATTTGATCAAAATACATGTTATTTCATTCCTTATCCTTCATATCAAGTTATAAATGTTCGTGGATCCACCCCAAATGGCCCTCAAAATTCAATATACCAGCCTTGTCAGAATTTGCCTCTCTCTAGTCAACTAGAAATGAGCCTCAAGGAGATGATGCTTTATTTTGAGAGAAAATGTAGAGATATTGATGGGGAAAGGGGATATAATATGCATCAATAGGATCTTGCTTATCAATCTTATCTCCATCATCAAGAGATGAGTGATCAAGAAATATATCATAAAGAGTGCCTAGTTAGATAGATTACAGCCAAAAAGGAGCAGATGCAAAAAATTGAAGCTTAGGCTCAACCCTCTCAAAATCCCTTGTCACCTCAAGAACTTGAAAACATCCCATCTTAGATCCTATCCTATGCCAATGATCCTAACTATGTCATACCCTCTCTTGTGAAACCACCCTCTCCCATACCCATTTATGAAAAGGAAAAGGTGGTTGAACCTTATGCTTTTCCCCTCATGAAATCAATCAAGGAGGGTACAATGAAGAAAAGAGAAGTACTATCTAAAGTAGTACAAGAACTAATACAAGGAGAATAGGTGTTAGCTCAGCTCAATGAACTTTCCCTACTAAAGTTTCAAGGCTCTCCCTCATTTCCCCAAAAACCACCTAAAAAGGCCTTTAAGGTCCCTAATTGGAAGGATACGCTCCTAAGCTACAAGAAAGGTTAAATTTTTCACCCTCCCACCATATCCCCCATGAAAGAGGAACCTATTTTAAAAAGAATAGAGGAGGAGCTTGTAATAAAAATTTGAGCCTAAAAAGGGCAACGTAAATGTTTATGATGAAGAGTTTATGATAGGCAGTCCACTTCATTCAAAGAGGGAAAAGTTAGGTTTTGATCTGACTTCTTGGCATGGTTTTGATTAATTAAAACTTGAAGGTAGTACTAATTCCTTCATATTTAAAGAGGTACATATTCAAGTTGTAGCTGAGATTAAAGTGGATTTTGATTTGTTCCAATAGCTTCCATTTGGTGTGGCTACAAATGAAGATGATCAAAGTATAGAGATTGACATAGTCAATCAGTTAGCTGAAGAAGAGAATGAAATAAAGAATAAGGAGGATCAGGATAAAGTATGGCAATAGTTGTACCATTACTTCATAGACTAGGTAGAGGTTCTAAACTAGCCTATGCCTCCTTGATAACAATGAAGATAAACTTGAAAATTACGTTGAATATGCTAACCAATCTCAAGATGAATTGTCCATTGAAGGTAGTATAATGTCTTCAATAATGAAGAAGAGTGGTCAGATCAAGATCCATAAGAACATGGAATTTTGGGTCTTAGGTGGAATGATGAACTACCATATGGCTCCTTTCAAAGAGAAAAAACAAAGATGGTATTGAAGATGGTATTGTCTTAGATGACCACGAGGAAGCTGCCTTTTAGGGTGACTTAGAGATTTTTTTCCTAAACCTAAATAGTCAACCAAGCACTAGTTCAAAGGATCCATCACATGTTTTTCTTACTTCATAGCACAAAATTGAGCTATTAGGTGAAGAGGTTGTAGGGACCCTTATAGTCCAATTTAGAGCAAGCCTAGAATAAATAGACCAATATGTCTAAATTAGAGATATATTTGTCCTATTTCATCCACTTGAGAGCATGTCAAAATAGTTAACAATCAAGCATCTCAACTTACCTATCTTGAGCTCTCAAAAACAAGGTATTTTTCATCTTGGTTTATAATAAGTGATGTGCTAAATCTTTCCCATTTGACCTAGGTGGAAAGTACTTGTAAATTCTAGCCCTATATATATTAGTTTCCATGTTTTCCTCTAAGTTCCTTTGTGCACATTTGTTTAGTAGGTTGGTTGTATTTTTCAATAACTACTTCTTCACAGGTTAAACTCATTAGGAGTTTTTTCCTTTATGCCATGTTATTTTTCCTTGTTTTGTTTTATTTTGTCTATTTTTTCATTTTGATTCGTGTTTAAGTAAATCCCAGTTTATTCTCCCATGGTTTGAGTTTGTCAGAATTAAAATTAACTCCATGCCCAATGACTTAAAAGACTACTAAATTGTAAATGATTAACAGTCAATCATCCCATAGAGGTTGCTAAAAATGTTGATATTTTTGTCTTAAAAATATCATTACATATGATAACCTAAGGGATACCCCCTTTATTTTTTATAAAAACCCATCTTCCCTTTTTTCCTTGTAGAATCTAGAACATTAGATGCAATTAAACTTGTGTAAATTTCTTTACGTGTTCCAGATCCCACAGAACACCCATATCCAAAACCAACAAAAATCAAAACTCACCATGCACTTTGCATGTTTTCACAACATGCAAAATACATAGCAGACTTTGGATTGCACCACACACCTAATTTGACAAAATATGATACTCAGTGTGTACTTTGCACATTTCACTAAGTGCAAAGTGCATGACAAGATTTGGATCTTGCCAAACCTATAACCCCCCACTTCCATGGGAACTTCTAGGTGCTTTCAGCACCTCCAACCTCCATGGAAACTTTTAGGTATTTTCAGCACCTCCAACCTCCGTGGAAACTTCCATGTGCTTCCATCACCTCCCACCTCTGTGGAGAAAGGTTATTGTAGTAATAAATGGATCGCTATGAAATAATCAGAGATAGAAGGAAAAGTTTGAAGGAATAAATCATTAAGGACTTTCAAAAGAGAACTATTTGATGTTGAGAAAGAGAAAACATATTTCACAATTTATAAATTTTATAATGTGCAAATTTTAAAAAGCACAAGTGAAATTACAATTTCTATTTTGAGAAGTATAGATTGATAAAAAATGTGTAAAATCATGAAGTACAAATTGCATAGTTCATTTTGACAAAAGTGATAAAGTCGTAAAAAGTTGTAAAAATATCATTTGAGTTTTGTAATTTGGGTTTTTTGCATGGAAAATTAACTTAGAATTATTTTTAAAGTTATCTTTTATTTAAAAAAAAGTCAAGTTCTATTTTGGGTGCCTCTTTTTGCATGAAGAAGCTATTTTCAGCCACTATCAGATAAGGAAGCATTACATAAAGACCTTCAGTTCCAACCACATCATATCATGCCATGTTATGCCCATGATCACTTCTAGCTTGTGTATGCCATGTTTCATCCATTCCATAAGGTCAACAGAAGCTAGAAATAGAAGAGCTCACCTTTCCTGCATGAGGGTTTTAGATCTGCATGATTTTCTTTACTAGGAGTTTGAGTTTTAACAACTACATGTCTTCTATGACATATTTTGTATAAAAAAGGGTAGACCCCATGACTCAATATATCTTTTTATTTCTAGTTATATTTTCTTGTATTTTAAATGTGTTTACTACAAGCTGTAACTTTTGGAGAGAAATAAAGTTGAAGATTTACCTTTCTTGTGTTATGGAATCGATGCGTGTGTGCAAGTTATTTGATTATTTGTGAAAGCTTTATATTTTATCTTAGTCTCAAGAAAATTTATCTATGGTATTTTAGCCTCTTGATAATATTGTTTGGTATAAATATCTTTTTCTCTTTATGAAAAATAGCTAAAATGCTGCCTCTGATTTCCAAATTTGCGTGAGTCTGTGATTAGATAAATTTAATTTATTTTATACTCCATTGTGTTTTTCAAGCAATAATTTATATCCACTATAAAATATTTTGTGCAATCACCATATTTTCAATTTTATACAAATTTTCATTATTCAACCCTTTTCCTCATCAAAACCCTAGTTTATGATTCAAAAGCACTAAAGAGCGATATTTCCATAAAATTGGTATTTTATCAATTTGCATTAGATTTAGTGAAAATAAGTTGAAATCTTTCAAATATTAACCTCAAATTTTCAATATCCCATAGCTTTAGAGGTTTTTCCATTGTATCATTAGGCACTTGAACAATAAGCTACAAAATCAAGGTAGGTGCAATCTTATGTGATAATAGCTTTTGGCATGCCTATTGGGACCCAAACCTATAGAGAGTGAATTTCTTTTTGGTATATCTTTCTTCTAATTATTGTTTAGAATCGATCAATTTATCACCAATGGCAACTCTGAATCAACATCAACTAGTATGAGTAGCCTAGGTGCCTAATCACCATCATTTGGTATGTATCATCACCCATTTGATCAAAATGCATGTTACTTCATTCCTTATCTTTCATATCAAGTTATAAATGTTTATGGATTCACCCCAAGTGGCCTTCAAGATTTAATATACCTACCTTGTCAGAATTTGCCTCTCTCTAATCAACTAGAAATGAGCCTTAGGGAGATGATGCTTGATTTTGAGAGAAAATGTAGAGATATTGATGGGGAAAGGGGATATAATATTCATTAAGAGGAGATTGCTTATAAATCTTATCTCCATCATCAAGAGATGAGTGAACAAGAAATATATCATAAAGAGTGCCTAGCTAGATAGATTACAGCCAAAGAGGAGCAAATGCATCAACTTTTTATGCAGATGCAAAAAATTGAAGCTCAACTTCAACCCTCTCAAAATCCCTTATCACCTCAAGAACCTAAAACCATCCCATCTTGGATCCTATCATATGCCAATGATCCTAACTATGTCATACCCTCTCTTGTGAAACCACCCTCTCCCACACCCATTTAGGAAAAGGAAAAGGTGGTTGAACCTTATGCTTTCCCCTCATGGAAATCAATCAAGGAGGGTACAATGAAGAAAATATAAGTACTAGCTAAAGTGGTACAAGAACTAGTCCAAGGATAAGAGATGATAGCTCAGCTCAATGAGCTTGCCCTATCGAAGTTTCAAGACTCTCCCTCCCTTCCCCAAGAACCACCTAAAAGGGCCTTTAAGGTCCGTAGTTGGAAGGATACGATTCTGAATTACAAGCAAGGTTAACTTGTTCACCCTCCCACCATCTCCCCCATGAAGGAGGAACCTATTTTATAAATAATGGAGGAGGAGCTTACAGTTAAAATTGATCTTGAAAAAGACAACACAAGTGCCTATGATGAAGAGTTCATGATAGACAGTCCACTTCATTCAAAGAGGGAAAATTTAGGTTTTGATCAGACTTCTTGGCATGGTTTTGATGAATTAGAGCTTCAAGGTAGTATTAATGCTTTCATATTTAAATAAGTATGTATTCATTTTGTAGCTAAGAGCAAAGGGGATTTTGATTTGTTCCAAGAGCTTCCATTTGGTGTGGCTATAGATAAAGATGACCAAAGTATAGAGATTGACATAGTCAATCAGTCAACTAAAGAAAATAAGGAAATAAACAATAAGGAGGATCAGGATAAAGTATGGCAACAGTTGTACCATGACTTCATAGACTAGGTAGAGGTTCTAAACCAGCCTATGCCTCCTTGAGAGCATGAAGATGAACTTGCCAATCAGGTTGAAGATGCTGACCAATCTCAAGATGAATTGTCCATTGAAGGTATTACTAATGTCTTCAAGAATTAAGAAGAATGGTCATATCAAGAGCCATAAAAACATGACATTTTGGGCCTTAGGTGGATTTATGAACTACCATATGTCTCCTTTCAAAGAAAACAAAGCAAAGATGGTGTTGAAGCTAGCATTGTCTCAGATGACCAAGAGGAAGTTGCCTTTTAGGGTGACTTATAATTTTTTTTCCTAAGCCTAAACAACCAACCAAGCACCATTTCAAAAGAGCCATCACATGTTGTTCTTACTTTAAACCATAAAATTGAGCCATTAGATGAGGAGGTTGCAGGGGCCCCTATAGTCCAAATTGGAGCAAGCCATAAATAAATGGACCAATATGTCTACATTAGAGATATATTTTTCCCATTTTATCCACTTGAGATCATGTCAAAATAATCAACATTCAAGCATCTCAGGTTACCTATCTTGAGCTCTCAAAAACAAGGTGTTTTTCATCCTAGTTTATCACAAGTGATGCTAAATTTTTATCATTTGACCTAGGTGGAAAGTACTTGTAAATTTCATCCATGTACATATTATTTTCTATGTTTTCCTCTAAGTACCTTTGTGCACATTTTTTTAGTAGGTTAGTTGTGTTTTTCAATAAGTGTTTCTGCGTAGGTCAAACCTTTTAAGAGTTTTTTCCTTTAGGCCATGTTATTTTTCCGTATCTTTTTTATTTTATCTATTTTTTTGTTTTGATTGTGTTTAGGAAAATCCCAATTTTTTTTCCCCTAGGTTTGAGTTTGTCAAAATCAAAATTGACTCCATGTCTAATGTCTTATAAGGCTACTAGATTGTATATTATTAGTAGGCAATCATCCCACAGAGGTCACCAAAAATGTTGATATTTTTATCCCAAAAATATCATTACATATAATACCCCAAGGGAGACCCCTATTATTTTTTAGAAAAAACCCATCTTTCCTTTTTTGCTTTGTAGATTCCAAAACTCTAGATGCAATTTATCCTTGTGCAAATTACTTCACAGGTTTTGGATCCCGCAAAACAACCATATCTAAAATTGGTAGAACTCAAAACTAACCATGCACTTTGTATGTTTTCACAATATGGAAAACGAATGGTAGACATCAGATCCCACCATACACCTAATCCAATAGAAGATGAAACTCGGTATATCACTTTGCATATTTCACAACATTCAAAGTGCACGACAGGCTCTAGATCCTGCTAAACCTATAATCCCCCACTTCTATGGGAACTTCCAAGTTGCTTCCAACACCTCCAACCTTTATGGAAACTTCCAGGGGCTTCCAGTACCTCAAACCTCCATGATAAATTTCAAGTACTTTTAACACCTCCCACCTATATGGGAAAAGGTTATTGCAACAATAAATAGATCACTATGAATAATCAGAGATAGAAGAAAAAGTTTGAAGGAACAGATCAATAAAGACTTTTAGAAGAGAACTACTTGATGTTAAGAAAGAGAAAACATATTCTACACTTTATATTTTTTATAATGTGCAAGTTACAAAAAGCACAAGTGCAAATTGGGCTTTCCATTTTGACAAGTATAGATTGATAAAAAAGTGTAAAATCATAAAGTGCAAATACACGATTCATTTTGGCAAAAGTGATAAAGTCGTAAAAGTTTGTGAAAGTCTCACTTGAGTTTTGCAAGTTAGGGTTTTTGCATGAAAAATTAACTTGGAATTATTTTCAAAGTTATCTTTTATTTTAGAAAAATTCAAGTTCTATTGTGGGTGCCTCTTTTTGCATGAGAAAGCTATTTTTAGCCACTATTAGATAAAGAAGCATTGTATGAAGATCCTTAAATTCTATCCATGTCATATAATGCCATGTTATGCCCAAGATCACTCCTAGCTCATGCATGCCATGTTTCAACCATTCCACAAGGTCAAAGAAGCCAAAAATAGAAGAGCTCACCTCTCTTGCATGAGGGTTTTAAATCTACATGATCTTCTTTACTAGGAGTTTGAGTTTCAACAACTACATGTCTTCTATGACATATTTTTTTATAAAAATGGGCAGACCCTGTGACCCAATCTATCTTCTTATTGCTAGTTATATTTTTTAAATTTTAAATGTATTTACTAAAAGCTATAACCTTTAGAGAGAAATAAAGTTGAATATTTACCTCTTTTATGTTGTGGAATCTCTATGTGTGTGTAATTTATTTAATTATTTTTGAAAGATTTATCTTTTATTCTAGTCTCAAGAAAATTCATGTGTGGTATTCTACCCTCTTGATAATATTGTTTGGAATAAAGATCTTTTTCCCTTTAGTAAAAAATAGCTAAAATGTTGCCTCTAATTTCTAAATTTATATGAGTCTGTGCTTAGATAAATTCAATCTATTTTTTGATCCATTGTGTTTTCAAGCAATCATTTAGATCCACTATAAAATATTTGGTGTAATCACCATATTTTCATTTTTATACAAATTTCAATTCTTCAACCCTTTTCCCCATCGAAACTCAAGTTTAAGATTCAAAAGTACTAAAGAGTGAGATTTCCACAAAACTTGTATTTTATCAGTTTGCATCAGATGTAGTGAAAAGAAGTTGGCCTCCTTTGAAGATTAACCTCAAATTGCAACGATCTCATGGATTTAGAGGTTTTTCCATTATATCATTAGGCACTTGCACAACAAGCTACAAAATCAAGACAGGTGCAATCATATGTGACAATAGAGACTTAAGGGAAAAGTGATGAATTAAGAACATGAGTACTAAGTGATAGGAGTGGATCCTACTTAGCCTCACATTGACTCGATAGTTACTAATTTTGGATCTGATAGATGAACTTATCGAATCTAGGATTGGACAAGCAAACTTATCAAAATCAATTGTATGGCCATACGTATGTATATAGTAGAATGTTTATTCCTTAATTTTGTATACATTGAAAATATAGTATTTTCAGTTCCTATTAATCATCATACTTGTTAGAATCTCTATGAAGTAGTGGCAGTATTGACATGATATACTTATTAGGAGCTACACAGAGTAGTGATAGTATTAACTTATATACATCATTCTTATTAGGTTCCCTAAATAATTTTCTCTAGAATGAGAAAAATACTCTCTAGGTTAGAGAGATGTGCAAAGGGGCTAGAAGGTTTTATCGAACTCTCCTTGTCCATTTGTTTTTGGATTTTGTGATAATCTCATGTGATTTTGAGAAGCCAGTGAAACTTTCACCAAGATATGTATAGGTTGGTCTTGCGGTTCTAGACCCCAAGGTGGTCATGATAGAACCAATTAGTGTAAGTGACACTCATGAACCTTGTTTTCATAATAAGAAAATGTCATAAAGTAGGGTCTTGTGGGACCAATATTATGAGAATAGTACTACTTGAGAGAACTATGATGAAATCTACAGGTAAATTTTGCATTTATTTTTTTGATTTGATAATTTATATTTTGATATTTTTCTACTTAATAATATTTTTAATTCAAAACTTATGTTTGAATAAGAGTCATCTAGGATGATGACTAGTTTTATGGAGGAAGGATGTTACATCTTGATTCCTCACCAAATAAACTATTTGATTATCTATGGATATTTATAGTTGACACATTTAATTTAGATATTTTTTACTAAGCTTTGAGACATATGTTGTTATGGGATAGTAGGATATTGCTTAAGTTACATGTTTACATTGATAAGAGTTAGATGTAGTTTATGTGTTTACATTATGAATATGTCAATGTGTTATTTTAGTTATATTTTACAATGTACATATGATCTAACTATCTGCTTGTTGTGAGGTTGACATAGGAGAATTCAGCTCTCAGAGTGTGATGGAGGAAGAGCATCATCATAGAGGGTGATGTGGATCGAGATGTCGAAGGATGATAGATAAATCAATGGAGTCCCTACACACACCACAATATCTAACATTAGTTAGATGCATAATAAATTGTTAGTATAATTTATTTTGATGTCATTTATATTAGATAGTTGTTTGCTCATGATTTGCTATCACAATTTTTATTATTCTATTGAACTCATTTTGTGTAACTTGTGTGTTAGTCTAGATTTATGCTTAGGTGATTTTATCTTATGTGATTAAATTTATGACCATTAATGTTCTGAAGATTAACGTAATTAGACTTAATTTAGATTTGTTGATTTAATTAATTTGTCAAGGCATTATGAGATGCTAATCAAATCAGTGAATTTACTAGTTTTTATAATTGATATTAAGATGAATTAAAAAATTAGAAATTGTCAGTTTAGAGGAAAAAAGTAGAAAAAAGAAATAAAAAGGAATAAAAATAAAAATAAGAGAAAAATAGAAAATAATTAGAAAAAGAAAAATAAAAAGAAAAAAATCTCTTAAAGCAAAAAACCATGCCCTTCTTATTATGGAATATGAAGAGAGGAGATTAGCGGAGAAGATATAGAGAGAATTTTGAGAAGGTGAAAAGGTGTGACACATAGAAGAGGAGTGGCATTAGAAGAGATTGGAAAATAAGCGAGGTCAAAGGACATAAGGATCGTCAACAAAAGTTGTTAGATAGGCAATCCTTTCAATTCTAGTGCATGTTAATATGAAAATTCTGGGTTAAAATTTGTCTGTAAAATGTTTGTAGGTGATCTATATAAATGACAAATACAATAAATTATGTATTTATATGTTATTCTGGTAAACTCTTATCCATGCTAGTCGACTAGGGCAGTTAATCATTTATTGGATATTTATTTTAACTCAGCGATAGATCAATTTAAATAGAGTGAAGAAAAGAGCTAAATGTCTTAATTTGTTATAGTGTTGAGTATATAATAAATAGTTATTTGATACTACTTGATATTAAATTTTACCAAATCACTGATTTACATAAATATTATCTATTATATATACCATATCACTGGATTTAGATCCCTATCTTAACATTATATCAAGAATTTTTGGCCTTTTATCACTAATTGTGTTACTAGAACACTTGTATCATGAAAGATCTAGTTATTGATTCCTCATTAAAGCCCTTGTGAAAGGCAGCTCTCCCTATGCTTAGGTGTTGGATCCTCTTCATAATTGCTAATGGTATAAACCTCCTGTCTAATAAGTCATAGATGATATCCAACCTAATACAACCCATAACATAATTTTATTCACATATGCAGGGGTTTAAGCCACTTGGAAGATGAAATTTATCTCTACAACAAATTTTGGTTCATCAAGATTAGTGGTCTCTTTTAGGTTCCTTGTGATGGGTGTGCAGCCAACATGGGACTTATTCAATAGATCTTTGTTGGTATTAAATTTAATGGATTTAATATTCATCTATCTATGTTTGGCTATGAGTATTCATCTTCCTTTATACTAAATATATTTATTTATATCGTTGCCCTTACGAATCGTTGATTTGGCATGTGATCATCCAATAAAATAAAATGGTACCTTTAAGTCACTGATAAAAAATGCTGATATAAATTATTGTCTTTAAGTTTCTAATAAGAAAGGCTAATATGAATCATTGCCTTTAAGTCATTGATACCATAAGCTACATTTTAATATTACATAAATGAATATGTACATAATTATAAATTAACAGCAATACTAATAAGGTGTTCCACAGTGGCATATTCATACTAATTTTATTGTATTGAGGATTATGAATGAGGTGACTTTAAATCATAATTTTGATATTATTTTATGTCTTAAGTTTTATTTGGGGCAATCAGAATATTTAATATTGATAGCACATTCAATGTAGGTTGAGTTAAAACATTGGGATCTGTGTTGGACACTGAGAGCTTTTAGGAAAGAATAGAGGATTCTTATCCCCAAAAGAGATTAAAATATGAATGGAGCTAACTTTTCTACTACTATCTCTATAGAGAAAATGCATGACACAAATGCCGAATCAATCCGACCTAGCATATGCAATGATCTACAATGTGTTTATAATGATATTAAGGATATTTTTATAATCATCGTATTAAGTAACAAATATAAATATTATCTCAATATATTCTTCACACATATAATAGCATTAAGGATAACTAATATTATGTTACCAGAGTTGATATTATGAAGAATGTGGATAATTAGTTATTACATGATAGTCTTTAATTATAATATGTCTAGACATACATGATAATATAGACTATTAGTTATTATAATATTATAACGAATTATTAAGGATTATCTTATGTTATGTGTTATATACATGTTACATATCTCATATAATATCTTATATAAGTTAATATGCCAATATTATAAGTTAATATCATTATATTGGGATATAGTAATATTATTATCAGTTAAAGTTATATTATTATTTAAGGCTTATATTATTATAAATACTACAATATTATGGGTTGCTACATGACAATTTTCACTAAATATATTGTCATCTATGTTACATGTGGTTTAATAATATGCTCAACTCAGTAAATCATAAGTTACATGTATATACTATGATATTACTTCATATTATGAGTTATTTATACTTCATATTCATATTATATTCATTTTCTTCATATATCGACTGGAATCTATTATATATGGAATAATGTTAATATGAATGAGTTCTATGATACAAAATTTATATTAATTGAATATTTGACTAAGAATCATAAAAGCTAATGATGTCATTTATATTATTAAACATACCTATACATAGACTTAAGCAACCATATGTAAATATTACATATATAGGTATATTGGGTCATATGTCTAAACTTGTAGTTAAATGGATGGTTAAAATAAGTCATAAAGTGCCTTGAGGGACCAAAACTATAATCATGAGAGAATATTTTCCTAGAAATTTAAAGAAGTGTTAAATATAAAGATTATAACTGGCTTATAAGTTATTTTTTCTTTACAAGTATTATGACTGATTATCTAGAAGTAAGTAGCATGTACATAAAATAGTAAATTGTATTATTACTGCTTATGTTGTAGACTTGGATCTACTTAGTGAGATCAGATTAAGTAGTTTAACCATAGGGTATACCTAGGTGGTATAAACCCATACTTGTTATATTATTATTTATGATTATGGGTTGAGTTATTTCTTAGAACTGTAAGATTGGTTATTCATAATTGTGTTGTGATCATAAATAATGAACTATGCTAGTATGAAATGTCATAGAGTACTATAGTATAAATGTATATTATACCTAGATGGTACATATTATAATTGTTATGTCTAGACTTACACTTATATTTGACTGATTTAAAGTATGTGTGTTGGTTATTACTATGAATAACATGTTTTGTGATAGTTGGTAGGACTTGTGTATGCATACATACAACCTTTGAGAGTGTAACATATGCTAGGATATAATATTATGTATTTTGTGGAAAACTATGACTTGCCTTGTTATATCTAGTTTTTTGAATAGAAGCTTATGTTTCCATGTATTTAAGACTTTTTTATATGATTGATTGTGGAAAACTAGTAATTATGTCTTAAAATAATAGACTATGGTAATATGAGTTATCATAGAGTGTACTATATTTGAAAACTAATTGTGGTAGTTGAAATATATAGTTAAATATATATTTTACATAGGTGGTATAAATTGTAGTCATTATTTCTAGTATGGGATAGATAATAATGTAAGATTCATTCATACGTCTTACAGAATAAATGTATGATTTGATTACTCTTATGTTTATCATGTTATATGATATGATCGCTAGTAGAATGTAAATTGTATATGTCTTATGGTTAAATTATGGTTGACCAATCTCACTTTGTTGATACTAAGTAAGGAGTGAGATAGATTTAATTGGCTTAATAGCATCACAATATCAGATGAAGGCAATCCAATTAAGTGGTGTGTATAAATTTGATTGATTTATAGATCACTATTATATTATTATTCTTAAAAATTTGGCTAAAGTATGTTTAGTGAGACATTATCATTTCATGAGTATGGTTTACATATTTTTGTGATATCTTGTAATAGAATAAATTTAATATTATACACTGTATGTTTAATTTTAGAAATCATACAACATATGGGTACTTGCTTGTCTCTCTAGATTCTCACACCATCACTATCTACTCATCTATGAAGGAAGGGCTATTCCCTAATGGGATTAGTGCATAGGATCATTGGTCCATGGTTAATGTGAAAAAATATTCAGATGATGTCTCTTCCTCCCCACAATAGTACTTACTTGGAGATGACACTTGGGATTGCCACAAATACTAGAGAGTCAAGAAAAACTCATGTTCTGAGAAGCCATGTATTTATTTATGTATATTATATTATACTATATTTATTATTAGAAACATTGTCATGAAGAATTGTAATTTACCTATTTAATGTGGATAGATAGTAGTGGTTATGTATTGTACCAGTAGTAGCTAGTTATTTTCAATTACTTTCTATGATTGTATTATGATGCATCTTCATATATATTGATAGTGATCAATGAGTGTTATATGTCATGTGCTTATTTACAGTTATCACAATTAGAATATTGTATATGATTACTACTTATATTCTCATGGTGTAATCTATATATAATAAATGTGTTTAATTTTTTTTTTTAAATTATGTATTTATAGTTAGCTCCCAGCAGGGTTGTTACAATTATTATTTTATGATTTGATTTAGACAATAGATCTAAGAAGCTTTGCTTTGTGATTTTTTTTAGAGAGGGTTTTCCACGTAAATATTATGTCATTTAATTATTAGATATTGTGTGAATATTGTGTGAATGCTTTCTTTGTGAACATTAATTTTTGAAAGTTAACTTTGTGAACATTAATTTCTAAAAGTTAAAGTTTTATTATACATTGATTCAACCCCCCCCCTCTTAGTGTATCATGTGTTTAACAATTGGTATCAGAGTGGTTCCTTTAAAATCAGTCTAATTATTGGAAGATAGATCCTGGGACCACACATGGCTAGTCATAATGTACAAGAAGGTTTCTCAACAAACAAGGCTCTATTGTTCAACAAAACAAACTATGCATTCTAGAGTATAAAGGTGCATACTTATTTAAAGGATCTTAGTTTTGATCTTTGGAAAATAGTGGTGAATGGATATGTTACGCCAATAACTCCACCAATGGATCCAGCTAAAAAGAAGGCTAGTGAGAATAATGCCAAAGCCATGAACACTATTTTGTGTGGCTTATCAAAATCAAAGTTGTGTCAATATTATGCAATGTGATTTAACAAATAAATTATGGGATAAAATTTGGAACATCTATGAGGGTGACAAGAAAGTGAAGAAGTCAAAACTCCAAACTCATAGGAGATAATTTGAGAGCTTGAAAATGAAAGATGAGGAAAATTTTGATGCATATCTTCTTTATGTGGATGTGATTGTTAACACCCTTAGAGGACTCAATGACAAGGTTGAAGAATCCATGATCATTCAAAAGTGCTAAGGTCACTTCCCTTGAGATTTGATGCAAAAGTTTCAGCTATTGAAGAAATGAAGGAGTTAAACTCATTAATGAATGCATGAGTTTCATGGGATTCTCATCACGTATGAAATGATAACTGAAAAAGAAAATCCATCTAAGAAGGAAGCAAATTTTAAATCTTTAAATAAAGTGAAGAATAAAGAATTTGAATCAAGCAATGACACTAGTGATGAACAAGATGAAAAGGAGGCCCTTTATGTAAGAAAGCTTAAGAAAGGATCAGGTAAATACAATGGTAAGCTACCTTTTAAATGTTTTAATTATGGTAAAAGAGGACATTTTTCTACCAAGTGTCCACATAATGATGATAGTGATGATGAGGAAAATCATAATGAGGATTGGAATAAGAAGGAAAGAAAACCTCAATACAAGAAAAGTTTCAAACAAAATGAATATAAGAAAAAGTTTGGTAACCACATGAAAAGACTCTATTCCAAAAAGGATAGTAACTCAACTGACGAGTGTGATGAGAACATATCAGATAGTGATAAAGAATAAAATTTATTCATGGCTATAGAAATAAAAAATGATGCCTCTACAAGTGGACACCTTAGAATAAGAAGAAGATGTTGAAGATGAAGGAGAGGTAGATCTTGAAGAAGAACTCATATATTCCTTAAGCGAGATCAAGCATTTTAAACAAAATAAATTTGAAGCAAAAATTGCAGCTATAGAAATATGAAAAAGAGGATTATGATTTAAGAGCAAAAATGTCTCAAGACCTTGAGGAATCCAAAACAATTATCATCAACATCAAGATTAAAATTGAAGAAGCAAAAAGGATTGAAGAGGAGGTACAAATCCAATTAAGCAAAAAGGAAGAAAAATGTGAGAGGTTAGAATCTGAGATTGTTTCCTTGAGGAAGAAACTAGAGAAAAAAACCACCAAGATGAACATAGGCCTCAAATTTGAAAAGAGTAAAAAGATCTTAAATGATATCATAAATGGATACAGGTCACCATATATAAATATTGGTCTTGGATATAAGTAAAATTAGATGGCCAACAAAGAAGATCACAAAGAGCCACCAAAGAAGGTAAATGAGGAAAAGGAAAAAAGCTATGTCGATGTTCTCAAAAGTCTTATCAGCAAGAAGAAAGAGAATTAAATCCCACAAAAAACAAACACTCTTCAAAAAGATAACAAGAACAAATTCAAAAGCTATTTCTTCCAAGGCATGCACACATGACCAGGTTCCAATATTCTTTCTTTGATTTTTTTTGTTTTTATTTTTTCATGTAATCATTTTAGACATAGAGCAATGGAGTGTAGGACACATGCAAGAAATAGGTATGCATAGGACAATGGCAGAAGCACTTAAGGAGTTTTAAGTAGAAACTATAACTCATTTTCCCCATTATCAAATTACAAAGAAAATAACATTGTATGTTATAATTGGAATAACTATGGACATATGCAACCTCCTAGACAAAATAAGAAAGTGAATGTTCCTATGGTAAACAAAATAAAACCTATAAAAATATGGAAACATAGAAGCAAGAGGAAGTTAATCATGACAAGGGGAAATCTATGTTTGTGAAAATAACTTTTCATGCACAAAAATGAATGACAACAATGGTATATTGATAGTGGATGCTCAAGTCACAACTAGGGACAAGATCAAATTTCTCTCCTTGAATGAAATAAGTGAAGGCACAATAAAATTTGGAGATAATGCCATGGTGAGAATAGCTAGAAAAGGTACCATTAGACTTGATAATGGAGAAACAAAAATAGAAAATGTATTGTATATTGAAGGATTGAAGCATAACCTTCTAAAAGTTAGTCAAATATGTGATCAAGGATGCACTCTCATGTTTTATGCTCAAGGTTGTGAGATCAAGAAAATAGACATCAAAAAATTAGTTGCAAATGTAAATAAAATAAACAACCTATAAATACTCAGTGAAGTTAAGGGGTAGAAATGATACATGAGTCAAATTGATGAAAGTTGGATATGGCATAGAAGGATGGGCCATATAAGCTTCAATAATCTAGTGAAAATCAACACTAGGCAAGCCGTAAGAGATATGCCTAATATTTCAAAACCTTCATACATTCTTTGTAAGTAGTGTCAGAATGAAAAATAGACAAGAGTGACTTTCAGGTCAAAGGAGTACTCAACCATGAAGCCATTAGAATTGATTCATATAGACCTCTGTAGACCTAAAATAATGTAAAGGATACAAGGTGAGAGCTACTTTATGTTTCTCATTGATGGTTATTCCAGAATGACAAGGTTGCCTTTCTAAAATAAAAATCTGAGGCGTTCGAGAAGTTTAAAGCTTTGGTTGAAAATGAAATGAATTTAAATATCAAGTGCTTGAGATCAGATTAAGGAAGTGAGCTCATCTCAAATTAATTCGATGATATTTGTGAGTAATATAGAATAAAAAGGCATTTCTCAGCTGCAAGGACTCCACAATAAAATGAAGTTGTTGAAAAAAAGAATCAAAATGTTCAATAAATGGATAGAATGATGTTAAATGAATCTAAGCTATCAAATAGGTTTTGGAGAGAAATAGTTAACACCATAGTCTACATTTTGAATAGAGGATAAATCAGAGTAAATAATAGAAAACCCCCTTACGAGTTATGGAAGAGGAGACCAACATCAATCAAATATTTTAATGTGTTTGGGAGAAAATTTTTCATTAAGAGAGATGAAGAAGACTTGGAAAATTTCAACTCAAGAGCTGATGAAGGTATTTTACATTGATATTCCTAAAAAAATAAATCTTATAGATGTTATAATAAAAGGCTACAAATAATCATAGAAAGTGTTAACGTAAATATGGATGAAACAAGACCTCAAAAAGTAAGTGTATAAACAAATGGTCATTTAGAGGAACCAGACTTCATAGAAGAAGAAGAAGTAGAAAAACAAGAAAAAATAGAGTTGGAAAATACAAAGGCACCATCTCGATTTGTTCAAAAGCATCATTTTGAAAGTTAAATTAATGGTGATATTGATGTTGGGGTACAAATTGGAAGAAGATTTGTGAGTACACCTGAGCAAGTAAACTTCTCCTTGTTATCCAAAATAGAGCCCAAATTTTTTGTAGAAGCTAGCAATGACAAGCATTGAATCGATGCTATGGAAGATAAATTGAATCAAATTGAAAAGAATGAAACATGGGAACTCATTCCTAAACTCAAAGACAAGAATGTAAATGGTAACAAGTGGGTGTTCAAGAATAAGTTGAATGAAGATGGCCAAGTAACAAAAAATAAGCAAGGTTGGTTTGCAAGGGGTATGCTCAAGTGGAAGGTATTGATTTTGATGAAACCTTTACCCCTATTGCAAGATTAGAAGCCATTAGAATGTTTTTGGTATATGTTGGTTTTAAGAACTTTAAATTTTATCTAATGGATGTGAAATCTACTTTTCTAAATAGAAAGTTAGAGGAAGAAGTATATATTGAATAATTATAAGGTTTCTTTCTATCAGAAACAAAGGACTATGTGTGCATATTGAAGAAGGCACTATATGGGCTCAAGCAAGCCCCTAGAGCCTGGTATTCAAGGCTTGATAAATATATACAAGAATAAGGTTTCAAAAAATAAGTTGATGATAGTAATATCTATATCAAGACTAAATGTGAGAATCAGTTAATTGTTGTGGTATATGTGGGTGATATCATTTTTGGAGATCATGAACGAATGTCCCAAGCATTTGAAAAAGATATGCAAAAAGAGTTTAAAATGTCCATGTTGGGTGAGTTGTCATTTTTTTCTTGGTTTGAAAATTTCTCAATCTAACAAAGGAATATTTATCTCCCAAACCAAGTATATAAAGGAGATGTTGAAGAGACTCAGAATGGAATTTTGCACACCTATTAACACACTCATGGTTATAGGATGAAAGTTAAGTAAAGATGATGAATCTCCTGAAGTGAATCAGACACTTTATAGATCTATGATTGGCAACTTGTTATACACCATAACATCAAGCCCAGAAATCATGCAAGTTGTAGGCTTGGTAGCATGTTTTTAAGCATCCCCAAAAAAACAACATGTGCAAGTGGTCAAAAGGATATTCAAATATCTAAAAAACACTTTGGATTATGGATTTTGGTATCCAAGAGGTGAATATTTCACACTAACAACATACACAGATGTAGATTGGGTAGGGAGTGTTGATGATAGAAAGAGTACAAGTGAAGGAGCATTCTTTCTTGGCAAAAATCTAGTGTCATGGCTAAGCAAAAAACATCCTTCCATTTCTTTATCTATGGCTGAATCAAGAATACATATCAACAGTGTCTTGTTATACACAAGTCCTTTAGATGAAGCAGATGTTGTGTAATGCACTTGGCACCACACATAACAAAACCAAAATTGTTTTTTCATTGGTTTCCATTTTCAAATGTATTTACACTATTCATAAACATCTCCAAATATTACAATAACCAGGAATGAATCTTCTTAGTAATTATATATTTTAATTACTAATAATAATATATGTTATGACTACTTAACACCCTTTCAAAGAGTAAGATACAGTTTTTGGAGCTTCAACCATGACCAAACAAAGTTGACTACGTAGTAGTAAAAGCGATCGATGAGATGGAGTCATTTCAGAATTGAAAATATGAGTGTGATCTTGAGAAGTTCCATTAAGGTTGATTACACACATGATTAACCCATGTTTTAATTCATAAACCATATGGAAGGATTCACACCTCAAAGAGATAATCCTCCATACTACATTCAACCCCAAGAATCCACAATCCCTCACTATGTTTTCAATTTCTATTTACTAGTATCAAAGAGAGAACACAATTATTATGTAGAGTACTAAGGTATCATGATAAATTTATCTCATCATCAATATAACACAGGGTCTTGAATTGGTCCATAAATGGACCAAGGTCTCAATTACAATAAAATTGAGATATTACATATTCTTCGTAATAGCAAATAAATAAGAATATAAGTATTAGTTGTCAAGCATAAGTATTTGAGTAATGATGTGTTAAAGTAACCACCTTGACCAAAATAAATATACTTAGCGAGTCGAAGACTAAACTATTTCATATTTAGTTAAGAATATATCAATCCTTTATAATTAGCTAAATAGCAATCAATTGGTGTGATTTTGAATTCAACTGTTGGTTGCTATAGATTATCAATCATTAGGTTTAGCCTAAATATTCTAATCCCCTTTTTATAATTTCCTACCAACACCAATTATCCACTAACTCATAATATTATTATCATAATATTAAAATTGCTTATGTTCTACCAAAATAAGAATAAGGTGCTTTCAAATATTATCAACTTAATCCAAGAGACCTAATTCTTTTAGAAAAGTGTATGTGTTAATGTGTACATGCAATTTTGAAAACATTTCATCTACTAAGTCTTAGTCTCTCCACTTATAGCTTATATTGATATCTTAATTGTTAACTCCAATAAACAATCAAGGTCTACACAACTTGATAGATCATGGATGACACTTTTCCATTTGGAAATAAAATATATTAAACTCAACATTAGATAATTTCCTTATTTGTGATAGAATATTCGTAGGGAAAGTATAATAGTGAAATTTAGATACAAATTTGTTTCATTTGCCTAAATTATTATTTGATCCTAATAGGATCTTTGGCTATTTTAAGGGCTCACAAGCATAAGAGAGTAGATAACCCCACCCTTCCTTTAGTAGGATAAGTAGCTCACGTCTAATCATTTGATTTGAACTAATTGGAATGAATGTAAGGTTTGTATACATTCTTCACGTGGTCAATTTTTTTTAACCGAGCTAATAGCCTCCTCAAGGACCACTTGGAAGCATATTTATGCTAATCACTACTATGACTAAAGTATTCATAAAGTATTCTAACGAATAAGGACCTATTGAATCTTATTCTACTTAGGATTTATTGATTCCTCCATTTAAGGCCAATGGCTTAAATAATATTTAAATAACACTTATTGAAATGTTTCTTATTATGATATATTCAAATAGTAATGATAATCTTAGTGTAAAACTAATGATCTTCCTCAAGGAATTAATCAAGTGTCCAAAAACTGCCCACCCAAGCTATCTGATTATAAAAGATGCCTATTATGGCCTAACGATAAATGTGCTTATCATATGGGAAAATCTTTAAACCACAAGCTAATTACATCTCAAGTATCTTTACAATTCATGCAACCAAGTTGGGATTGACCTATACTTGCTTAAGCTAGGACACTTCATATAGATATCATATCCTACAAGATGACCCATCAAACACACTTTTAATCAAGAGGATCAAACCTCCCATTGAGGGCTATTTGCCTTATAATTGCTTTCATAGCTAAAAGGGTTTATATCATTATTGGATAAAGCAATAGCTTGGATATTACAACAATCGTCTTATTAAATGTTAAATCATAATTTGATTACAACTCAGTTTACTACCTACCCTTGGTATCAAATTATTAACAAAGCATAATTAAGAGATAAATTTCAATATCAGAACATATAATGAACATCTTATTTTAATTCATTTACAAAAATATCTCAAATGTATATAATGCCATTTCAAAAGGAATATAATCACAAAAGCCCTCAAATTAAAATATCATATAATTATTTTCTCTACATCAATCACATGTCATGCTCTCATTTTCCTTATCCAATCAGCCAAACTTCTTGTCAAGCCCTACACTAAAATCACACAACAAGTGTGTCAGCTTAAAGTTAAGCGAAAGAACCCTATTATTTTATCATCCACCAAGTTATTCAAACAAATAAAACATCTCAATCAAGATAGTATTTTAATAATTATATCTAACTTGCTACTATAGTCCTATAAGCATGGTTTAGTAATGATCAAACCTTTTACTATCAATTTATAATTTCATAACAATAAAGAGAAAAGATTGTGCCCATACTTGAATATATCGTCATTACTTTGAATCATATGAATATTGGTAGTTATAAATATAAAAATAAAGAAAGAGTTTCTTGTATCTTTCAAGTATTAAGTTAATTCTTTTACTTCATTGTGCTTGCATATTGTAAGAAAAGTAAAAATGACCAATCATTCTCTAAATTAAGTTATTGAACTCTTATCTCGTCTAACGTTTGTATTGGGAGAGGGATATTAGTTCCATTTCTATCAATATCCCAAAAGCCTAATCAACGTCGTGGAAAGTCAAATCCAAGATGACCTCCTATAGTAAAGTCATATAAGACATTTCATTCTAGATAAAATAACAATACCAATCAAGTAAGGACTTTTATGATGATTTAGATTTCACAATATCACGATTTCCTCAACAAAATACATAATTTATCCAGAAATATGGAATGAGTAACAACCAAACATAGATACTAAATCAATTTGTCAGAGTATATTCTACTAGATTATCAAATCAACGTCATGGAAAGTCAAATCCAAGACGACCTCCTATAGTAAAGTCATATAAGACATTTCATTCTAGATAAAATAACAATACCAATCAGGTAAGGACTTTTATGATAATTTAGATTTCACAATATCACGATTTCCTCAACAAAATACATAATTTATCCAGAAATATGGAATGAGTAACAACCAAACATAGATAACTAAATCAAATTGTCAGAGTATATTCTACCAGATTATCAAATCAACTATAGATCAAAATTCTCATGATAAACATTCCCTTGAATCATTTGTCATCACCGTCTCAAAATTGAATTCACTAGATTATAAAATCTGATGCTTATCTTACCATACCACCCTTAGAGGATCTATCACATTTCTATAACCCAAAAGAATGCACACAAATCACACCTGTATTAACCCACAAAAGAGATGAGAAACAACAAGATGCAATTGATTGCGCTATCAGTGATTTGTGCCACGTTTTAAGAAATAAACAACTGTAAGGATTCAATCTTGATGACTGTAGACAATCGTTATATCTACGATACCTGTATCTTATATGTTGGGCACCACACTTATGCAAAACAACTTCACAACTTAGTACCATTAAATTGAGTCACACCTTAATCAGCCAGTGCGTCATCCAAGAGTCAAGTCAAGCATCATCATCACCATATGTTTAGCCTATATACTCAAACTCAACGAATAACTGGCCACTGAATACAGGAAACTTACTTTATAAGCAGTTGTGTATGTCAATACTATCTCAAATCATTTGCATCCTACTGGGGGTAAGAATGGCACGATGTCCTTGGATCTCAACACACACACCTATGTAAGGTAATAATTATGCATTAGCAGGTTAAAATAAAACAACCACGCCATGCTAGATCCACCCTTTTACTTTTGCAAAACGCAGATGGATTCAGTTCGGATCCAAGCCTCTCTACAGGATTGGGAACTGACGCCAACGCAGTAAAGGTGTTCCTGGTGGTGACTTCTAAATGCCAAAACTAGCTCAACCTCAAAGTGGAGCTCTATGAGGAATAAAACTCTCATTTTGATAGAACAAATTCTTAAATCATCGTCCTATAAATCAGGCAGATCTGATACTAGTATAAAGCTAATAACTCCTTTATACCCTTCAGCCAAAGTAAATAGAGTAGTAATCATTGAACTATCATATAGTTCCTATAGCCATTAGGCGCAATATCAAGGATTGGCTGCACTTTAATAAAATATAAGGGATATTATCCTTCTATATTAACAATTCCCACTTCCTGAAGCATGGCAACAAAATGAAACCCACATTAAGTAAGGCATAGTTTATAAGCGTATTAATATAGCGTAGTGCCTAGCACCTTCCCTATCAAGAAGAACTTGATCTGGTATAATACCATTAACACACATTTTCAACGGTAGAATTACTTTTCTTCTTCAAAGTAATACAATAGACATACCCATTTATATATATCTGTAATATATCAGTTCAAATTACTAGAATAAACAAGAAGGAAAGGCAAAAGAACAGAATTCAACTTGCCTGCAAAATCAAACGCACAACCCTCCTATTGTGCCCTGTTCTCTCCCTCCTCCTTCTCCAAACATGGCACATTTCTCCTAGGCATGTTGCTGGTGTGTTGGGTCCCCAAAATCATGTGTTTTCCAACTTATTTATTCCTCTTCGCAGTCTCTTTCCTATCCTCTAAACATATGCTTGTTCCGCCACAATGCATGCCTCCAACAATTCTATTTATTAATAGAGATTCCATTGCCCAACAACCAATGTGTTAAAATTCCTCATTAAATATTTCAAGGCATGGTCAAAATATTTTCAAGGTAAAATTAATGCTTGTTTTGTCTTGTTCTTTACCATAATTTGCGTTGGGTGCTCTATTTAACATTCCAAGGCAATAATTCTTACCCTCCCAAGAAGAAAATAAATACCCTGAATTATTCAAGATATGCAACTTCCAATACATGGCTTATGGAAACAAAAATACAAGATTTAGTGTTGTAATTGGTCCACTAAAATCCTTTACCCAAGATCTTCATTTTTTTATTGCTAGCTTATTTTTTATCTTCATTTTTTCATTGCTAGCTTATTTTTGTGATGCTTAATTTTTGTTATGGTTGAATATTTATTCATCCATACCTTTAACTATTTATTAACTTCTTATATTCATATCTATATATTATATAATATATAGTTATGTTCTCTAAAATCTTTATACACACTTATAATTCAAATAAAATTATTGGAAACAAGATAACAAATTTTATGAATATAAGGATATATTTTATCATTTAAAGGTGGTCATTTCAGAGAGATTATTATATTTATATTTATATTTATATATACACCATGCATTATCATTTATCGATATTAATCAGTCGAGTCTAGAGAGTTGACAATTAATAATAGAAAGTTATATGGTAAAAAAACTGACATCATTTAACAAATATCCTCTAATTATTGTCAATTTGTAATTCACAACAAAACATTCTTTAAGACACTTAATGGCTAATCACTCATGCCACAATCATACATTAGTACGCACCGGTGCTTCTAATATATTATAGTCAGGGCAACTAGAAAATTCTTTGAATGACCATAATCATCATGTGAGTCTACCAAGGAAGGTAAAGAATAACTCAATCGCTCTCTCTCTCTCACACACACACATACAAAGTCCCACAAGACAAGAACCATGCCGATATATTAAGAAGGCTATAACATAGTAGGTGTGGCATTACACATTGAAAGATTTTAAGATAGAATATGAACATCTAATCTCAATACTCTATGATAACACTAGTGTAATAAACATTTCAAAGAATCTGGTTATGCACTCTAGAATAAAACACATTCCAATCAAGTATCACTTCTTGAAAGAACAAGATGCAGATCAACAAGTAAAGATGGAGTACGTCACCATTAAGGAACAAATAGCATATATTTTCATGAAGCCCCTCCCAAAAAAAAAATTTAAGTTTCTAATGCAAAAATTGGGAGTGATCCATTCTTCATCTAGTCATTAAATCCATCAAGAGAAGCATGGATTAAGGGGGAGCTAATCATTGTATTATTTAGCTCCATAAATATTTTGGTGATATACATTGTGATTGTGTTGTATGTCTCTTTGTCATTGATGTCAAAGGGGGAGAATTAAAGAAAGGGGAGTAAATGAGGAGAAAGATAGCAAGGAGGAGTTTGTGTACCATTTTTATACAAGATTGCCATCAATGACAAAGGGGGAGATTGTTAGTATATTGTTAATGATGTCAAAGACATTACAATTAATGTAACTGAAGTCAATGGAATTGCAAGGAAACTATCAATGGAATTGTCAACGGAAATGTCAATGGAATTGTCAATGAAAATGTCAATGGAACTATCAATGAAAATGTTGAAATGTCGATAGAAATGTCAACGGACACATCTTTTGATAAGAGGTGCCTCTTGGATGGGATGCCTCCTTTGAGAAGAGCCTTTGGAGGTTATATAAGACGGATAGAAGATTGGAAAACATATGAGAAATAATTATTTCCATCATTCAAGCATAAGCAAATTTTTGTGGAGAAGATGAAAAGATTGAATTTGTCATCATTCATTGATGAAGCAGTAATATTAAGGTGAAAGATTGTTTCAGTGGAGGTCGGTGCCTGAGAACAAAGAGATTGGTATCTTTTGCTAAGTCGGTTCTTGGTGGTGGCAATTGGTGTCTCCAAGTAGGTTGGTGCCTATGAAATTTTGTAAAAAGATTATTATTTTATGGTTGGATTTGGATGGTAGATCCAAGCAGCACTTCTTTGTGGTTTTTTTCCGAGAGAGGGTTTTCCACGTAAATCTTGTGTTGCTTAATTATTAGATCTTGTGTGAATGCTTTCTTTGTGAGCATTTATTTCTGAAAGTTAAAATTTTATTATACACTGATTCACCCTCCCCTGTGCCCCACTCTTAATGTATCGTGTGCTTAACAAATTATACCACTGTGTGCCCAGTCCAACTATTGCACAAACTTTAAACACACTAGAGGCAAGTTCCTACAGGGAAATTGTGAACACCATTGATTATCCAACCTATTGATAAGCATGTCTATGCCCTACAACTCTGTCACGCATTGGTCATAAGGTTGCTTCTTGATACTCAAAGAAAGGCATTATAGAGTGAATAAAACTAGCCATGAGCACAATCTAACTCAGGTATTCACGTGTATATATAGACGGTTATTAATGCATTAAATGATCTTAAAGAAAATGAGCTCCAAGATCAGCAATTGTTGCTCACAATGATTATAGAACACTAAATAAAATATAGAGAACTTAATGCACCAATTTAACTAGCTTCAACACAATTAAAGAGAGACTATCTTTAAGCAACCAGATTCCTTTAACAACTTTACACATCTAAAAGACAATGAAGACACCAATTGAACAACAAACTGACAAATGTATTCAGCATTAGCAGAAGTCTATTACAATCAGCCTCTATAGGCAAGCAAATGAAGCAACTCAGAATACAACAGGAACAACTGGTGCAATCTAGGCTCGTTCTAGCAGCGCTTCACTACAAGCAATTGTCCCCCCAATCACAAGCAAAGATCTCTATTTTTATAGATTCAATGAGTCTCTCCATGATTAATTCCCCTTGATACCGGAGGTTGAGATAAACATTAAAATACAGAGCCCGAGAAGACACAACTCGCTGCAAGTCAGATTTGGCTTGATCTTCATGAATGCCCTGACATTGACTGGGCTCCACGTGTTGATCATCTTGCACCTTGGGCTCTTCTCATTTGCAAATAGGCTCCAAGTGTATCGTCTATCGTGCCTCCTTGATCTTTGATCGAGTCGAGTCATCGTGTTTTTCATTTGGCAACTTCCCCGAGCTATCTTTGATCTCTCGTTCTTCGCTTTTCCACGCAGGCCCCTTTCCAACTCCATATTCCACTCATCAATGTGATCTTCGGAGCTTGATGAATTCGCTTACAAACTCGAGCTCGGCATCTTTGTGAACTTCAACTCGCAAACCCGGACTCGGTCACACGATCATGCAACTTGAGAATTATGCATTCGACCATTACTAGGTTCTGCATACACAAGGCACATCTCGAAAGCAAACTCGTTAAGGTTAGCTGGGTTAGCTCAAACGCATTGGGTGAAACCCAATCTAAAATGGACAAAGGAGCTCAAAGTTCTTTATCGATATGGGCAAGACACTTATCATTTGGGCAAAACAAAACATAGAACCGAGGTCGAAATACAAACACAACTCGAACGGCCCAAAACATATTTGAAGACTAAGAACAAGGACATTATAAGTAGACAAGGATACTACACATCCCTCATTCGAATGAGCTCGAGCATAGTCAAAACAGAGCATTGTAATGAGTGATCAAAACATAGAGCACAAAGATAAAATCATGAACACACAACAATTACATGGTGCACTGTAACTTAGGATGGGAGCACAAAGACAATCATTCCTTTTTTCTGATTTAAACACTTCATGCAAATCAATCCGAGCTTCGAACATGACTTAACACATACAATTTAGGATTCATACACCAACGAGGAGCATAATATAACCCTACACAAAATGCTCAAGTATGATCGTCACATTATGAGCACATATTCAATCCGCTTTCATAAGATACCACATTTACATCAAGACACAATGGGCTCATCAAGCTAGTGCCTAGCCAATTTAGAAGCACTCTACAAGTTAACAAGTTGTTTAAATGAGAAACATAGAACAGGGAATAGCTGAGAAAAAGCAATCATGGTAAGGAAGGAGGGTCACAATGAAATTTCAGGAGTGGGGTTTGTTGGATCCCAACACACCTCCATGCCAAGGACAGCCGACAAATCCATTGGAAAAGTGATTGAACAGAATTCCAAACAGCTAACTCTTGCTGCCTCAAAGCAAGAGGAAAGTGCAGCCTTGAAAAATGAAGATAAATCTGATTTCTGCCAACAAAAATCAGCCCCAAACGCAGGAAAATCAGACTTGAAGAAGCAAGAGAAATCATCCTTGCAAGCCTCTAGATTGTCCATTGAAGAAGAAGCATTGAAAGAAAAAAAGAGGATCTTTTTATTTGAAGATACAAGTGAAGAAAAAGAAGATAGTTGCACTTGTAGATCCTGCTTCACAAAAGAACACGATTTCCCAAGAGTTAGTTGATCAATTGAAGCTTGAGACTCATCCCTATCCACGTCCATACCCATTGCAATGGATAAGTAAAAGAGGTAGTAAGAAGGTAAATACTCGATGCATCATGGGAAGAGCATATGGCTCACCTCCAACGAGTGCTAGAAACTTTGAAGAAAAAATCAACTTTGCTTCAATTTGAAGAGTAATTTTCCAAAACCTCTCGTGTATTTGGGTTATGCAGTAGGTGGAGGAGAGTTGAAGATGTGTCCAAGAAAAGTGGAAGTCATTTTAAATTGGCCAAGACCTATTGATATACATGGATTGAGAAGCTTTGTTGGGGCAGCCCAACAAATGAGGAAGTTCCTCCTTACTTTTCCAAAGTGGCCACACCATTGCATGTTTTAATTTCATTCACGAAGCTCTTTCATTGGGCCAAGTTAGAGAAAAGTTCTTATGCTGATTTGAAGAAGAAAATCAGCCAAGCCCCATTGTTATTATTCCTTAATTTGAGGCATCCTTTTAAATTGGAAGCTGATGCTTCAATGTGTGCAATGGGAGCACTTCTCAAACAAGGAGGTAAACCTGTTTTATTATCATTCCAGAATGTTCCCTCCTGTTTTGAACTATTGCACATGTGACAAATACTTGTATGCTCTTGTCTAAGCAATCAAGTAATGGAGGCACTTTCTCATGGGAAGAGACCATTTTGCATTTGGACCATCAACCTTTGTAGTACCTCCAAGGTCAAACCAAACTCCAATAAGTATGACAATACGAGCGGATAGGATTCCTTCAACAATTTCAACCTTGGGGACCATCATGGAGGTTGAAGCCTTGTTTGAAAATGACTATACATCAATGTATGAATCTGATTCTAATTTTACAAATGTATATCTACCAACAAAGAAAGGCAAAAACCACAAAGAAAGCCAATAAGAGGTCTATTTGATCAAGGATGAGCTACTTTTCAAAGGAATTCAACTTTGCATACCAAAAATGGAATCAAGTTGCAATTTATGAGAAATTTACACTCTTCTGTGGTAGCTGGTCACTTTGGTGAAAAGAAGACACTGGCGAAAAGGCATGCGTATTGGCCTACTATGTACAAGGATGTACCCAAGTTAATTCAAGGTTGTGAATTGCAATCCATTAGTAACCCTAGTGGAAGGAAAGAAGGAATGTACATTCCCCTACCAAATCATACTAGACCATGGGAGACCTTGTTGGAACTAATAGACTTGATACCAGTCACTTATAATGCCATTGAAACACATAAAGCAAGATTTCCAAACCAGATACAAATAATATAAAGACTAACAACTTATATTATCATTGATAAACTGATTCAACACAATAAATAGATTAACAGTGAGCTGCCATGCTCAAATAGAGTCCTTTCTTTATGGCCATTTTGAGGCCCATCCACAATGTTTTACCTTTCCTGCCAAAGCTGCATTTCTATGGCTGCCATGATGGCTTAACACTCTTCACTCATTCTATCTAACAACTTTAGTTGGGATGCTGTGAGGCATAGCTCAAAACATAGCAGACAGAAATATTTATATTATTCATTGGAACGATCTAGAAAGCTTTAGAAATGTCACTAAGACACAAAGCTTGGCCTCCAAGCAATATAAATGCATTAATTAAATAGATATATTAGGTAAGATATGCAATCATAAAATATGCAGCATGGAGCAAAGTCACCAAGATGTGACAAAATGACAGCTGCCTGTGGATTGGTCTTTCGCATAAATGTAGAAGAATTGATTGCCATCAATGTCTGGCAGGCTAGAGTATAGGTGGCTTTTGCCACGTTTTCCAACACTCCCCCTTACTCTAGATTATCAGAGTGTTCTTCGGAGTTGCATCTTCATTACAGTAGACATTCTCCCCCTTAAGCTCAAAAATGGTTACAGAATAGACTACCTCCTATGCAGAATACACTGCCTTGCAAAATATATCATCTTATATGTGGAATACACTGCCACCATGTAGACTTCAATCTGATCTTAAACTGGTTCCAGGCCTCAAATCCTTTGACTCTTCTATAGCAACCACTATAGGGTCAAATCTAATTGGAAGGCTCCTCAACACCTTCGCAATGATCCTATGGTCTTCAAGGGTATCACCACATGTCTTCATTTGATTACTATGTTCATAGTTCTTGTGAAGAAGTCATTTATTAACTCATTTTCCTTCATTTGTAGGGTCTCAAAGTCTCTTCTTAAGAGCTATAACTTGACAAGCTTCACCTTGTCACTCCCTTGATATGCATTTTGCAAGATATCCCATGCTTACTTGGAATGGACAACTGCTGATATCCTAAGAAAGATTGAGTCAACCGAAGCCATTTATATGTAACTTAGTGCTTTGGCATCTTTCCTCATATTCTCTTTTAGCACATTCTTTTGTGCTTGAGTCAAGGCATTGAAGGTTGCCATGTTTGCAACCTCATTGTACCCATCTTCAACCAACTCCCATAACTCTTGAAAGTTGAATATTGTCTTCATTTTGATGCTCCACATATCATAATTTTTCCCATCAAAAATAGGGGGCTGCTACCAAGACCTTGAACTTCTTGCTGCCATGTCTAAATGCACTCAAAACTTGGCTGCTCTTTACTAATGGCTCTGATACTAGTTGTTGGAACTAACAGACCTGATACCAATCACTTACAATGCCATGAAAACACACAAAACAAGATTGCCAAACCAGACATAGATCATATAAAGACTAACAACATATATTATCATTGATAAACTAATTCAATATAATAAATAGATTAACAGTGAGCTACCATGCTCAAATAGAGTCCTTTATTTATGGCCATTTTGAGGCCCATCCATAATGTTTTACCTTTCCTACCAAAGTTGTGTTGCTATGGCTGCCATAATGGCTTAACACTCTTCACTCATTCTATGTACCAACTTCAGCTAGGATGCTATGAGGCATAGCTCAAAACATAGCAAATAGAAATATTTATATTATTCATTGGAAGGATCTAGAAATCTTTAGAAATGTCACAAAGACACAAAGCTTGGCCTCTAAGCAATATAAATGCATTAATTAAATAGATCTATTAGGTAAGATACACAATCATAAAATATGCAACATGGATGCAAAGTCACTAAGATGTGAGAAAATGACAGTTGCCTGTGGATTGGTCTTTGGTGTATATATGCATGAATTGATTGCCATCAATGTCTGGTAGGCTAGAGTATAGGTGACTTCAGCCACATTTTCTAATAGGCCTTCCAAAAACTAAGAAAGTGAAAGACTACCTTGTTGTGGTGATGAATAGGTTCAGAAAAATGTGCACACTCATACAGTGTAAGAAGACAATAGATGCCCATGGTGTTGCTCAAAATTACTCCAAGAAGGTATGGAAGCATTTTGGTTTGCTGAAGTCCATTGATTTTGATGAAAATAATAGGTTTTGTAGTTTGTTTTGGAAGTCTTTGTGGAAGATGCTCGGTACATCACTATGTCGATCTACCTCATTTCATCCCTAAAGTGATGGGAAAACCGAGGTGGTGAATAGAACCATGTTCACTTGTTAAAAGCATATAATCACAAGAATCCCAAAACTTGGATAGTGGTATTCAATACATTAAGCAATCTTTAATAGAGCAATCCATTTTTCTCGTAAAACAAGTCCAATTGAAGCATGTTGTGGTTTTTTTCTATCCTCTCCACTTGACATTACATGTGGACAGATTAAGTGGAAAGAGGTCGTGACAAGCAAAGAAGAAGACAAGGCATACCAATTCTTGTAAATAATAAGGCAAGTACATCATCAAATCGAAGAGCAACTAGAGAAGACTCAAGCCAAGTACAAAAGAAGGCATGATCAACATAAGAAAGACCATAAGCTGCAAGTAGGCAATATGGTTTTGTTCCATTTGATAAAGGTAATATTGCAAGGGGAAGATAAGAAATTATAGCCTCATAGATATAGCCCATTTGACATCCTTGAAGACATCAGTGAGAATGCTTTCAAACTCAATCTTCATTTCGGTGTGAACATTCATTCTATTATTAATGCTAAGTATTTGAAGTTGTATAAATCAAGGATGTCGGATGAGCCAATAGGCCCAAAATGCCTACTTCCAAGAAATGAAGACAATATACCCAAATCAATGAAAGAGGTGGATGAGGATGTTAGAATAACCAAAATAATTTCTCCCTGTTTGCATGCACGCGGTGGAGAAAACTAGGAAAATAGATAAACTTCAGTTCAGTTTTATTTTGCATAAAATAAGTGTTCGTAGGAATTGAATAAACATAGTTTGAATGCAATAGAGTTGAGTTTAGTTGAGATATTTTGTTGTTCTATTCTACCACAGTCCTCTATTTAAAGAGGGGTTTGTAATCATTTGTTAGAGAAAAAAAAAGTTGAATAAAATTTTAGTATTACTGTAGCAATTATATATTGTTGCTCTATTTTTTTCTCTATTTTATTTTTAGTGAATTAATGTGAAAAGCTATATCTTTATTTATTCATTTTATTTTCATCTCTGTATTTTTTTTATTGCCTTTCCCTCTCCAACAGATTGGTATTAGAGCCTATGGAGAGCCAGCCAAAAGTGTTGCCAGGGATTGACTAACAAGCAGTCTAGAAAGGGTTGTAAATCTATAGCACAGCCAAGGAGGGAAAATAAGCTACAACTAGCTTGGGAACAACACCAGTTAACAAAAGAGCCTATAGATCTAGGTGCTAGAGAAAATCATAGCAGCAGAAACTATTGTACAAAAAGTGTCCAGTAGGAGCCATGATAAGAAGAGCCAGTATCTAGACGCTGCCAATAAGTAGCCAGCAAATAAGATAAATATTAGATCACTGATGATGTTAGAACTGTAGTTCTAATTTCTTCAAGAAGTTGTCCTTTTTGAAAAGTTTAACTTGAGACATGGCAACAAACAACAGCATTTCTCAGCCCCAGATCCCCATTTTCAATGGTAAGAATTATGATTTTTGGGCAATTAAAGAGAACATTGTTTTGATCACAAGATGTTTGGGATTTGGTAGAAAATGGCTTTGTAGAACCACAGGATGAGGCTGCCCATCAGGGATTAACTCAAGCACAAAAGAAAGAGCTTAAAGAAAATAAGAAAAAGGATGCAAACGCTCTATTCCTAATCCAACAGGGAATGGATGAATCCATTTTTTCTAGAGTTGCAACAATAATGAGATCCAAGTCAGCATGGAAAATTTTGGATACTACCTACAAAGGTAATACAAAGGTTAAAGTAGCTAAATTGCAATCTCTTAGGAGAAATTTTAAAAATTTGCAAATGAATGATTCAGAATCCATAGACCAGTTTATGGGTCAAGTATTGAATATTGTGAACCAAATTAGATCTAATGGAGAAACAATAACAGATCAGAAGATCATAGAAAAAATACTCGTGAGTTTACCCAACAAATTTGATGCAATAGTTGTAGTTATTGAGGAAACCAAGGATTTGGAATAATTATCAGTAGATGAATTAATGGGATCTTTGTTAACACATGAATCTAGAATGAATAGGAATAACAATACTTTTTTTGAGAATGCTTTCAAGTCTCAGGTATCATTTGGCAGAGGAAGAGGAAGAGGAAGGTCAAACTTCAGAGGAAGAGGCAGAGGTAGAAATGGAAGGAGCAATCCAGATCAAGGTGAAAACAATAATCAAAACTATAATAATAGAGGATGTGGCAACAATCACTTTCAAAAAAATTCATAGAGGTTTGATAAATCTAAAATTTAGTGTTATTACTGCAAAAAATATGGACATTATGCAAGTGAATGCAGAAAGAAACAAGGAGATGTGGATAAGTAGAATGTTAATTACACAAATGAATCTAATTCTAATTCTAGAAGCTTATTCATCACTTGTCATGTTGCTCAAGAAAATGCTAGAGATATTTGGTTTTTAGATAGTGGATGCAGTAACCATATGACAAGGAATAAAGAATTGTTTGCTAGTCTTGATGATTCCATAAAATCTGAAGTGAAATTAGAAAATGATAATAAAGTGGATGTAATGGGTAAAGGAGTAATAAATGTTTTGGCAAAAAATGGTGAAAGAAGATTTATTCCTGATGTTTATTTTGTACCTGGAGTAAAGCATAATCTTATGAGTGTTGAATAGTTAGTAAAGAAAGGTTACAGAGTATCTTTTATAGATAATGTGTGCACAATACTAGACAAATTTCTAAATGACAGGTTGATAGAAAAAGTGGAGATGACCAAGAATTGGATGTTCCCTCTTCGAATTTAGTGCATCCAAGGAGAAGAGGAAGCCCATTTCAAAACCATGCATCTAGACCAATCATGGCTATGGAATTTAAGGTATGGACATTTACATTTTGGAGGTTTGAATTTGTTACAAAATAAAAATATGGTGAAGGGATTACCACCAATAGAGCAGCCAAGAAGTTCATGTGAGAGTTGCTTTTTGGCAAAACAACATAGAGAGAGCTTTCCCGTAGGAGCTTCATATAGAGCAAGGGTATTATTGGAGCTAGTTCATAGTGATTTATGTGGACCAATGCAAACTCCATCATTTGGAGGTAGTTCTTATTTTCTAACCTTCATTGATGATTTTAGCAAAAATACTTGGATATATTTTCTCAAGGAAAAGTCTGAAGCCTTTGGAAAATTTAAAGAATTCAAAGCTATGGTTGAAAAGCAGAGTGGCCTTTACATCAAGCTACTTAGATCAGATAGAGGAGGTGAATATATGTCTAATGAATTTCAAGATTTCTGTAGATATCATGGAATTAAAAGGCAACTGACTACAAGGTACACACCACAGCAGAATGGTGTAGAAGAAAGGAAGAATAGAACAATCATGGAGATGGCTAGAAGCATGTCAAAGGCCAAACATTTGTCAAATGAATATTGGGCAGAAGCAGTAGCATGTGCAGTATATATTCTAAATAAAATCTCAACAAAGAGTGTCAAGGATCGAATTCCACAAGAAGCTTGGAGTGGTAAGAAGCACAGTGTACATCATTTTAGAATTTTTGGTTGTATTGCATATTCTATTATACCATCTAAATTGAGAAGAAAACTTGATGATAGAGGTGAGAAATGCATTTTTACTGGCTATAGTGAAGAATCAAAGGCTTATAAGTTGTATAACACCATTTCAAAGAAAGTGATTATTAGCAGAGATGTGGAATTTAAGGAAGAAGAAGCATGGAATGGAAGCATTGATAGAACCATCACAATTGGAGCACCAATTTCCCAAAATGAAGAATAATCTGAAGAACAAAATTTGCAAGGTGATCAATTCTCTCCACAAGCAAGAACAAGCACTCCAATAAAAACACCTAAGATCTTAGCACAAGGTGAATCATTTGGTCATGCATGTCATCCTACTCCCAATTCACAAGTGATGAATCAGATCCAACTCTTGCCACCTTAAGATCAAAATTTAAAGGTAAGAAAATGAGACTGGAATGAGATTTATGATCAAGAAGAAGAGAATTTAGATCTGTGTTCAAATTTTGCCTTTTTCTCTCATGATCCTGTTAATTATGAAGAAGCAGTTAATGAGGAACATTGGATAAAAGCAATGGATGAAGAGATGAATGCTATTGAGAGAAATCAAACATGGGATCTAATTAATCTACCTGAAGGTAAGGATTGCATAGGAGTCAAATGGGTTTATAAGACCAAATTTAATGCAGAAGGTAAGGTTGAAAAGCACAAGGCAAGGTGAGTAGCAAAAGGTTTTGCACAAGAACATGGAATTTATTATAATAAAACATTTGCTCTAGTTGCTAGACTTGATACTATTAGAATAGTTTTAGCAATAGCTACACACAATAATTGGAAATTATATCAAATGGATGTCAAATTAGTTTTCTTGAATGGTTTCCTAGATGAAGAAGTGTATGTGAAACAACCACCAGGTTATGAAGTGCATGGACATGAAGAAAAAGTCTACAGATTGAAGAAGGCCCTCTATGGCCTCAAGCAAACACCAAGAGCATGGTATAGCAGGATTGATTCATACATGACAAATAATGGATTCATCAGAAGCAATAATGAGCCTACATTGTACACAAAAATCAACAAAGAAGGTCAGATTATGATTGTGTGTTTATATGTTGATGATTTGATTTTCACTGGAAATTGGTCTATAGACACATTTAAATTAGCAATGAAGAAAGAATTTGAGATGGCAGATTTGAGATTAATGAAGTATTTTTTGGTCATTGAAGTTGTACAATCAGAGAAATGAATTTTTATTTGTCAAACTAAATATGCAAAGGATGTGTTAAGGAGGTTTAAGATGTTGAATTGTAAATCAGCACCTACACCAGTTGCTATAAGGACCAAAATTAGCAAAGAAGACAAAGGGACTAATGTTGATACTACAACATTTAAAAGACTAATTATTAGTTTGATGTATTGTACAGCTACAAGACCAAATATTATTTATGGGGTCAGTTTAATCTCTAGATTCATGGAGTCAACAAAAGACTCACATTGGCAAGTTGGAAAGAGGATATTGAGATATGTGGCAGGAACAACAAAATATGGAATTTTATATTCCATAACTAATGATTTTGGTTTGATTGGTTATACTGATAGTGATTTTATAGGTAGCATTGATGATAGGAAGAGTACTTCTGGACATGCCTTTCATTTTGGAACATGTGTGGTCACATGGGCACCCAAAAAACAACCCATAGTGACACTTTCATCAGCTGAAGTAGAGTATGTAGCAGTCACATCAGCAGCATGTCAAGCAATTTGGATGAGGAGAGTATTGAAAGATTTATTGCAAGCACAAAAGTCAACACCAATCTTTTGTGACAACAAATCAGCAATTGCATTGTCAAAAAATCATGTTTTTCACAAGAGGAGCAAGCACATTGATACAAGATTTCATTTTATCAGAGAGTTAGTGAACAATGTAGAAATTCATTTGGATTTTTGCAGATCTAAAGACCAATTGGTAGATATATTCACAAAGGCATTAGCAAAGGAGAGTTTTGATTATCTAAGACAAAATTTAGGCATTGTAAATGTTGAAGTACTTAGTGGTATAGATTAACGGGGAGTGTTAGAATAACCAAACTAATTTCTCCCTGTTTGCATGCACATAGTGGAGAAAACTAGGAAAATAGATAAACTTCAGTTCAGTTTTATTTTGCATAAAATAAGTGTTTGTAGGAATTGAATAAACACAGTTTGCATGCAATAGAGTTGAGTTTAGTTGAGATATTTTGTTGTTCTATTCTATCGCAGTCCTGTATTTAAAGAGGGTTTTGTAATCATTTGTTAGAGAAAAAAAGTTGAATAAAATTTCAGTGTTGCTGTAGCAATTATATATTGTTGCTATGTTTTTTTCTCTATTTTATTTTTGGTGAATTAATTTGAAAAGCTGTAGCTTTATTTCTGCATTTTGTTTTTATCTCTGTATTTGTTTTTTATTGCCTTTCCCTCTCAAACAGAGGAGACAAATCTAAACCAAAAGATCAGAAAGAAAAAGAGGGTCAGAATAAAGTACTTTTAGATTGCTCAGAAAGAACAAAGACCAAACAAAGCAAAATGGTTAGAGAGGAAGAGTGTGAAAGAGCTCTCTCCACACCTCTTACTTGCAAAGTAAAGCTTTTGGGGACCAGAAGCCTCTCAACAAGAAAGATATGATCTGGGTCATCAATAGGTCAGAAATGGTCAATGCAACCAATTACCCAGATTTTTCCTTTCCCAAATTTTTTGATTCAAGCACAAATAGCATGTCAAAGACTGTCCTTTTCTATCATTAGTTCAATTCAGATCCTCTAACCCTAATGTGAAACCATCACAACCAGAATCACGTATGAGGTTTGGATTTATAAGAGGGAACAGTTTAGTTTTCAAGAGAGAGTTTAGCATAGGAGGCATGGTACAGGTTGCATAAGAGCGTAGGGAGGCCTGTTAGTCATTCATGCCCACCAAGGGCTCCATTCTATCTATACAAACCAATTTGAGCAATAAAACTCTAATTCATGTTACTTCGTGCTAATGTTTCCCACACGTCATTGTACACCATATTAAATCTTTTTCTCTAGTCATTTGTGTGTTCTTTCATCTCTGCTCATGGTTTTGAATTGTTCAAATAGTTTCAGTATAAAATTATTTGTTGTTTCGAAGCAAATTATATGTTTGTGTAAACACATTCATTCTCAAGCAATCGATGAAAGCTTGGAGTTCAGTTTGTAATCAACCCTTTGGTGTAAAATCAATCTACATCTGAGCCAAACTCTTTCTAAATAGAACACCCACACCAAAATATTTTCTAATTTGGAAGTAGATATTGAGATGCAAGTCTTTGAGTTGATGTGTTAGCATCCTCCCTCTCTCTGGTTCAAACATTGCTGACTATTTTGGTGTCATGCATTGTGGCCCCTCTATAGCATGTGCTTGTTATTACTTGTTCATAATTTGCAAGCTATTTAATACAGTGGCATATCCCTGTGATGGGATTTTGTTCCACATTCATACCCTCCTCCTTCTCCTGACTATTTGTAATAGTTATATGTCGTATTTTGAATCTCTGTTCTGTAACCCTTCAGGGCATTAATATTGATTCCTTTAGCAAAGATGGGAAAAATTTGTTTTGGTCTTCTCTTTGTTATCCATTTTCCTTGACATGGATATTGTTACTGCATTCTAATTTTAAATAATACCAATTAAAATTTCCTACTTTGTTAGATATTGTCTAGATATTTTTAACGATGTGGATACATACTCTTAAAACATTCAAAAGTATTCTTCTCATCAAGGACTGTTTAGATCATTCCTAATTAATTTTGGATACTATATATGTTGAAAAGTGATGCTGAAGTGCAGTTCACTCAGTTCTATTTTTAGGCTATTAGTGTAAATTTAGTTTGCATGAACAGTTTTTGTGGAGCTAAATTTAGACAGTTAGTTAAATTTTAGTTAATATATTTTTTAAAAAAATAAAGCTTTAGAAAGGCTAGAGTTAGTTTTAGCTGATATTACATGAAAATTATTATTTAGATAAATTTCAAATATTTTATTTAATAATTAGAAAAGCATGTTCACATGCAATTCTATTAATACATTGTAATTGATCTTTATTTTCAAGGAGAAGGAGAAGGAGAATGATTCCAATAATTTGAAGATTTTTTTTTTTTTTTTTTGCAATTCTTATTTCTTTTGTATTATGAATATTGTATATATTTGGCTATGATTTAATTTTATTTAAAATTCTACATCTAGTATCAGAGTAGGTATTTTTATTTTGGGTTAAAGATTTAGTAGTTGAAAATTTTTCAAAAATTTATCATGTCAAATTCTAACTCCTTGCCCATTCTAGAATTTGATGGAAATGAGTATGATTATTGGTGTATCAAAATGATGATTTTTTTGATAGGAAAAGATTTGTATGAGATTGTTGAATTGGGTTATGCAGAGCCAGCTGATTGGAATGCCCTCACAGCAAATGATAAAACATCTAAGGAGGCTAAGATTAAGAATGCTCAAGCCTTATTTCATATTCAAATAGCTCTAGATAAGAGCCTATTTCCATGAATTGCATGAGCAAAGACAGCAGAGGATGCTTGAAAGACTCTAAAAGAAGCTTACCAAGGTAGTGATCAAGTCAAAGTTGTTAAGTTACAGACATTAAAGAGAGAATTCAAGAATTTGAAGATGCAAGAGGCTAAAAGTGTGAGTACCTATTATGTCAAAGTAAAAGATGTGGTCAATAAGATGGCTACACTTGGTGAAATTTTGAACAATAAGGTTGTGATCAAAAAGGTGTTGAGGACTCTCACACCAAGGTGGAACCATATTTCCATAATTTTAGAAGAAAGCAAGAATTTGTCTACCCTTCAATTTGATCATATAGTTGGATCTTTGATGTCTCATGAAGAAAGATTGAGAGATTCATTTGGGGAAAGTGATGAGAAAGCTTTTTCCTCCAAATTACAAATCACAAAGAATGAAGATGCCAATATTAGCATCAAAAATAATCAAGGCCAAGGTAGAGGTCAAAATCAAAATTACTCAAGAGGAAATAGAGACAGAGGTAGTTTCCGAAGAAGAGGTGGTTTCAGAGGAAGAGGTAGAGGCCATTTTGTTAAAATAAATATCCAGTGTTATCATTGTAATAGGTATGGCCACTTTAATTATGAGTGTAGATTAAAAGAAGGTAACAATGATAAAAGTGTTCATTATGCTCAGGAAGGTGATGAGAATTCTCAAGATAATTTATTTTTATCTTATGACAAAGCTGAAAATGTTTCTAAAGATGTTTGGTATTTAGATTCAGGATGTTCTAACCACATGCCAGGGAATGAAAAATTATTTTCTATAATGGATGAAATTTTTAAATCCAAGATCAAGCTTGGTGATGACAAATCATTTTATGTTTCTACAAAAGGAGCTATGGAAGTCCATACAAAAGAAGGTATGAAAAGTGTTAAAGACATTTATTACACTCCAAAGTTAAAGCATAATTTATTGAGTGTTGGACAATTATGTGAGAAGAATTATAAAATTGTATTTAAAAATCAAAAATGTATAATTGATTATAAGAATCAAGGAAATAGGGTGGTAACAGTTGTGCCTTGATAAAGAATAGGATGTTCCCATTGAAGTTTGGTGAACATAACAAGAAACTTGTCAATATGGCATATGAGGATACAAGTTGGTTGTGGCATCTCAGGTGTGGGCATTTAAATTTTTATATTTTGAAGATTCTAACATCAAAAGCATTAGTTTTTGATTTGCCTAAGGTTGAAGAGCACAAGGAAGTTTGTGAAGGATGTGCTCAAGGAAAACATGCAACAGAGAAATTTCTAAAAGGCAATGCATGGAGGGCTCATTATCCACTCCAGTTAGTTCATTCAGACATTTGTGGTCCTATGCAAACAAAGAGTTTGGGTAAGTCATCATATTTCATTACTTTTATTGATGATTACTCATGATAGTGTTGGGTTTATTTTTTGAAGACCAAAGGTGAAGCTCTTGAGACATTCAAGAGGTTTAGATCCCTTGTAGAAAATGATAAAGGGTAAAAAATCAAATGCCATCTGATGGTGTTATTATGGGCATTGGGGATCATGAAGGAGAATTTTGTTCAAAATCCTTTCAAGGTTATTATGATATGCATGGCATCAGAGGATAACTCACCACTACATACACACCTCAACAAAATGGTGTAGCTGAAAGGAAGAATCGTACAATAGTGGAGATGGCACGAAGCATGATACAAACAAAGGGATTAAGTAATTCTTTTTAGGGAGATGCAGTTGCTATAGCAGTATATATTTTCAATCGAAGTCCCACTAGTACACTTAACAGGATGACTCCGTATTAAGCCTAGTATGAGAAAAAGCCAAATGTTAATTATTTCAAAGTTTTTGGTTGTTTAGCCTATGTTCATGTTTCTGATCAAAAGAGGCAAAAGTTAGATCCCAAAAGTGAGTCATGTATTTTTGTTGGATATAGTGAGGAAAGTAAGGCTTACAAGGTATATAATCCTCTCACTAATAGGCTTATTGTGTCAAGAGATGTGATTTTTGATGAAGGGAGAGTTTATGGTCATCAAAAAGGCCATATGGAGATTTCAAAATCTATTTTAAATGAAGTTATTATGGATGATATTGATCATAGGCAGCCCACTAATATTTTTGTTCCAAGTGCTACAAATCCACCAAGTAACCCCTCATCTAGTTGTTCAATTCCAAGTGTAAGTCTAGATTCAAGTCCTAGTTCTACAAGGTAAGAAGATTGAGTGACATTTATCAAAGGAGTTCAAATCAAGCACATGAAGAAAATTCAAGAGGTGAGACACTAAATTTTGCTTTACTTACCAAGGCTGATTTTGAACCATCATGTTTTGAAGATGCATATACTAATGAAACTTGGATGCATGCAATGCAAGAAGAGATGGATTCTATTCACAGGAATGACACTTGGGAGCTTACAAAGCTTCCACATGACAAGAAGAAGATTGGCACCAAATGGGTCTACAAGACTAAGTGTAACAGTGATGGAAGTGCTGAAAGGGATAAGGCAAGATTAGTTGGTAAAGGCTTCACACAAAAGTATGGCATTGATTATGAAGAAACATTTTCACCAGTAGCAATACAAGAGACCATTAGAATGTTGATTTCATTAGCAGCTCAAAAGAATTGAAGCATCCATCATATGGATGTGAAAAGTGCCTTCTTGAATGGGTACTTAGAAGAAGTATATGTGGAACAGCCACAAGGTTTTGAAGTGCAAGGAAAAGAAAATAATGTCTACAAGTTAAAGAAGGCTTTGTATGGCCTCAAACAAGCACCAAGAGCATGGTATGCTAGGATTGATGGATATTTTCAAGAGAATGGCTTTCAAAGAAGTAAGAGTGAACCTACCCTTTACTACAAACAAGAAGGTAATGATATTCTAATTGTAAGTTTGTATGTTGATGACATGTTGTATATGGGTAGTAGTTCTATGATGAAAGATGAATTCAAAGTTTCCATGATGAATGAATTTGAGATGAAAGATTTAGGCCTCATGAAATATTTTTTAAGAATGGAGGTTTATCAAAAGGAGAATAAAATTTTTATTTGTCAAACAAAGTATGCTAAAGATATGTTGAAGAAATTTGATATGGTTGATTGTAAACTAGTCTCCACTCTAGTTGTCCATGGAGTTGTGTTGTGTAAAGATGATGGTGCTGAAAGAGTTAATGAGATAGCCTATAGAAGTATTGTTGGAAGCTTAATGTTTCTAACTCATACAAGACCTGATATTGCTTATTCAGTTTCACTTGTTTCAAGGTACATGACAGAGCAATCAAAAATACATATGAAGGCAACGAGGAAAATTTTGAGGTATGTGAAAGGCACTCTAGATTTTGGTATTCATTACTACACTTCTAAAAGGTTCAATCTTGTTGGTTTTAATGATTCTGATTGGGGAGGTAGTTTGGATGACCGAAAGTCAACATTTGGGAATTATTTTTCTTTTGGTTCTAGTTTAATTACTTGGAGCTCAAAGAAGCAAAGTATAGTTGCCCTTCTACAGAAGCAAAGTATGTTACAGTCACTTCAGCAGGTACACAAGCATTATGGCTTAGAAAACTTCTTGAAGAAATTGGAGAGATTCAAGTTCAGCCCATAGTTATTTTTTGTGATAACATTAGTGCTATTAAATTGGCCAATAATCCAGTCCAGCACAGTGGGACAAAATATTTTGATTTAAAACATCATTTTATCTGAGATTTTATGCAAAAGAAGGTAGTAGAATTGAGATACATCAACACTAAAGAACAGTTAGCAGATATCTTCACTAAGGCAGTTGCAAAGGATCAATTTTTGAAACTCAGAGATCAAATTGTGAGCCCCCTCAGCATCAAAGGGGAGTATGTTGAAAAATGATGCTAAAGTGCAATTCACTCAGTTCTATTTTTAGACTATTAGTGTAAATTTAGTTTGCATGAACAGTTTTTGTGGAGCTAAATTTAAACAATTAGTTAATTTTTAGTTAATATATTTTTAGAAAAAATAAAGCTTTAGAAAGGCTAGAGTTAGTTTTAGTTGATATTACATGCAAATTATTATTTAGATAAGTTTAAAATACTTTATTTAATAATTAGAAAAACATGTTCACATGCAATTCTATTAATACATTGTAATTGATCTTTATTTTCAAGGAGAAGGAGAAGGAGAATAATTCCAATAATTTAAAGAAGAAGTTTTTTTAATTTTTGCAATTCTTATTTCTTCTATATTATGAATATTGCATATATTTGGCTGTGATTTAATTTTATTTAAAATTCTACAATATACCAGAAAATTAAATTGAATGAATGAATGTCAGTATAAAGACTATCTCAAATAGGCTTTAATTTTGATCTATCAGTAAACCTTTCTTCGATAAAATCCAACCGTACTTAAACTCCATGGAAATTCTAACAAAGCAAAATAGCAACGTCATCTACCAGAATCATAGAAATCACAGCTCTGCAGGGATGGCATGCCACAGTGCAATCTGATAAAAGCAGAAGATATACATGATACCCCGCTGAATAACCCTGAAATGGCATGAATAGTGTATAATGTACAAGACTAGATATAAATGCCTGTTTCACAAAGATGACACTCAAAGGAAAAAAAATCCTAATAGCTTATGCTGCACCAAGAATCGGAAAGGGGTACATGGAAACTTTAGAAATCTGAGTATGCGATAGAAACTTTGTGGTAGCCTTTTTAAGGAAACAATAGGAATTGGAATGGGAAATGGCATTCGGAACTTCCAAACACTTCTGTAAATCTAAGTTCCAACAACCAGCATTTCTGGAAACTCCTAGAAATGGCTACAAACTGCAAAACAAGTTTTGGGACTAGATAAATTTCCAAATGTCTTCCCTCTTGAAGAATTTCCAGATATTCCCAAGAGAGAGGAAGGAGGCAGAATCGCAGAAACAAAATTCCAGCCTACCAGAAACAGTTTCCAGGATTCAAAGCTAATAAATAATGGATATAACACCCTTTCCAAGCTGCCAAGTACTTGTGAGCTCTCGCAGAGAAAACTAGCAGAGTCAAATCTTTGGAAGGTTATTACTGAGGTTCCAGAGTAATTATGAAATCGCCATTAAGATTAATTGTGACATTTAATAATTAGCCTGGATTAGATGGTTCATTTCAGCATTTACACCTCCAATCCTTTTTTTTTCCATTGGATTTTTGCAGTGTTTGGATTTAACTCTTAATCTTCAATTTTCAAGTTAAACCGGAGTGATGTGACACTGTCATAGAACACAAGAAATCATTTTGAACTCATAAAACTTATTGAGTTCCAAATGTGACACTGTCATAGAACACAAGAAAGTATGCTGAACTTATGAAACTTATTGAGTTCCTTAATTATGTTTCAGGAGGATGGCATTCAACCAAAACCCACAATCTTTAGCAATGTTCATAAAAAAGACTTGGAATCAAATTACTTGAAAACAAAAAAGAAGTGACGCGTTGAAAGAAACATGAGGAATGAATTCCACCGACCTCCAAGAACAATGTATGGCAAGCGGTGGGCACCTCCAATGTAAACTGCATTAGAGAATACACCTTATACATGCTTTGCCACCATTGGCAAGTTAACTGTATTCTGAAGAAACTGCAAGGTCCCGGAATCCACCATGAGCTTGTCTTTCAGGTAAAAATTCATAGCCAACCATGGAAAAGCCTGAATCCCTGAAGCGAACACCCAGCTGCCAGCAGCACCAACAAATCACAGCCATAATTCCTCCTCATCCTCCATAACCACCCAGATAATGACAATAATAAAAAATCCCTTATCCTACGTACAAACTCCAAGTAAGGGACAACTGGAATTTTGCTGAGCAAATCAGAGTACTCTACTGTAATTCTAAAAGGTTTTGGATTTAGAGTTGGTATGTGTGTGATTGTTGTAAGTGGTTTTTTTATGGAAAAATCCAGGTTGGTGTTGCAGCAATAGCTTGTAGAGAAGCTTAGAGCTTGTTTGGGCTTGAAGAGGACAGATGTAAGGGGGCTGTGGGTATTTTTGTGAGTAGCGTGATGATAAGGTGGTGGGTTGAAGAGAGGGATTATGCCTCCTTGGAGACGCACTCTGCACCAACCTGGCACTGAGGGTCTTTTTTCCTTCTTGTTGTGATGCGTATGGTGTTTTTCAATTGTGGTGTTGTGGGTGTTGGCAATTTTTGGCCTGGATTTGCTTTTTTCCCTGTCCTGCGAACTTCATGAGAGGGGCAGAAGGATCTATAGTGTATAGTGCAGAGTGTAAATTTGACCCTGCTGTCACCCCCCCATCTGTCAGAGGTAAGGCTACAGGGTGAAGTCAATCTCCTACGAACCTCGTTATGAAGTCACCCTTGGAAAATATCGTGATGGACGGAAGATCTCCTCCTTTTGTTCGTCTCTTCACTTTTAGCAAGGGAAAGGCTTCAAAGTGGAGCATGTTCCAATGATGGAATAGTTATTCTTTAATTAAGATCATATTTATTTTTAATTTTTAATTTTTTTTTTTTAAAATAATATTTAAGAAATAAATATATTTAATTATTATTATTTTTTTGGTAAGAATGTGTTATTTATAAGATGTTGATATTTAATGATAAAGGTTGTTAGCAGCGAATTTTTGTCATTTTAGTTGAAAAATAATTTTAAAAATTTTATGAAATTGCATGATATTTATTGGTAGTGTAAATTATTTACAAGATATGTAATATTTTGTAAGCTTTGTATTGAATATTAGATCCTGATAATGACCTCTAGGTAAACTTTACAAGGTCAAGACAACTGGTTAGTGCTGCTACTAACTTTGGATTAGTTCTTATAGCTAGTATGTTTAAGAATGATGAACTTAATTGGTGTGACTAGTTAAATATGCCTATTAGGTTATAACTTAGCATGTTTTAGTACCTTAGTAGTTTTACGAGGTATAAAATGTTGATCTTATTGAAAGGCGCTAAATATACCCTTGTATCTCCTTAGTGAAATGAGGCTCAATGTTTATTACCTAGTTGTCATGCACTCCTTGTAAAGATCTTGAAATTCTTAATATTATACCCCAATGAATTATAATATGCTTATGAAAAAATGACTTTCTGCTTCAATTCAACTCTGGGCTGAACTTGAATTGATCTCCATTTGAACCCTGATGCAATCTACAAATAGGAAGGGAACATTAAACTATTCTGACTATATTTAAGAAATAAGTTTGAATTTACAATCTTTCCATGGTCCCCTCAAGAGTATAATAATATACAGACATGAAAATAAGTTTCACCCCAATAAAATATAGGGTAACAAGGCACTTGTCTTGACCAAAATAAGGGCCTCTAGAAATTCATATCTTTGTACCTATTCCAAGACTATTTTGGGGATGTTCTAACTACATATTTGCATTGAATATGATTTAACTTGCATGTACAATGGTAAAGTATCATGGTGGTTACTCATCAAGTCACAGTTCGAGAAAAGAAAGAATAATAATTTACAAGGGGAATTTAGAGGCAGTCTCTATATTTTTCTATTGTGTACTCCTATACAATCATTATTTTAGTAGATCAACCCCCTTTTAATATGAATTTAAATGATCAGATGTAACAATTAACTAATAGAATAAATCATATACATAAAAATAATCAAATTTCTGAGTAAATGGAATTAAATTACCCAGTTGTGTTAATCAAACTAATTGGTATGCCTCGTAAAATTGGCCAACATAAAATCATTACATTAACTATATATGAATAATTTCACAATGTAAAGTATGAAAAAAAAAAGCTATGAATTCTTAGTGAATAATGAAAAAGAATGGTAAGAATTGCCCAACATAACATCTAACATTTCTAAAAGATCCAAAGTCATGCAAAACCAATAACAAACAAATGTAGAGGAATAGTATCAAAGACTACAAAGAAACAATAAACTTTTATATTTTTCATGTACAAAATAGTTTGCCCTATGCAAATCGAATCTAGAATTGATATCCAAACCACTAGTTGGTAGAGCCCAGCATTCAAAATCATACTATAAGTTCATTGGTGACCTAGCATTCTTGTATCCTACAAATTATATCTCATGAATAGGTGAAGCATTTGTGAGCTTTATATATTATCTTCTTGATAGAAATGATTTTATCCTTTAAAAAATTTCTATACAATTTTGTATGTTAATTTATATTTATTTACTTCATCCATGGTCTTAATTCACTTCTCTAGGCTCCTATTCACTTTTAATAGAGGAAATAATCACTATATGACCTTGCTTAGATATTTTTTGATTGTAAAAATAATTATTTAACTACTTCATTACAAAATAGAAACTATTTGACTATAAGTTTGTCTGATGTCTTAATGATTTTTAAATTCCATCTAATATTGAAAAAATAAAATGAAAGAGCCAAGATGCAGTGTGCATATCTTTCTTATGGTATTAACTGAGACTAACAAAAGAAAATGTTTTTCAAATAAAGAAACAAAAATAAAGGAAAAAGCAAGAACTCTAAACAACAGGGAGTTGTTAAATGTAAATCACAACGTATATAATGAAGTCAGTGATTAAGACATTTTCATACCATGTGCTTTTTTATTCATTGAGTCGATTATTAAAACATATACATACCCTGGTGTTTTTTCTATTCATTAGTTTCAGAGTCAGATATGTTCATTATATGACATATACATTTGCCCAAGTTTATGATAGACCAAGGAAAAATCGATGCACTCTTTTTCATAGTGTGCCATTTTGATTTTTCATTAAATCCATGCTTTTCTGAAGAAAATAATTCTCTATTTTTTTTTAAATCATATATTTTTTTAACCATGCATGATAGATTGATGACAATGAAGCCATTGGTACAAGTTGAATAAAAAAATTGTTTCAGTTATTTTTCTAGATTAAAGTCATAAATTACTTTGAAACAGAAAAAAGCTTGTAAATATATTTAACAAGACTATAATCAACATGGTTAAGAGGGTTGTGAGTTTTTACAATTTGCTTGTTTCATTCATGTTGGTTTCACCTTGGATTCTAGTCCACATACTCCATTCAAATCCTATTTTGGTAAAGGGAGCTTTCAGTATGCAAGAGGTAATCAATGTTGTACTTGATAACAATAGGCAATGAACTATCATACATATTAATTTGTGTACACATGTATAGAACTAAAATTACAAGAATTTGTGAAAATGTAGACATGAAAATCTTGCAAATCCTTCAAAAATAGATTCTTAGAAAGCTTTACTTGTGTACCTCGAAACCATTATCACAATGTTAAATAACATTCAAAATATATTCTAATATTTTTATATTAAATTATATAACAGTTTATAATAATTTATAAATACATTCCAAATTTTCTTATTTGTTACACAAAACTCAATTAATTAAAAGCTCATTTCTATAATAATGTGTTGGCGGGACTAATCATAAATATCTACCAATAATTCCATTAAAATAACATGCTTAAAAAAATAAATGTTAACATTTATTTATAAAGCATTGATTTGTACATCTACTCATTGTAATAGCATATACATATATAATCATCTTGTTCAACCATTGCAACAAAATATTCAACTTATTGTGTTTCTTCAACATACCAAAATGTGCAATAATTGATAGAATACTGATTTATTCAACATGCCAAAATTGTGCTGTGCTCTTCACAGCAATTTCGCAGCCATTTGTTTTTCGTTTTGACAGGAATTATGTGCAGCTGAACGAATTTCAGCCATCCCCGTCACTTTCTTTCGATGCTTTTATCTCCTTTAATTTAGGGAGCAAACAAATCCATTTTGAAACTTGCCAACCACATTCATAAGAGTTTAAAAACAGATAAACTAACGTAAAAAAACATGTTCAAAGACCAGATTAACCAGCACTTTTTATTGAAACAATACATACTGTTAGCTTTGGAGGCATCTTTGAACAATACCCATGAAGATTTAAATAATTTTGGATCGCATTTTTTAATCTATCATTTGGAGGATAAATATTAATTTAAAAATAATTTAAATAAATTATTTATAATATATAAACTCCGAAATTTATGTTACAAGAAATGAGAAATGAAGAAGTGTGACAGAAACGAAAATGTGACGAAATTAGGATAAGTTAAGCAAAAGAAATGAATTTTGATATATATATAAAGTTTTAATTTCTAAAATCATTAAAATTCAGTTATAAACATAACTAAAACATTTAAATTTGAATAAAAAACAATAGATAATATATATAATTTTAGAAAAATAAATCTACATCAAATGCCTTCATCTTTACTTATGATCTAATCCTTGCAATAATGTTTAAAATGAAAACGTATACAATATATATTTTGTATAAAATCAAAGTTCATCGAAATATTCTAGTCCTTCCTCCATAAGCTTCACAGCACTCAAAGTTGAAGGATTATTAGTGCTTCTCTCTCTCTCTAGATGATTGGAATCTAGGGATAAAGAATAGGGCATTTGCATTATCCTTTAACGCATCAATTTGAAACTCATCATCACCATCATCCATAAAGTCAATGTAATCGTACATTCTATGAGATCCCAAAATGTAATCAGAGAAAGCACGAGACAAAAGGTGAAGGTTAGAATTTACTGAAACAAGGTAATCTACCTTTTTGTTCGTAAGCCTATTATGCTTCACTCATTGGATGAAAATATATTCACTCTAATTTTGCTGATATGGAGAAGCACTGGACACTTGTGAAGTAAAATAAATTTAACTTAATTCAAAATTAATTTAAATTTTAACAACCAAATTTATAGTTTCAAAATTAATTGTAATATTGAGCTCAACTATTAAGTGATGATAAATAGATTAAAAAAAAATGAAAACACTACGGGAGGACACAAATTATTATCATTTGAAGTAAGGGTTTTGTTCCATCTCTCCCAAAATTTTATGATTTTTAAGTTGGCATGATCATCTGCAACATCTATGATGAGAAAAAATTCTCTTTGCATTAATATATCTTGAGAATTCCTCCGTTAATCTAAGCACGCTCCTCTATCATGGCATAAATTTTATTAAGATATATTTTCCATCTCTGAGAGACCTCATCATCTAACCATAATTTTCTATGAAACCACCTAAAATTAAACACAAATATAACATAATGAAGAGGACTATAAAACATCTACTTCATCATCTCATGACATGGCCAAACCAAATCTTTTGTTATTTGATCAAACACAAGTACTCCGTCCCTCAATATGACCTTTAACCTCCTCCTCATCTAGTCAAGGCTCTCAAAAACATTCACCATACATGGTTTATCACTATCAAAGAGTCTAAGTACCTCAAAAATAAGCTAGAAAAATGTAAATAAGTTTTTAGCTTGTTCCAAAAATAATACAATGCTAATGCCAATAATGAAATCAAACATCTCATCACATACAATGGCATTAATAATATTTCATCTTAATTTTTAATATTTTAAATTAATTATTGTAATTGAAAACATACAATATTATTTAAATTTAAATTAAAAATAAATAAATATATTTAATTATTTTTTATAAATATATTTTTTTTTTTAAATCTCCTACAAATTTTTACTATTAAACATATTTTAAATACAACTAAAAAAACTACTTTAAAAGCACTATTTGTTAACTCTGCTTTTTCCAAAAGTGTTGAAACCGGTGTGCAATGAAATATAATATTCTAAGCAGCGATTTTTAAATTCTAATTTTTCCAAAAACATACAATGATTTTTTTTTTTTTAAATTCCTTCACAAATCTCAATTGTAACTACGTGGTCATTCTTCCACCGAAGTTTCGTGATACTTACTGTATCAGTGTTAAAGTAATATCTTCTGGAATGGAATGCCGTTGCGCTTTCATTTCAATGTCGTTGCGGTTACTCCTGTTCTCACCGGGTTTGCCTTCCGAAGGTAAATTCCCACATTTGATTTTGAGTATTTCTTTTGAAAAAAATTAAACAAAGATTTTGGAAGAGCAACAAAATTTTGGTTGGAAGTTTTTATTTGTTGATGGAGATCTTTCAGCAATGAGAGGATGGGGTGATAAGCCTTTTGGCGACCTCCACCTCCCGCGACATTCATGTTTGCTATTGCATAAACATTCTCGTTAATGATATTTGTACTTCGATTTCTGTGCTTTGTTAGCATGTGATGTAATATAACTTTTTTGCTATGGCATTTTATGGCCACTTTTTATGACTTTTCCTGAAAATTTTCTCTTAATCCTTAACATAGACTTGCTCGTATGATTAATGTTGTGTTTTATATTAACATATAAACACTTCTCAATCAAAAAAATCATTGTGGTTCCATGTTACACTTTTGTGACAAAAGAAACGACATCAAAAACCTTTTTAACAGCGAAAACACTATTCAAAACATTGTTACCATCACGTACCCGTTTCAACGCATTATAACGTAAAACGCAGAGGGATCTTTTTTGTAATTATTAAGGTATAGCAAAATATAAGTAATAATACAAATTCTTGATATACAATTTTTTTTTTCTTAATATAAATTATTTATATTTAATTTATTGAGAAAAATTTAATATTTAACTAATAATTATAAAAAAAAAAAAATTATTATATGTTTACAAATTGTTTTTATATACAACCTCTTACCATTTCACGTTATCATTACCGTCATATTTCTTTATTTCTCATTTCTTACAATATAACTTTTAAAAAAAAAATATTGATAATATTTTATTAAAAAAAAAATGGATGATGAATCAGCAACCAACCACAAGCTCATCATTTGATGAGCCACGCTGTTTTTAATTAATTAATTAATGAGTTTTGTGATTGTGATTGTTTTTGGTGTTGTGATTGCGATTAATGTTTGGAGGATAAGAATGCCATTTGAACTTGCATCTAATTAGGGTTTGAAGCTTTACGGATGGAGAGATAACGATGATAACTGTGATTTTTTATAATTGGAAAATGTAGCTAAATATTTCAAATTTGATCTCTCCATATAAAATGAATATTGAGGTTCTCAAACTGTACAGCTACATAGCAATGTATTTTTACTCGTAAAAGTTCATTTATTGAGAAGGGAAAGACAAAGGTCCTTTGACCTTTAAATATATAACTTCTGGCCCATATTTAAATGTGTTTAAATTACAAGTAGCAATCAGCTTATAAGACCTCATAAGTATCTGATTACTTTATGTTATAAAATTTAAATATTAAATAATATAAAATTTTCAGTATATACTTTTTAATTGAAAGATAAACATATTGATCATTTAGAGTTTTTAGGTATCTGTTGGCATTGAATGTACAAATAATTCACTTTTTATTAAAGCAAAAAACAACACTTAGTGCCAAATTGTCCACAGAATTTTGAATAACACGAGTGTCCTCAGATAGATTGTTTAAGAAAAACATCATCCCGTAAGCGGGAAAAACTACATCTGTATTTCTAATAGCATCCTTGGTCTTTATGCTCCAAATAGATTCACATTACTTAGCCTTGCTCTGTGTATTATGCAATTTAGACTTAAGCAAAAGATGTTTAGCGTTCTTAGCCATTCCATTTGCAAGAAACCATCTAGACCCTTTCATCTTGAATCTTGGCTGATCCTCTTCATCTTCCTCTTCCTTAACATTAATGGACACAGATGTAGAAATATTTGAATGGGAGACCCAACTGCTTCATAATTTCTCAAAGGGTCTCTGAGTTGTACAAGCAATGCACTAGTTAGAGCTTTGCCCAAGTTACCATGCTCTTTATTTTTGTTTTCATGTGCACGGTGAGCAGCTAGAATTGCTCTTGTTTTTTTAATCTTAGTTTCTTCATCTTCATCTTTCTGATGCAATACTGCATCTATCCTGGTCCATTCTTCCAGTGAAATAGCCATTGCCAAGAGGCCAATGGAGGCTGCATCTGCATCATCATTGTCTGCAGCAGCAGCTACGAGCTGGCCTATTGTTCCATGCTTGGACAATGAGACCGCAGGAAATGTGTAGGGGGCTTCTTCTTCTGCCACTTCTGCTTGAATTTTTAGCCCCTCTAATACCATTGCTTCAAGTTTCTACATAGCCAGAGGTGCTATGGTAACCAGAGAAACATATTCCTCTGTCACACTTTCTATGGATCGCAGTCCTGCAGCAAGTTTAGGCTTCCAGCTACCAAATTCCCCTTTTGTTCAGGGTATCTGCTCAGAAAGAAGAACATACTAGTAAGATTAAGGAATGTGCCACTATAACCTTTGTAAGCATTAAAAACACAATACAAAATCATAAAGATAGCAAACATTAGTGAATTGAAAAGCACATTAAACATTGATTTAAAAAACACATAATGAGCCAAAGAGGAAATAATCATTTCCAATGAATTGTGTTTAAAAACACAGCAGATTAAGTGAGGATCTTGAAAAAGTAAATTCTTCAAACATTAATTACAACAGTAATTTTATGAAAACCTTTTCAAGTAACTCAGTGGAAGCATAGCTTAAACAAAGGAATCACAACCCATCAATCTAGCGCTCCACAAAGTCTTTATGAATGCACCTTTAGCATCACCTCCATATACATTGTGCCAATCCAAATGACCATGTGAGAAAAACGAATTCATGGGTATCATTGAATTCAGCAATGAATGTATGTGATAACGATAGCAACAGTGCCAATGCTCGAGATACTGCTGAAAATTAAGGATCTACACTGACATATACATTAAGGAATAACAGTCTACAATGTGAAAATTCGACAAGTAACTTCTAACTTGCATAACTGTCAAGTAAATGCCTATCACCATGTCTTGCTCATATTGTTAATAGACCACAAAAATCAAGAGGAAGAGCAATTTTACCTTTTATAACATAGTTATACATGGAACACGATAACCTACTTGCAACAAGCGTATAGACCAGTTGATCTAAATGGTTAACAACTCATTCATTCTATAGATTCTTGAACATGGGTAGATCCTCTGAAACACATATATACTGTTGAACATGGGAAGGTCCTCTAAACATGTTTTTTAACATAGTTAGACCTCCCATATTTGCAACAAATTTAATAGGAATCTACATTGTAAACAACTCGTACATTTTATAGACTCTTGAACAGGGGTAGATCCTCTGAAACACATGGATACTCTTGAACATGGTAGATCCTCTGAAACACATGGATACTCTTGAACATGGTAGATCCTCTGAAACACATGTATACTCTTGCACATGAGTAGAACTTATGAAACATATATTTTTTAATACAGTTAGACCCTCTGAATCACAATCTCACCTACTTGCACAAAAGCAATAAACCATTTGGTCCAAATTCTTAACAATTCCTTCATTCTATAGGCTTCAATCCTCTCAAAACAATCCAGACATACCCTCCAACCAAATCTCACAACAATGCCAAATACTCGTATCAACAAGCTCCACATATTTCAACATTATAATTTCCTAAAACTACAGCAGTACCAAGCTAACAAATGACATTCAAAACACAACCAGCTGAACATTACCAATACCCCTGATGCTTGTTTGTGAACTCTCGTGTACTTATGCAATGATATGCCTGAGCTTCAATGCCAATAGAAATTCAGTTGGTGTAATGGTTTATACAAGGAGAAAATAAATCATACCGGAGAACATAAAAGCAAGCAAGTGGGTAGTCTTATAACTCCTTCAATATGCATTCAAGCTTAAGAAAACCATAATCTCGGTCAGAAAGCTAACGGGTATCACTCTGTAGTATGCCATCCAGTTGTATAAATGGATTATGTAGTGATTGAAAGCAAACGTGCACATGGGGAATATTTTGTCTTTGTTATTTACCCTCCAAATCTTAAAAGTAGGTATTTACTACTAGATTCAACATACATTCTTTCACTTTTGACCATTTTGCATGCATCTTTATTAAAGGTTTTTAGAATTTTGCATCAGTGTTTTGTCCAAGTTTTTGGTTTATAGGATTCCTTGGGCATTCTATAGGCATAACCAAATCAATGTTTTGTACAAGTTTGGGGTTTATATGATCCATGTTTTCCTATCCATTTGTACAACTTATGCAGTCCACTTTGCACGGGTTCACGAATCGCCTTGCTGATGTACCACAGAATTTATTTTCCCTTCATACCACTATAGGTATAACCAAGTCAAGCCAGCTTATATTATTAATTACAAGATTAGCCAAAAACCAATTTGGAAAATATCAGAATCCTGAAAGCCAATATATCAATCTTTACCTCTATCAGTCGCTCAGACATAACTGTAAATGACTGATCAACAATAGCTCTGCCTATCACACCGGCTATCTATATGGGGCATCCCCAAAGTGATCCATCGTCGAATACAACGAGAATGGAACACAAAACTCTTTGGAAAAGTTATATCAGAAAAGGTCATTATATTATAGAGGATGAGTGGAAAATGTTAAAAAGATTTTTTAAAATATGAATATATTTATTATTTATTTATTAATAGTTTTTCATGTTTAATTATTGATATAAAATTAGTTATATTATATAATGTATTATGAGTTGTATCTTCAAACTTTAATTATAAGTAGTTAAGATAATATATTAAAATGGGTAAAATTTTTAAGGTTTAATGTGATACCACTATATTACTCCACAATTAAGGTGTTTGATTTCTAGGACCCTTTCCTTAATTAACATCCCTTTATGTAGAATGGCGATGTGGAATGATGATGAGGTATTGTTGATTTTTTAAAATCTATTATTATTATTATTATTATTATTATTATTATTATTATTATTATTATTATTATTATTATTATTATTATTATTATTATTATTATTATTATTAAGTAAATAGATGTTATTACAAAAGATATCACGTTAGTATTTACGGTCTGAAATTCATGCCACTAAAATACATAAAATTTTAAAAGTGCTAAAAATATAAGTTAAACACAACTAAATAACAATAGTATCAAAATATCATATAAAACACTAAATAAAGTGTAAATATCACACATTGGTAATAATACCAGATGGAGGTAGTAGGAAGAAAAACCAAGGAAGAAGGCTCTCTTGAAAGAAGACCTATAGCAACTCCACCTATTATGAGCATTCTCTAGGGGATCCAAAGGCACCATAATGCCCCACCCAGGAGGCAAAAGCATTATAACCCATGTTTAATCACCACCCTTTACCAAAAAGGACCAAAAAGATAGCCCATAAAAACTCCACCCTCGTTTCCCCCATCTTGTCAAGGGGGGGAGGAGAAGCAGTGGTGTGAGCAACTTTGTCACTCCTTGGGCATCAGTGGAGGAGACCCTTGCAATGGCATATTCAAAGGGACCCTACTCATGGTACATGGTGCACTACTATAGTAATTGAGGAATTCATGAAGATGTTGAAACTCAAGGACAACCTTTTATACATGTGCTTGGATCTACAAATAATAAAAAGGGATAACACCAACTTTATCATTAACTCAAAACTATTGAGAAAGAGTGTTACTTTTAAAAATGATGGCATTCCTAGATTTCCAAAGTTGAAAATGGATAACAACTCTGCAAAAATTCTAAATAAATGTTACATATGTTGGCCATTAAGAATGATCCCCAAACAAGACCATCCTCTAGGTGAAGGGATTTAGGTGGAAAGGCTAAAATACTTTGTATCCATTATCAAGTTTCAAAACCATGAGGATAAGTCCAAAATAAGTGTTTGAATGTTTAGGGTCTAGATGCAAGGCACTTGGGATTAGAAACCCCAATATGTTTGAGTCTTTCCCCTAGCGGCAGACCTTGGTAAACCAAACACCAAAGAAAATGATAGAACTTGGGCTCATGCTTAGAACTCCATATTTGATTGAGGCAAACATACCACATTCAGGGAGAATAATTCAAACTCTACTGACTATTTAAATTGGAAAGAGCTAAGGAAAATGGGCTCCTAATCTAATATAATAATCCCAAAGAGTAATTCTTGAAAGCAATGTCATAGTTCCACCACCAATATTTCCACTAGGGAACTAGAGGTTGTAGGCCATGTCTATGCATCATAGCATCAACGTGAGCTCTTGAATGTGCATAATGGAAGGCATATGAGAAGATAATAGTTTATACTTTCTTTGTAGGGTGGTCCAAGGAATCCAAAATCTAGAAGAAATAAGATCTCTAATTGTGGGAATGTTTTTTCTTAAGTCATGGGGCTTTGTCCAACGTTTTGACAAGCTCAAGTTTGCTACTAGCCATGATATGGGACCACCATAAGTTTTGGTCATTAAAGAAAGGACTAGATCTAAACTCGTCTCCAACCCATTTTAGGTATGGCTTGACAACTTTAAAAGTTATCCAAGTGCTTTTCACCATAAAAGACCCCTCAATTTTGACAGGGGTGAAAGTGATGAGCAAGGTATGAAACTTTATATTTTTACAATTAATCTTGCCATAGCGAGAGCCTAGAGCAATGTGATGCCTTAACAAGGTATTCTAGACTTTAAAACCTTAAATAGCATGGACAACTCATTTAATACACAAAATACCACTTTGTCTGTAAATATCAATGATGCCCATACCACCCTTATCCTAAGGGAGGCAACAAACATCCCATGCCATTCTATGAAAACCCCTTTGGTTTGATTAACATTATCCCAAAGAAATTCTATGAGAAACTTAACCAATTTATCATATAAAGCTTTTGAGGGAACCCAACATGAATAATAGTAAATGTGATTGGTAGAAAACAATTTAGAACTTTCTTGCCAACAACAAAGGCTTTGTGATCTAGTAGGAATTAGTTTTATCAACTCTCTCAAGTACATATTACCAAAGCTCAAAATGGGCACTATTTATGGAAAAATTAATGCCTAAGAATTTAAATCTCTCCTCTCTTCTAATCCATCTCCATTGAAAGTCCTTAAGCCAATCTGACATAGGCATGATACTTTGCCTAAAGCATTGAGTTTTGGCCCACTACATATTAGACCTTGATGCTTTGCAAAATCTATCAAGACAATTTAGTGATTATTTGAAGGAAACCTCATTCTCTACAAGTATGAGGACAAAGTCATTTACAAAGTGGCCATTGATGAGCTGAGTTCACCTATCGAAAAGTAAAATTCCTCTGATAAGCCCTTGTTCAACTTTGTGGAAGAGAAGGTAGCCAAAATATTTGACCATTAGAACATAGAGGGTTGAATCAAGAGGGAAACCCTACCATATAAAATAGAAGAGACCAAAGTTCTCAATTTGTGGCCATTGATGTTCAAACAAGTCAAGGCACTAAAGAAGAGATTTTTTACAACTAAGATAAATAATTCTTGAAACCTTAAGGCCTTTAACATGGTGAGAATAAAGGCCCATTCTATGTAATCACATGCCTTTCTAAAAATAAGTTTAAGAAATATGTCTTTTTCCAAGAGGCATAGGCCCATTCCATACCTTCCTAGATTGTAATAATGTTGTCTAGGGTGTAGTGACAATTTATATAACTTGTTTTCTCGGGTTTGATAATTATATGAAGGATGTGTCAAATGCTGAGAACCAAGGCTTTGGTTATATCTTGTAAGATGCATTTACCAAGGTAATGGACCTGTGACTAGTAATAAGTTTTGGATCTCCTTCTTTTGGGATGAATTTAATGTTTCATTTGTTTATTATCTTCCCTATGTATTTATTACATAATGCTTCATGGTAAACCTGAAGCAAGGTTAGATTGAAAAACTTCCATGTGGCCTTGTAGAATTCATAAGGGAAACCATCCACTCTTGGTGGTTTATTATTGACCATGTTCTACATAGCTACAAAAAATTCATCAAGAGTAGTGGGGGATCACAAAGCATTTGAGCTGAATGGTTGAGCTTGCAAGGAATCACATCCAAGCATTCCTAAAAAAATTAAGCCCACTTTGTTCTATCTTCTTGGGCCCGAAACACCAATTTATAGTGGTCTAAAAAAGCCAAGGAAATTTTACGCAGAATGGTGAGGTGGTTATGGGCCATTTGTATAACATTAATCTAATATTTGGTTTACTTTTATCAAAGAGATTTGAAAAAACATTTGGAGGCATGATCACCAACTTTGAGCCAATGCAATCTAGGTCAAATTTGGGTGGTTTTCATTACATGGCATATCATAAGCTTAAGTTTATGTTTGAGCTTGGTAGCCATAGTCTAAAAATGAAAATCAAATATGTTATGTTGAAGCTATGTAATAACCCTTTAAAATTCCTTGGCCAACATGCCATCTTCACACTATCAAACCCTACCTCTTTCTTGCCATATTGAATGAGAAAGGAGATGGTGTGATTGATCACATCATTCCACCATTTCATCTAGCTGGAAACATATGGTGGAAGTGGCACCAAGTTCTATACTTTAGAAATGAATCAAATCGTACCCTCATGATGTATTCATGAAAAATTACATACAAGGATTTTCAATAGGCCACCTACCCCCTCCAGCTAGAAAGTGATGGGATTGTGGTCTAAGAAAACAAAATCTAAGTGGATAATGAAAACTTGCCATCAGAAATGTGAAATGAGAAAATATGTTGCTTAGTGATCATTACCCGGTCAAGTATTTTAAGAATGCAATCAAAACCAACCTAAAAATTAAACCATGTAAACCAAGGTTTGAGACTTAATTATTGTCGTTGAAAGAGAGGATTTGACAACCCTTGATGTTTTTTTTAATAAATTTAGACTTCACACTCTCCCACACACCAATGCATTGACTATAACATCCCCACTGGGATCTACCTAGAAATGCATATATATTTTTTAAATTAAACACATAACCCAAAATAGATTATCTATGAGAATCTATTAGAGATCAAATAAATTACTCAAATTGTAAATATAACAAGTCATATTGCATCACTGATCTCTAATATCATGAGAGTATATCATAATGTCAATATAAAAAGTAATTACATTAATTCAGCTATGGTTGATACAAATATACAGTCACCGCTGTCAACATACAATATTAAATAATTACAACTCTTGATGACAATTTTCAATAATAATTACAATATAATACAAGGTAAAAATAAGATGCATGGCTCTCTTGGAGCTTAGTTCTTGAACTCAAGTATCTGTGGCAATCTCAAGTATTGTCTCAATAAGTAGTACCATTGTGGGGAGGGAGAGCATTATCTGAGCACTTTTTCACACCAACCATGGACCAACGATCCCTTGCACTAATCCCATCAAGAAATGGCCTTCCCTTCATAGATGAACAAATAATGACGATGCAGGAATCTAGAGAGACAAATAAGTACTTGTGTGTTGTATGATTTTTAAATGAAACATGTGTATCATAGAAACTTGATTTATTGCAAGATATTACACATACATGTAAATCATACTCATAAAATAATAATGTCTTACTAAACATACTTTTGCCAAAACTTTAAGAGTAGTAATATAAAAATGATCTACAAATCAATCAAATTTATACACACCACTTGATTGAACTGCCTTCATTTGACATTGTAATGCTAGTAAGCCAGTGAAGTCGATCTCACTCCTTACTCCACATTAACAATGTAGATTAGTCAAATACAATTCAACAACAAGATTCATATAATTCACATCCTACTAGAAAACACATCATGTAACATGCTAAACTTAGGAGCAACGAAAACATACATTTATTCCATCAAACATGTGAATGAATCTTACATTATTTTTTATCCCATACTATAAATAATGACCATAGTTTACACCACCTAGATAAATACATAATTAATTGCAGATTCAAATAACACACTTTATTTCCAGCTATACTACACCCTATTATAACCCATAATACCACAGTCTAGTGTTTTATGCATAACTACTAAATATCACAACCAAGCTAATAAAGTAGACATAACTTCATGGAAACATACACTCATATTCTATAGCTAGAATAAATAAATCTCCATTTTCATGAAACATAGAGTAACCCAACTAGTATTTGTTATTTAAAAGTTGAATGCACACATCCGCTAAGTTTTATCGTTCAAAAATCTTTTAACATAGTTTTAATTTCAAAAGGACATACCCCATTGTATAAATATATATCAATAGGCATGGTTACACCCATTCTCTCAATAAGCATACCGTAAATAGACCATTTATACGTAACTTGTTAAAATATTATATTTTATGTGATAGGTATTGTTCCACAAGGTTCATAAGACTAGTGATCTCAAGCACACCCCAAAGCTTATTTCACAATAAGGGAATGCCATGTTTGCCCATTTAAAACTCACATGATTAATCTGGACCATGCTATGATATCAAAAGTTTGTAACTACATACACATCATTATAATTACATACACATCATTATAACAAGAAATATAACCATTATGGTTAATTACACAATAAGAGTTAAGACATTAGGTGATCTTGTATCACCACTTCTTCAGCTAACAGTCATAAAATACATGTCTTATGCTTATCCAAGCATTCTATGGAACTAGTCTCACTTTAGCTATTAGTGAAAAAAAATTTACAAGGCTTACGAAATATATATTAAAACCGGATTTATGTTTTTATGATATCCATAAATTAAATTAGTAAAACCCATTAGAGTTCCAATTCAATAAGAAATAGATGAATAAGTTATAAATCTCCACATTATATCTTTATAACTTTCCTTAGAAATAACTGATGCCTACATAAAGGGCATGTTTTCATTCTATTGCATAACATTTTATATCAATTTTGTTCATAGTTTATATCTTACTAGACATGGGTCAATAAAGAAAAATGCTTGTGAATGGTTTATTCATATTAACTCATTTACAAGCTATGATACTTCCATTTTAGTTAACATTTTATAATTCATATAAACATTACAATACATAGCTAAATCTCCAGCGACTCAATAAGAGATCAATAATATTAATAATTAATAACACTCAATAATATTATTATAATGGATTTAGATGCTTAGAGAGATTAACTCGCTGGGTGAAGAACATAGGGCGATGTTTATGAAGCCAACGACTCAACAAAACATAAACCAGTCCTAGCAATAAATGCCATCAACAATAAATACAAACTAATTATTACAACAACATATATTCAAACATGTAGTGTTATCTTCTGGCGGCTAATAAAATAACAACTTAACCTTGACAACACGCTAAAAGTTAATCATAAATCGATGTCAAAAGGACTTTGCAAGATGAAATATAAAATATACATCGCTTTCAATTAATTACATCAAGTTGTAAATTAATCACAGGTCGATGTCAAAAGACATGACAAAGTTGGAATAAAGAGTGTATAGCTATTCATACAGTTGAATAGGCCAAATGAAAATTATACAGGCTGAACATGTCAAAATATAGTGCCCCATATATATAATATTCACCATGCTAAAATGTACAGTGACCTGAAACATAACAACTAGTAATAAAACAAATGGTGATTTCTCCATAGTTTGACTTTGTAATTTTTTATTTTATAGTAAATCAAAAGGTTTCAACAGGCTGTATACTAAATAAGTCGACTTAGTGACAAGTCCATATAATGTAAATAAAAAACATTTTAGTTAAAAATTGCCAATGACCTGCCTAGAATAATTATATTGATGCCAAGTAATAGAATTAGTTATAGGTCGACACCAATAATAACACTGTATAAAATTGTTACATGAGTATTTGGTTATAGGTCAACACCAATTTTAAATATAGTGGTTAACAGGTATATACGACAACTCAAATTCATGATAAGGATCCTTAATGTCTGTATAAAGCATTTGAATTACTTGTCTCAAAATTTTATTCTATGATCCTAATCGATCGACACTTTTGTAGCTCATGCAACAGAGAGTTAAGTATAGGATTTATTCAAACTTCTTAAAGACATCTAGGTTGTATACGGATATGATATTGTTTATAATCCTATTGTTTGTATATTCAATAACTAGGTTTAAAAATAGATAATTATTCACTCAAAATCATGATTTAGCTAAAATTTTCAAACACCTATTTAACTGAGTTTCTATAACTGAAAAACATATCCAAAAATCTTTCAACATTGATGTATATAATTGAAAACACCACCTACCTGATGAGTTCATTGATTCTTTGTGTCTGCTCTCCCTATGTCGCAGCCCCTTATTTTTTTCTTTCTAACCTTCTCCTCTAAGAATACATAAGATGATACCTTTCTCAACTTTTTCCTTTTGAAATAGGCATACTCTTTTGCTTTGGATTTTTTAGTTTTCTAGTATTAAATTAAATTAACATCAAAAAACACTATAGCAATTCAAACAGGAATTTCATAAGTTACTAATAATCTATATTTTTAAATTTAATTTTGCCAATAACATTTCCTTCTAGTATTAATGATAAAACGTGCCAAACATGTAAAAGAATTCATTAGGATATATACCTATACTAGCAATCCATAGAAAGCAACACTCCAAAGCAAGTAATAAACACACCATGAGCAATTATTTTTAATGCATTCTACCATGTGTTAACTATTGTGGTGTGTACAAGGTTCTTTCCAGATCTTTGTCGACCTCTGACATCTCCATCTACGTCACCTACTCCGATGATTCTCTCCCTCTGGCATGCTCTAAGGGATGAATTCTCTTACACCTACCTCAAAACACTCAGGTAGTTAAATCATATCATATTATAATTAGATAGCATAAAATATAACTGAAACAACATATTAATATGCTTGAAATGTAAATGCATATATTAACCAACTCATAGTAAAACAATCATGTACTATCATGTATCTAAACAATATTATATTATCTTGTAATAACATATATCTCAATCTTAGTCAGAAATATAACCAATATTATATGTGTGCACTATAAATATCCATCAATAGTTAAATAGTTTGTTTAGTGAGGAATCAAGATACAACATTGATAGAACACCCTCTTTATCCTTGAGGGATTCAACCATATTAAAGTCACCACAAATAAGCCAATTATAAAAAGGTATATTATTGGCTAACCATCACCATAATGATATTCTTTCTTAGTCATAATTAGGCATTTATGAGACCTAAATAATGATCATCAATTTCAAGGGTGACCCATATTGGTCAATGTGATGGGTATTCTCCTAATGTAACAAATACATTATAATTATTTGGGGAAATTATTGATATGTGTGTAACCATGTAATTATTTACTCTTCTCCATTGTGCACCTACATAAATTACACACAACTCATCTTGGATTCATTTGTATTACACCTATTACATGCACAAACAAGTCTTATGACACTTATGTTTAAAGCCCCTTATGCCTGGTGGAATAATTTCACACCATTGCCTACTCATGTAACAATTAACTTTTGTGTAGTGTCTCTTGCATCTAACATAACCAGTGTAACATCTCGCATAACGCATGTGTAGTTTGTCATCACACCGCATCTATGTGGCTTTCTAGGTTCAACTTCTCAGTTTTGAGACATATCAATGAATCTCTTTAAGTAACCATTTGACTCAGTGCACAATCATGCACTTGGGAGAATTCAACCATCCTATAGGAAGATGATTAAATGACTTGTAATCATTGATATTTGCAATAATATATTCTATTTATAAAAATGTAATATATGCATCTAGGCTAGGGTCGATGACATACAAGATCATAATGATAAATAAGATGCCTTGAGTATCTATTCTTTCTCATACACACTATATTCACATCTTCAATCTAGTAAAATCAAAGGAAGTAATCCCCCTTATGATAATAAGAACTTGTAATCCTAACCTTTTTGTAGCATTTTGCATCCATGTACTTCTCCCTATTTATTCTTAGAGAATAGAAGTTGAATTTATTTTAAGTATCAAAATTTCACTTACTTGAATGTGTGTTTTATTACTTTCTGTAATTTAACACAATACACACTCTTCATAATCTTGTACCTTCTCTCGAAGTGTAAGGTTATCCCCCATGCACAAGATATGGGCCCCATGGCACATATAATTGGTATGAGAGTGTAATTCTTTCATGTGCTTATAAACTTGCATATACAATAAGATACAAAATAATTGCCAGCCGACTTTGTTTTAACCTACCCAAAATAACACCATGGAAAAATTACGATGGTTGACACCCATAAGCAACCTAAGGTAGCACCAGACACCTTGGAAGCAGTGCACACCAATTATTTTGGCCAATACCACGAGTTGATGATTCATCTCAACCTAATGGATTTGAAATCTCTCTCATATCGCATTCATTAGATGTTTTAGAAACATACCCAATTAAAAGAACAAGTCAATCTTGACATTCCCAATTCAAGGTCTTCCTAAAGTTGAACAATTGTCAAAATCCCATTCAACTACTTCATTATCAAAAAATCATAAAAATAAATTTCAAAATTTGAATAAGTAATTATTCTAATATAATATTTATCCCATATTTCATTAAATAATTACAACTTTTACACAAGAATTAAACTAGATTCAATCCATTAATTTTACCAAATAAGTCACAAGGATTTAATTTAACCAACCATGTGGTTATAGTCCAAATTTTAATGAAGCATCAATACTTTCATTAGTTAATCCATGTTATAAATATGATTCATAATCTATAGGGATTTGAAAAATTTATTTAAATATAGCTTTCAACCTCACTCAATTACCACCATATAATAAATATCAAAAGTACACATATCTAATGAATATTATCACCTAACTTATATAAGCTTATGATTATAAAGAATCATACAAGTAATTATGACATGTTAACATTATGTCTCATTTCTTTATCTTCTAGTAAATAAAAAATCAAGCCAGATTCAAGACATAATTTACATATGAATTCAAACACTAGTAATAGCATAATCAAATACCAAAGTAATTTCTCAATCACTATACCAATGTTTTATAAGTATAGTCAAAGACATGATCACATCACAACTCAGATGCTACAACATTCAAAGCAAATTCTCAACTACTTATACCAAACAAGTGTTTAACTGCCAGCATAAGTTAAATAACTTATAATTATATACCTCTATTAAAGCATTCATGAACAATATTAAATTCATATCAAGTTAGTAATGTCATATTATTCAAATAATCAAAAGATCTGCTATAATCACTTCATGAATCAAATATAGATATCAATTTTACATCAGTTTTCATAATTACAACTATGAAGAATAACATGAAGTCCATCTATAAGAATTACATGACAATTTTAATTCATTTGTATCCAACTACCATAAATCGAAGTAAGAAGAAAAGAATCCAATCATTGCATGTAATCCAATGAAGCTAATCCCATCTCATCAGTCCTAATGAACCCAACCATAAGTGGTCCTAGACCACCATAACCATCAAATGGATATGGATCAAGACAACAGAGAACCGATGGAAAAAAGATTACAAAACAATCAAGCTTGACAACATACCAACAAATGATCAACAAAAAAAACACGTAAATCAACACACCAAGATCTATTAACTTGGTACCTAATTACGACTACAATTCTATTCATGAACTTCTCAATCTATGGACCATATTCTATTTCAAAATATAATATAGATTGTAAATCTATTTCATGGTAGTCGTCTTCATGTACTAATTTAATAGATGTTTATAAGTTAAAATAAAACCTGTAAAAAGAAGATAACAAACTCAACCAATTAAAATAAAAATTATGTAAAGCTTCAAGTCACATTATTGATCAAAAATTGACTTTACTAAACATAATAATAACTTAAAAGTTCAATTGTAATCATTTACAAAATTATAATAATTAAAATAACCAACAAATTAGTTACTCCAAAATAAATTAACATAATCATGAATGATAATAATTCTAATTTTCACTTCCAAAATTAAATTATTAATTCAACATAATTTCACAAACCTGGGTCAACTAATCATAACCAAATGATTCCATAAAAGTCAAACAAGTATTCAGATCCATGAAAATAATAATATATTATTCCCAAAATCTTTGCAAGCATCTTGAACCCCTATGGGGACTCCCTATGGTCCTTGCCCCCATTTTAATTATACTTTGAAATAATTGATAGGGTTTTTCCTTTATATTTTTCTTTAACCCTGCTGACTATCCCTGGTGAGGGTTTACCAAAAATAATAAACCATATCAAAACCCTTGTTCATAGTTAACACAACTAAGTTGTATGGCTTCCATAATATAACCATCAACTTAACAAAATAAAGTTGAGCCATAACACAAACAAATAGTCAACATAAAGTCATATTGGATTTTTATAATACACCACATCCTAAAGAATAAAAAGTAGTCGAGTCAATAAACAACCACACAGTCATATAAGTAAGGCCGTAATGGCTATTTAATAACTTGGTCAAATTTTTGACTTGATAATAAGTCATGCACAATCATTAAAGAAAACCCAACTATAATTATATTAAAAATAAAATAAAAAAATTATCACATGCAGTCCATTGAATTGAGTCGTAGCCATAATAACTCTTCAATGGCTTTAAACAAAATATAACACATTGACTTATATAGTCATTTAAACCCAAACAAAACCTCAAAAATAATACCAGTTTGTTATTTAAACAAAAATGATTCTTCATAATAAAAATATGTAGTGACTAAATAGTCAAAAATATACATAATAACCAACCAAAACAAACATTGCAAAAGCTTAACTAGGTCATGTTCAAGCTATTCATGGACGCCATGTACCAAAAACAGTACAATATAAAACCAACTTCATGGCCCAAGTTAGGGTTTTAACCGAAATCAAAATAATGCAAATATTTTTAACTAAATCTCTAGCATTTTGCCATTCAACTTCATTTCAAAAAAAAATAAAGAATTTCAAATGCATCATTTACTTGGCTGATAGAAGTCGACCACAATAGGTTTTTTTACTCTTCTAGCTTCCAAGCTCAAAATCTTGTACGCATTCACCCAAACTAGTCGCATAATAAACACAAAAAACAAACCCTAGATAACTCTCCACACTTCCTTCATGGTTGTCAATATTAATGCATCCAACTGTAGTTTTGGTCCCCAAAAATCCTTATGTGAAACTACCTCACATTCCCCTTGGCTGCCATGTAAAATTTTTTGACAGAGTTTCTCCAAGGTTTTAAAAACTCTCCAAGACTAAGTCCCAAAATGAATGCAATAAAACCTAAAATCTAGAAGAAGCATCTCTACCCTCTTGCATGGTAATGCGAGCCAATGCCACATCCCCTAAGTCGTTGGCTTCAAATAAAAACACCCAACTAATTACCATGACCCCTATGTGGGTCAAACATCCTAACCAAAGTCCTTAATCCAAACAATGGCTTAAACCAACATGCAAATCAAACAAGCAAAACATGCAAAGCAAGATTCATTTAAATAATGCAAACCCATAATGCACTCGTTAATACAAAGCACAATTTAAGACACCTCTATACACATCTGCAACCGTATAAGGTTATTTTAAAATGTTAAGTCAACAACTTAACTACAAACAAGAATAAAATAGGATGTCAAAGATCAAATAAGAAATGCAAAAAGATGATAAAGATTGAAATAATTGTTAACATGATTAGTTACGTGACCGACTAAACTATTGAAGTCAACAAGCAAGGAGACCATGAAACATAAAACACCAAAATGATGGAAAATGATAAAATCAATAAGAAGATAACAGTCGTCAAATACTTACGACTCAATAATGATGATCAATGAAACCATCTCACATCGAATAAAAAGATGTTTGCACGAACATAAAAATTAACTCAAATCAACTATTAATGAAATTGATCTTAAAATGATAACACACAACAGTCAATTAATAAAAACATAATGACTAAATCATTAATACTGACAAGCTCAACTTTACGTTTAAATTCATTATTTCTTTTATCTATTTGTTTCTCTATGTTTCCCTATTACACAGGTTCGAACACAACGTAGCTCAAGTATCTGTCCCTACAGTCAACAAATAGACTATCAACAACATTTAGACATCTACGTATAACAAATGCAATAACAATATTTTAAATAATACATCAAACTGAATAATGAACCAGTACACATTAAACAATAATATCAAATGATATAATGAAATGTAGTCCATAATTATCTCAACAATTATAATGAAAATGTATCAATATAGATCCCTAAACTATATTACCACAACAAAACAACAAAAAATGTCTCAAATAGTTCACAATGAAACTATATCAACATAAATGAACTAAATGCAAGTAACTTGGGGTCATGACACTTTGTTTTTTCATTATAGCCTTGTTATGATTGGTTGGTTGTTTGTTTTTATTTTGATTGGTTTGGTTAATATTTGGACGACTTTGTAGTGGATTGTAGGATCCCATCAAACCTCTCTTTTCACCCTTATCCAATAAAAAATATTAATGTTCCACTTCCGATTACTCAGGCCACAAGCATCATGACAACATTACCTTCAACAAAGAATATTAAAAAATAATTATATATTCAAATCATTTTGTACAACTTTTATTTTAAACATAAAATATATACATATTTATAAAACAATATAATATTTGGGACTATGTGAATATTGCTCCATTATTATTCTATATAGAATATAGATAAGATATAAGATTAACATAATTATGTTCTCATCATCTTAAATGCCAATTGACTTAGCTCATAGTAGAGATAAGACATCATATAATAACACTTCACAGACCTCATATTAATTATTACACACTTCTCTTCATAAGTCTCCCATATTATTATATTGGATTTATTGTTTCCGTATATAATTTTACTTAAAATAAATAAATTATATATTACCAAATAATATTATTTAAATGTATTTAAATATCATAATTCATTGATGTGGTATTTTTTTAACTATCTTAAGATAAATTATATATTACCAAATAATATTATTTAAATATATTTAAATATCATAATTCATTGATGTGGTATTTTTTTAACTATCTTAAGATTAATATTTGGCATGGAGGGCCCTTACTTAAAAATGAACTTAGTCTATATGATAATTCACCTAGATTTTTTTAGTAATCCAGATTTTTTATAGTATTCTATCCCAATTATCAATTTATGTATTTTTGGGTTTCTTATTTAATAAATATGAATATTTAGGGATTGATCTTTTGACTATATAATAACATTCGATTTTAATTATCATTTTTATTTTGCATTATAATTCTTTTCAAAATTCAATTTTTGTCGACATGTGTTTAACATTTTCTAATTGCATCTTTGGAGGGGGAAGGAACATTGAAAATTACAAATATATATTCCAATCCATTTTAAATCATTTGTAATAAATGTAACTTTGCAATTGAATCCTTGCAACCGCTTCAAAGATAAAACTGTTCATTCTCCTCCTTGTCACCAACAAAGTTGTTATGCCTATTTCCATTGTCTTATTTACAATCTAAAAACTACAAAACAATATCAATATATAATACATTCTTTCAAGTTCATTATTAGAAATAACGCTACCTACTTTTTACAAAAAATTCATACAATGATTATATAAATTTCATTTTGCAAGTTCACTTTACATCATTTACATAGGGTATAACCTTTCTCATATATACTTGTGCATTCAATACTCTACCATGTTACATAATGTTTTACTTCGAATTTCATCACAACACTCATCTTTACAATACCTATATCTCCTTCTACATTGAATTCACATGTAATTAAATTTTTAAAAAAAAAAAATTGCTTCTTCTCTACTTTATTATTACTCCCTTACTTTTCATATTTACATTTAAACATATTTAAAATATTAATATATATTTTTATTTTTATTTTTATATACTTAATATTTATATTACAAATACTAGCCACTATTTTTACATAAATCATTATATTTTGGTCCGTTATAATTCTTATCTACAATTCAATATTACAATAAACTTGCATTTTAAATTCACATTTAAAATAAACCATAAACAATTTATCAAAAATAAATAAATAAAAAACCCATTAAATTTACAAGTTTTAAATTTTATCCCGTATTTTAAGCGCCTTGAATATACGGCCAAAAACCAAAAGAAGAGGGCACACAGGGCGTCAATTTCCAGCCCCTCCCATCTACTAGTAAATAATCGTAAAATAGAGGGTTCTAGAATAAACTCTTACAGCTGTCTTATCATTTATGATAAATATTATCATGGTGTACAGCCCTTAAAACCCTCAGGGCCTCATCTAGAGAGATTGCAGTTCGTGTAGGGTTTTAATGGCCGCATTCTAAGACATGATTATATTTGTTTCTCTGAGCATAAGCATAGAGAAAAATGGTGGTATTGGTTCGAGCAGCCCTTTCCTTGAGGCCAGGCCTCAATCTGTGCACTTTGAATAGGGTTTGCCTCTTCTCAACAAGAGCTGCTGCACTAAAAGGCTTAAGGGTTTCTTCATCTTCGTCTTTAGGGTTTCGAAATGCGCGGTTTTTGGGAGGGGTTTCGATCCTGCAACCTGTAGTTCGACCTCATCTAAGGCGCTATGCAACAATACCCACAACTTCATCTGTGAATGATCCTTCGCCCAATTGGAGCAATCGTCCACCCAAGGAAACCATTTTACTTGATGGGTGTGATTATGAGCACTGGTTCATTGTCATGGAGCCGCCGGAGGGCAACCCTACCAGGGATGAGATTATTGATAGCTATATCAAGACGCTTGCACAAGTTGTTGGAAGGTGAGGGGTTCTGTTTTGCTGTTTTTCACATTTTTTTTCGCCATGGTTTTCTTTTTTTCGTTGGGAAGTCAATGATATTTAAGATTTAGGTTTTTGAGTCGATTATGGGTGCTATAATTTTTTTCGTGGGTACTGCAATTTTGAGGCGTTGAAACTGATGGTATTTGTGTTTTTTCCTACCTTTTTGCATATAATCACATTGGAATAAGTGAGAAGTTGATTTTTTGGGTTGAAACTGTGTGCCTTATTTTGATCTGACGTGTTTCAAATCACCTCCCCTGATTCATCATCAGGAACCACGGGAGGTGATTCGAAATGCATCGTCTCAAAATAAGTTACACAGTTTCAACGCAGAAAATCGACTTCTCACTCTTATGGACTGTGGTAACATCAAAGCATTCACATTGGACTATTTTGTCGTAGATATATGGTTTGGGTGCTTGATTTTGAACTTTAGGGTTACGAAACATTTGCGAACCCAGTGTTATTATTGGGTCTTGGAATTACGAAGCCTAATGGGTTATGATTGCATTCTGTTTCTTTATTTGAGGATGTTGGGTCTTCTGCCTTTTAAATTAATATTTAGGGTTTAAGGTGTTTATAACTATTATGTTTTTTTATGGTTCTTGAGATTTCAAGAATTTTTTAATGGGGGGATTACCTGCATTGAAATGTAGTCTGTTTCTTGTCTCCTGATTTATATTTCAGTGGGCATTTTGAAACAGGAAACAAGAAACATAACTACATTGGAATAAGTGAGAACTAGGTTTAAAACCCTGAAGTGTAAATCCCTATATCCTCGCCCTGAAGGTACAGTCATTTTTCAGAAAAATTATGTGTCCTCTTCATTCTTATTTTCTATTAGTTTAAGGGTACGCTTCCCATAATCCAGAATAGCATCATTCGTTCTAAAGTGTTGCTGTTTTGCTACCGAATTAATATTTTTTCTACCTCCAGTATGGCCCAGGTCTCTTTCTAAACTACCTTCTTCCAAATCTGCCTCCTATTTATGTAGCTGTCTGAATGTAGATATCTAGGCCAAATTTGATTAGAAACTGGCCCTCTCTGGCTATGAACATTCTTAGCTATGAACATTCTTATTTCTGCAGTTGGTGTCACTATTAGTTGTTATTCCCCTTTTTGATGGCATTCATCTTTCAAAGCATCCTTTGCGATGGAAGTTATGAGGTTGTGTTAGCAACCTCCATCTTTAGTACAAATGATGTTCTGCTATAGAGGCCACCTTATGTGGCAATGCTTTTTTTTACAACCTGTTGGTCTGTAAATACCATCTCTTTATATTGATGGTGGGAATTACAAGTGTACGTCACTTAGGAGGGATTTCAGATTAGTTTTACTAATCTCAAGTGCTTGGACTATATGCTTGGGCTATATACCGTATTGAAATGGTAAAGAAAATTGTTTTTAGTTGTTGGTTCTAATGGTATAATATGGAAGGCTTTTGAACAAGCAGGATACTGGTATGAATTATGCAATTCATACTGCACACTTTGCCTCTCTTATATAACATGCAGTGAAAAATAGGTTATTGTTCATATTTTAGTAATTTTACATGGTTTGTAATTATTGTGTATTTTGGTGTCATAGGCAAAACACCATAATCTGTTTGATATACCTGTTTCATTGTATGCTTTCTTGAATCATTGATGAATAGGAAAGTTCGGAGATTCACATTCACAAATAAGTAGAATGCCGCAAAATGAAATTACAGCAATTCAATTTTGTCTAAATATTTTGTTTTAATTTGGCCGGTTTTATTTTATGCTTGATTGCAGTAGTTAGTAAGCCAAAAGGTGAAATTATTCTATATTTAATGGTGGATAAAAGGCCTAAAAATGAAGCTGTAGTTATCATAGTATGAAATCAGAAATAGGTGATTATTTGTGCATATTATATTTGTATTGGAAATGTTTTGTATTTTGTGTCATTAGGTAAAACATTCTAGCCTGTTTGATATATCTGTGTCATTGTGCATTTGCCTGAAGTAGCTGGTAAATATGAAAGTTTGTCCATTTGATTCCCAAATAAATAGAATGCCTTACAATAAAGTTGAAAGTATTCGGTTTTGTCCTTTTTTTGTGTGCTTGATTGCAGTTGTAAAAAGAAACTTTTTCTGTTCTCAAATGCGAGTAAAGCCCTTAAAATGAAGCTGCAATTATTCAGTTGCCTCAGTTCAGCTAGTTTGTATAACATGAAATTATATTAGGTGATTGTTTAGCCATATTGTCTTTGTTATGTATCTTTGTAATCATAGATAAAGTATCCTAGCCTGTTTGATATGCCCATTTCATTGTATGTTTGGTTGAAGTATCGGGTAAAATAATAAACTCTTAAAGACTTGTATTCTCAAATAAATAGAATGCCATAAAATGAAGTTTTGTCTAAATCTCTTGCATTATGTTGGTCCCCATATTATTTTATGGCAGAGGTTTATGCGATTTGAAATGGTTTGTTTATTTTTTGATTTTACAGTGAGGAGGAAGCTCGGATGAAGATTTACTCTGTGTCTACAAAGCATTATTTTGCTTTTGGTTGCTTGGTTTCAGAGGAACTGTCCTACAAGATTAAGTGTATGTGTGGTTCTTGGATATTAATATTTGTGCACTTTATTCACATCTAGGGTAATAATATATTGGAGATTTTAATGAGCTTTATTGTCTTTAATTGTAGCACTTCCTAATGTTCGCTGGGTGTTGCCTGATTCATATTTGGACCCTCGTACCAAGTCTTATGGAGGTAAGAATGGTGTCTGGAAATGTGTTAAGATATATTGTATGGATAACAAGCCACTTTACAGGTATATTCAATGGTGGTACTTTACGTGTTTTTCCAGATGCATGATACATATGGAATATTTCTAACACCATTGGCTCAATACATTTTTTATTTTTTATGTTGAAGACTTAAATAGGTTTAGATGTATTATTCAGTTGTTTGAATTGATTTTTGTCTAGTTCTTACTTTTCATGGCTGAACTTCTTTCTATGCAGCCTGGATACAACTAGTTGTATGCCTATTTTTCGGGATGGATATTTTAGCTATAACTAACTGGCATGTTGTAGCTGTTTAGGTGATAGCTTTGGCTACTGTTTTCAGTAAATGTTTTTAGCCAACGTTGCACCAAGATTTGAAAATGGTAATGGGAAATGTATGGGATGGGTGTGTGGGCTGGTAGAGATGGATGGTTCATAGGATCCTTCCTTGGTTGGATGCACGGGCCTGTTTCTATAGGGAAAATCTCGAAACTGGGAAAACCTCTATAAATATCTTTATTTCATTTTATTATTGGAACTGTTCTGGTGGTAGGTTTGCCTAGTGTATTCGGGAAATGTTTTAAGCCCAAGTTGCACCAAGGTTTGAAAATGGTGGTGGGAAATGTATCTGATGTGGAGATGGATAGATCATAAGAAGACCCACCCTTGGTTAGATGCATGTGCATATTTCTATAGGGAAAATCATGAGACTGGGAAAAACTATATAAATATCTTTATTTCATTCTATTATTGGAACTTTCTAGCCCAAAATTGACTGTGGCTTTGCATAAGCCGAACTGTATCAATTGTTTAAATGGTAATTGTACGTGGATTGTGTTCAAGGGTGGGTAAGGTGAATAGCATTTGGCTTAGGTTGTTATTAGTGGTCTTAAATAAACAGCATTACTGTGGTAAACTTTGACTTCTTTTGGCATTTGTTTGGATTGTCTTGTCTTCCACTTTGTACAGATGTATTCCATCAGAGTGTAGATGTAATGTCATACGCTCTAGCATTGATGGAGTGGTAACGCACCTATTGCTTATCCACGTTCTTGTAGTTTTGCGTTCTTATCACATTTATAGCCTTGTTAGCTTTGTAAGTTATTAAAATTCATTTGCAGGGGATGAGGCATGACTTATTTTTGATTGAATTGTGATCTTGTAGGGGAGCCTTTCATTAATGGACAAGCAGTACCCTATGACCCTAAGTACCACGAGGAGTGGGTGAGGAACAATGCACGCTGCAATGAGAGACGATCTAATGATAGACCAAGGAACTTTGATCGGTCAAGGAACTTTGAGAGGCGAAGGGAAATGCGGAACAATGCTTACCAGCGGCCACCACCACCACCGCCAAGTAACATGGAACGCCCAGTACAAAGCAATGCACAAGCTGGAAGTAATAACCAGCGTTGACAATGTTACTATAGCTGTCATACCATGAACTGGGACATCACTGAGTTATTTGTTTGACATTCAAACTTACTTTACATGTTAATGTATGTGTAAGGTTATGGAAGTTTATGCTCGCTGAGAAAGAACTTCGGAATTTACGTTTGGCATGGTGCAACAAATTGGTTCTATTTATCGGCTCATGTATTCCGAGAATGAAGGCTCATGTATTCCGAGAATGAATTGGGACTAGGAAATTCTCTCAGCTTTCTAAGCGTGATAGATTAGAGTTAAATTGTCGGTTTGGGTTGAAGACGTTCAGGTAGAGATGCTTTTAAAGAACTATTTTCTTTTCCTTTGCATGGGAAAAGGACAAAGCTGAACTACATGTAAATTCTCTGGATGCCCTGAATGTTTAAGGCTTCATGTATAAATGATCTGGACAATAAAAACTCACAAATTGATAAAAGTTTCTTTTCTACGATACTTATGCTTTGTTGCTGTGATTTGTATCAATTTTGAAAGTGGTTTTTTAAAGTTTGTGATCGGAATTCGTATGGATTTTCCGTTTTGTTGTCATGACTGAGGGCTTGGATGGTGGATGAGGGTTTTCAGTGGTGTACTTGAAGTGATCTTGTATGCTTGGTTGTTAATCTAGACAAAAGTCACATGTATACTTTGTTTTTTTAAATTAGTTTTAATGAGGGTTTGAATGGGCCTGCACCCATGTGGAACACAAACAGGGATTTCTAGTAACTATACAGCTCATCTGTCAATACACCAATCACACATCCCCTGCTGTATGTAGCCCTCCTGGTGGAATTTGAACCTGGGTTGCACCAATTCAAATGCATCCACTCAACCATTACATTACTACTGGCCGGGGGACCACATGTATACTTCGTTACATATTTTATAATAGTTCGTATTGGAGTTTACGAGTATCTGTCACTCTTCCCAAAAGACTACCATATGGAAAATGGAATGGCTGATAGCTGAGGGTGTTTGTAAGCATGTATGAATTGATAAAACTCTTTTGGCCCTTGGGAGTTGTTCATTTTGAGTTGAGATCTATAATATCCCCTGAAGACATGGTCTACAGTGATGGATTGGGTTGAAAAATATATTTTCGTTAGACACAGTCTATGGCGATGGATTGGGTTGAAAAATATATAATGTACAAAGTAACGATTTTACAGAAGCGTTTATACTTATTCTCATAGTGGATTCTGCAGCACAATATATAAACCATTTCTGAAAAATGCTTGGAGCATTTATACGGTGATGGATTGGGTTGAAAAATAATTTTTCATCTTAGAATCATGAAGAAATGGTCCTGACCAAGAATATAACGTTCAAACTAAGGAGTTTAGAGAAGCATGTATACTTACTCTGAGTGGATTCTACAGAACAATATATGAACCGTTTCTAAAAAATGGTTTGGAAGCATTATGTTCTTTATATCAGACAAATTTAAGTGAATCCCCTAAACAGATTATAATTTTCTGCACCAATCACTAAAGTAGAACCATTATCTAGCTCTACTATGTATAATATAGTGTTCAGCATTTTATGCGGTTTTTACGTGCATATGGTGGCAGAGGCAATTGTCCATCATGTTTGTAATATTTTACAAAAAAGGTTCAGCCATTAATCAGTGTGGATTTCTGGTCTATTGATTCATGTTATGTTGGCAAAAGAGGTCAAATGTGTACAACTCTCAAGTCGGGTGCAGCGACTGAAAAATTCTGGAGCTAGGGTATGAAGCAACTTACACACTAAACAAAAAGCTTAAAAACACTAAAACAGGGTCTCTATGCTACTACAACATTATACAAAAGTCCATTTGCAAACACAAATAGATATATATTATATTGATTCAAAACAACTTTCACAGAGATTACACATTTGTAATTACTTGCTACAGCTATTGTTGCCAACAGACATTTACAAAATTTCAAAAAACTCCTATTCAACCTCAGTTCTATATGCTACTATAAACACCGTCTTCACCTTATATTACGTTGACTAATCTGTTATTTGTCTACTATCACGTACATTATTCTGTCTTTTTCTTCTGTCTTTTACATGCTGTCGTTGCTGCTGTGTATATTCTCCTCATACGTTCTATTGTTTTATCTTCCAATTTTCCCTCTAAATCTGAACGGTTCTCCAAAAAAATAAAAATTCAAATCTGCCATGCATTAATTTTGAGTTCAAACGGTTGCTAGAGATTTCTGGAGCTAGGCTAAAGCGTTGTCAATGGTAGGCAGGGGAAATATTATAATATTTTAGCATTGCCCATTAATCTTGACCTCATTTCCATGCTTTATAACATGTTTTTCAAACCACAAATCATCTTGGAGGCTTACTTTTAATTGTTTATATATTTTTGGAGTTTTTTTTACATATTTAAAGCTGGATTGTGCATCTCCAAAGCCAATATCTGGATCTCCAAAACCACCCTGATAACTTTTGGCGTTGACATGTGAACCTCTAGAGGCATTGCTGCTACATCTATGACCTATAATCTCTCAACCGCACAAAACTATCTTTTGATAAAGTCTTAGTAAATATGTTAACACGCTGCTATTCAGTGCTGCAAAACTCAAGTTTTATCTCATTTTTTTTAATCAATTCTTTAATAAAATGATACTTGATTGTTATAGGGTCGTTTTTTCATGGAAAATGAGATTCTTTGATAAAGACTTGCAAAACTCAAGTTTTATCTCATATTTTTTAATTAATTCTCTAATAAAATGATACTTGATTTTTATATGTTTGTTCTTTCCATGAAAAATTAGATTCTTTGACAAAGAAATGGAAAATAGAGTATCACAAAAGAATGTCGATGCTCTTCATACAAATCTGACAAGGTTATTTCGATCCATATGCCTTTTCATTTTGCTAAATTTGTTGTCATGTACTTGGATTCCACCATAGAAAGTGAAACAATTGGTTGTTTTTTTTAGGCCCATGAAATGGCCTCTGACCCAAAGTGAAACACATATCTAGATGTACTCTTTCTATCATCAAGACTACCAACGCGATAACTATCCATGTACCATACTAATTGAAAGTCATGTTATTGGATAGACAACTCCATATCCTCTAGTGCCATTAATATATCTCAAGATTCTTTTACCTACTTGCCAATGTGTCTCTTTTGGTGTCTCCATGAATGTAGAGATCACGCTGACTGCATACATGATATCTCGTCTAACTACTGCCAAATACATCAAGCTTCTCACCAAACTCTTGTACTGTGTGGAATCTACATTGTTGTTACAATCTTGTACAATTTCAAACTTGTTTCAACTAAGGTTGAGTCTAAGTTGTCCAACATCCTAAATCTCTTCACATCTTTTGCATACTTAGTTTGGCATATACATATGCCACGATCTATTTGCTTAACTTCTATGCCAAGAAAGTACTTCAATAAACTTAAATCAATCATCTCAACCTTTCTTCTTGGTTTATTTGAACTCTCTTATGGATTGATTTGTATTTCTAGTAAATATTAGATCATCCACGTATAAAAAAACAATTAAAACACTTTCATTGCTCGCCTTGATGTAGAGAGTGGGCTCACTACCACTTTTTCTGAAGTCATTGTACAAGTATAAATCTATTCAACTGTACCACCCCCTTGGTGTTTGCTTGAGCCCATACAATAATTTCTTCAACGTATATCCCTTGTTCTCATGCCCTAGAATTTCATAACTAGGTGGTTGTCCCACATAAAACTCTTCTTCTAACACTCCATTCAAGAAGATTAACTTGATATCTATTTGATGCACCTTCTATTTGTATTGAATAATAATTATAATGATTGCTTTCATCATTTCTAGCCTTGCTACAAGAAAAAATGTCTCATTGTAGTCACGTCCAGACTGTTACTTGTAGCCTTTGACAACTAGCCTTGCCTTCTGTCTCTTAATCTTGCCTTAGAGTGTGGTTTTTGTTTTGTAAACCCACTTGACACCAATGACTTTTTTTGTTGTTGGAAGGTCTACTAGCTCCCATGTATGCGTTTTTTAATTGCATGCATTTCTTCATCCATTGATTCACCCCAGTTGTCTTTGATTGCATTCTCAAAATAAATATGATCAATTGCTAAAAATAGAGAAAAATTCATAGTTTAATCCTCATTTTTTTCATATCTTGACTGTTGATATATGTCTTGCAAGATCCTTGTTCTTTCATAGTGTTGACTTGAGTTGGAGGATGATGATATTGTCCCATGAGTTGCTCTTTGAGCTCCTTGTTGGTTGCTTCCGTTAGATGAATCAGTGCATTGTGAAATAGGACTTCAACTCGGTGTATGAGTGACTATACCACTTGCTAGTTCAGTTTCAAGAAAGGGTTCACCAACTTTTGTTTCTACTCGCTCTTGTCTATCTTCCCAAGCTACATCCTCTATAAACTAAACATCCTAACTGATTATTAACTCATTGGTGGCCAGAGTATACATTTGGTAAGATTTTGATTACTCACTATATTCAATGAAAATGTATCTCTTTTGTCATCACACTTTGATCTTAGTTGTTTGGACACATGTGCATATGACACACATTCAAACACTTTAAGGTGTTCAACACTTAATTTATGACTGCTCCATGATTCTTGAGGGATCATATCCCTAACATTATTAGTAGGACAAATATTGAGCAAGTATATTGCTATTGCTACAACTTCAATCCAAAAATCATTGGACAATCCTTTGGCCTTCAACATGCTTATTGCCATCTCTTGAATGGTTTGGTTCTCCCTCTTCGCTACACCATTTTGTTGCGGTGTATACCTTGCTATAAATTGCTTATTGATTCCATTATCCTTGCTAAAATTTATAAGCTAATTTAATATGTATTCTCCCCCTTTGTCAGTTCTTAAAATCTTTATGTAATAGCCACTCTATTTCTCAACCATAGCTTTGAATTGTTTGAAAATTTCATATCTTTGATTTATGTTTTACAAATTAAACCCCTATATTTTAGCTAAAGTCATCTATGAATTTAATAAAATAATCATTATTGGATAAGGAGGGTATCTTCATGGGACCACACAAATCAAAATGTATTAGCTCAAGAGGAGCTCTAGTGCTTCATGACTTACCCATGGGAAAAACAATCTTATGTTGCTTCACCAATATGCAACTTTTATACACTTTGTTTGGTTGTTCTATTAGGGGCAATCCTCTCACCATTTGATTCTTGTGAAGAATATTCATTCCACCATAACTCGAATGTCCATACCTAAGATGCCAAAGAGCAATTTCATCCACTACCACTATTTTGAACGCTGTTGCTAACTCACTTTGCATCCTCAAAGAAAACATTCTATTGTTTGTCATTTTGACTGCTGCAATCTAAATTTTGCTACCACTTCTATCATAAATGATGCATTCTTCATCTTCAAATCTCACCTTATACCCCTTTTAGATAAGCTATACAATGTTGATTAAGTTGTTTTTCAACCCTGACACAAAATATACATCTTGAATTTGCCTCTTATCACATTTCTCGATGCAGATAAAGATGCTACCTTTGTCCATGATTGGGACCTTGCCATTGTTTCCCATCTTCACTTTTGATTTGATTGAATCATCAATGTTATTGAATATCTCTTAGTTCCCACTCATATGGTTGATGCAACCACTATCTAGACACCAAATTTCTCTACTACTTTGCTGAGCTATGTTGCATGTCATAAACAAATTTTCCTCTTTCTCACTCCTATCATATTCAACTTATTTTACCTTGAAGAAATTTGAGTTTTGCCTAATTAAATCGTACGTTTTATTTCTACACTCATTAACATAGTGTCAATACTTCTTGCAATAATAACGTTATACATTAGACTTATTATACCTCTGTGTAGAACCACCTTTTGAAGTGTTGCTACTCCTTCCTCTTTATGTTCCATGTGATTCTTGATGGTTATGCCTACCATCTTATTGAATGTTGCAAGTGATTCATATAATTTTGCTATTTGTTCCTCTACCCTATCTCTCGCATTCACATTTGTCTTGAAAGACTTGTTCATAGGAAGAGGTGGCTGACCTATTCAATCTTGTTCATAGGTTTGCATGGAACCCATTAGCTCATCAACCACCATTTGTTTCAAGTCTTTAGACTCTTCAATTGCAACCACTATTGGATCAAATTTAATTGGAAGGATCCTCAACACCTTCTCAATGATTCTATGATCTTTAATTGCATCTCCATTTATTTTAATTTGATTTGTTATGCCCATTGTCCTTGTGAAAAAGTTATTGATAGATTCTGATTCCTTCATCACCAGGGTCTCAAAATACTTTCTTAACATCTGCAACTTGAGTGAGTAGCTTCACCTTGTTACTATCTTGATAAATATTTTTCAAAATGTCCCAAGCTTGCTTGGAATGGTTAGTTGTTGCTATCATAGGAAAAATTGAATCATCAAATGCCATTTGAATGTCGCTTAGATCCTTGACATTCTTATTTATACTTTATTTAAACAAATTTATTTGTGCTCCAGTGAGAGCATTGAATGTTGCTTGGTTTGTTATATCAGTTTATCCACAATCTACAAGTTCTCATAGCTCTTAAAAGCAAAAAATAGTCATCTTGAAAAATCATACATCATAGTTCTTACCATCGAACATTGGGGGCTGTTGCCATGAACCACTATTACTGGCTGCCATCTTCAACAGTTCTTAATTTTTTTTTGGCTTTGATACTAGTTGTTGGTAAAAGAGGCCAAATGTGGACAACTATTAAATAAGATGAAACTACTGAAAAATTCTAGAGCTAAAGTATAAGATAACTTACACACTAAACAAGAGCTTAAAAACACTAAAATAGCCCTACCGTGCTCGCCATTATGTTACAACAATATACAAAATTTCATATATATATATTCAAAACAACTATTACAAATTGATTACACACTTATAATTACTTGCTACAACAATTACTGTTATAGACACACAAAACTTCAAAAAACTCTTATTTTATCCTCTGTTCTGTATATTATTGTAAACACTATCTTCTCCTTATATTATGTTCTCTGACTGCTTTCACTCACATTTTTCTATTATGCACATTCTAATCTACAATTCACACTCTTTACAACTTTGTTGTCTATTTTTATTCTTTCTATCTTTTTCTTCTCTTCTCTATTTTTTAGAGATTGCCATTGCTGCATATATTCTCCTTTTACATTTTATTTCTTTGTCTTCTTTTACTTTTCTAATTAATTCTCCACCTACCACTTATTTTCCATCTAAATCTAAATGGCTCCTTAAAAATCAAAATTCAAATATGTCATGCATTAAATTTAGTTGGTGAGTTCAAACAACTCTAGAAGATTTTTGGAGCTAGGATAAAGTGTCATCAGTGGTAGGTAGGGGAAAGATTATAATATTTTAACATGTTAATATTGATATTTATGTATCAATTTTCTCCACAGGGATCTTATATAGAATATATATTTAGGTGTATTTTGGGTTAAATTGGAGGTTAAGCTGAATTTTAATGTGACTGTTGGTTTTCTAGAGCCTGAAACAATTGGGCACCTGTAGTGTATGAATATTGTCCAAATCTCCTTGATTAAGTAGGTTATTCATAGTAATGCCTTGTAAGACTTTGGATGTAAAAAGCCCAAATTATATGTTTGAATGGTGGAGACTAGGACGGAAGTTTCTATTGGGATGTAAATATTATAACATTAAGTCCCCATATGTAGTTATTGATTGGTTCTATGAAATATGCTTGTCAATATGCAATTTATATCCTTAAAGTACAACTACATTCCTTATGTTGGGTATTCCTACAAGATCTTGTATATTACATGTGAACATTTCTAATTACATGTACTAAGAGGCCTGAAATAAAAGATTATGTTAAGCCAATGCACCCAATACACTAGAATACACATTGATCTAACTGAGATATTTGACATGGCACATAATTAGTAGGCATAAAATAGAACCATAATTTAATCTCCTCTTTTGTCTACTTCTATATCATAAAATACTAAGCCATGAAAAAAATTAGTCTTGGTTTCTAGTAGTTTTCTACGTGCATTCTTATGTTATTCATTTCCATATGTATTGTCATTATGATAAAACCATCTCCATATCTAGACCATTTACAATTTATAAATACATCTTATATTTCTTCAATGGAAAAAAAAATCATGACTGTATATGATGTTGGCAAAAAATTTCTAGGTATGATGTTTGCTGCAATATCTCTTCTTGGGGCCTAAAATGCCTAGGTTGTTTAATGTTCATCTCTTAAACCCCATCATGAACCCTACCTAAATTTGATATTGAATTAAAGTCCAAAACTCCATAGTTTTATGGTGGATATGGAAAAAGGGTTTACATCAACATGCAATATATTACCCATAAACACGTGCAATTTAAATTTAATCAAATTTACCTTAATAAAACAACAAACATCAGAGCTAATTTTATAAAGGAGTATTTTAAAATTATTTAAATGTGTAAACATAGTGATCTAAGAAGAAATACTGAATTGTCACAAATCTGTAGACACTTTCAAGCTAAAAATAACTGGAAATAGGGCTAAGGCAAGAAGACAGAAAAAACACAAAAAAATTGGAGCTAACAAAAAACTTTTACCAGATGACTAAAATCGTACTCCTATCCTAGTACTCCTTGGGAGTTGTAATATTATGTGAAACAAATTTGATGCCCATGTTTCTTTGCTCTTGGGTTTTGAAAACCTCGTTTGTTCTCACATAATCCATTGAGAATCACTATGAACTTGATCCTGTTTCTTGAAACCCCAATCAACTCCCAACACCTTCATTAACCATATAAACTAGAACGCTGAAAGTAGGGCACGTGTTATCCATCCATTATTATCAAAATCTCTTAATAATTTGATAGTTTGATAAACAACACTCAAGTATGATGCAGTTACATAGGGAGTCGTGAGAAATGCAAGTGTCCCAACCCCTACCTTCAACAAATGCAATAACTTGTAAATGTTAAATTCTTTTACTAAATGCATGTTTTTTGTTTTTAACACTGCTCTAATAAATAAAATATTTAATATTTACAACTTCAATGGATATATATAGTGTGGATGTGTTGTTTTAAATATACTAATGCACTCATATTTATAGACTTCTTTTTGAATTTGATTTAGGATAACTTAAATGGGCCCATAAAAAGTAGAGGACAAGAAACATAGCATGTTCTTGGTCGACCCCATAATGTAGTGGTACATTATTGCTTATCCAGGACCGTATTGCTACAAACATGGGAAAACCCTGAAAGATAACAAAAAATAGGGGAAGAAAGAGAAAACCTAGGAAAGAGAAAAAAAAAAAAGGTAAAGAGGAAGCAATGAGGTAGAATAAAGATGAACTAAGCAAAACACAAAGATTTGGCAAGATGCACAAAGTTGAAAAGTCACAAGTTGAATTAAAACTAAAAGAATAATTTATAGTTAAGCAAAACACAAGAAATATGTGCCAATAAAGGTCTAATATGAACCAATAACCCACATTTCAATGACTATGGACTTATTCCACATAATCTAAACTTTCCAGATCAACATTTGTGGTATTCTAAATGTCAAAATTAGATTCCAATATTAGTAGTATTGATTTTTAACCAGCATGATTTTGGATTCTAATACTACTATGATTGGTTTTTAACTAGTATAATATTGGATTCCAATTTTCTCATTATTAGTTTTACAAATTTTATATTTACACAATGGTTATCAATTTGAGGCAACATGGATGATGTAGAAGGTTTGTGGCCACCCATTAAAATTTATAAGAAAAGTGGCCACTTTGTGCACATATATTTGTGTATAAGTGGATTCACTATGGCCACGCTAAAGTTAAAAATGTTGAAATTAAATGTGCAATAAAATTACATACACATTTTATATATATTAGATTTAGTGTTTGTTAGATCAGAGTCATAGTGTTTATAATCTATTTGTGGAAGCCACATATTAAGTGGGACCACCTTTATATCGTCTAATTAATGCTTATTGTTGGGTGAATATTTTGTTGTCAACTAACTGATGACAAAATGGGTATATCAGCCACAACACAAGGAGATTTACGCCACAAAAAGTGTGGGTTTACCACATCTGAACGAGGTAAATCTCTCCTCTCATCAAGGGGAGGTTCCCTATGAATATTTATACGCTATATGGAAATATATAAGCAAAAAATAATACTTGGGGTAGTATAACAACATCGAACTCTATTTTTTCAAAGGTGATGTATAAGGAACAAGAGAGAGAAACCCTGGTCGTTAGCTAAGAACATTCCTCTTCTTTCAGGAATGGTATCCAGCGTAGAGCAGAAAATCACCTGAAGTAAGTAACAAAGTTAACAAAGAAACCTACGTAAGCACAAAGTCTTCTGTTGTTTCCTTCACCAATTCGAAATATGTGTAATCGTAGAGTGAAACGAAGCACAAAGTCTTCGCCTAAAACTATAAAAGATAAAAGGATCGCCAAGATAAAAGTAGCTCAAAGTCTCTTTTCTATCTTTTAGAAACGTCCTCAGATAATATCAACACACACACTTTGCTTATTAAATCAAACAGATAAGAGATTATCAGGAAAGAAGACATAAGAAATATTTCCTAAATAACACATATTACTTCAACACAAAGTCTGAAATAAACCTGTTTCTTATTCATTCGATAAAATATGATTTACAAGTTGAGCACAAAGTCTCAAGACGTGTCTCAATTTTAGCAGAGTTTTTGCTCTCAATTATTAGAGATCCATTTACGAAAGAGGTCCCCTCTATATATAGGGAGAAACTTTCAAAAATAAAAAGATTAAAATATAAAAATATCCTAGTCAAAGATGAGTCATCTTTGACTTTTGAGATATTTTTTCAGATTTTTTACCTATAATTACACATTAAAAAATTGCATGCACTTTTACATGACAAAAGTGCATGAGAAGAGAAGAAGAAGAGAGAAGAGGAAAAAAGGTTCAGCTTTTGCCGCTGGACTTCTTTAGATGAGCATCATACATAGCGATAGATGCCTAAATTCCTATACTATCTGGCGCAATGGTGTTCTTGAAGATGACCCTGGCCCTGATTATAGCATCCTTCAATGCTATGATTGCCTTGGCATGACTCGTTAACCTAGATCTTAGATTATCCAGAGTCAACTGAGTATCTAAAACATTATCCACAGAAGTCATTGAGAATGTTTTTTCTTTGAAAACCCTCTGAATCATACCTATGAATCCTCAGATCATCTCTTCTGCTGAGAGAAATTGATTATCCTTGGAGGTGAGGTCACAAGGCAGTTCTTCCAGTCTATTCAATAGGCCTGTGTCACTTTTCTCGCTAGCATCCTTGGAAGACTCGAGATCTTCAATCAGCTCCTTGAGTACCTGAATCATGTATATCAACGATTCCTTGATCTCAACATAAGAATCTTTGCTGGAAATAACACTGATGGATATCAAAGTGCTTCTCTTTAGATCTTTCATTTCCCTCCACTTGCCAAGATATTTATCCTTACTATCAATGTCCTGAGAGATAAGAGAGACAAGGTCCTCTAGGTCTGTCCTTACTTTCTTCATCTTGTCCGTCTTCTCGGCAACCTCTGTAAGTAAGGAAATTTTCTGAGTGTGCATCTTTTCAATGTAATCCTCTAGCACTTTACCTTTCATATAGGTTTTCTCTGCTTTTTGAATAATAGAGTCGTCTATGGAAAAGGCTTCTGGGGTTGTTGCTTTAGGAGCAAGGGTGAATTTTCAGACTACTGCAGTCAATTGTTTTGCCTTGGCTTTATAGTAATCCTTCATCTCCTTTTCTCTGTCAAATTTCTGGACCATGATGTCTATTACAGACTGTAGATCGATTTTCGCACCTTTGTGAGTAACTTTTCCAAGTTCAACACGAGAAATGGAATAGTTGTTCATGTCAAAACCCTCAAGGGTTGCGTCCTGCGGTGGTTTAGCTATTTCTAGAAATTTATGCCCCTTTTCCTCAACCAATTTTGAAAGGATCCTTGGTCTCTTAGGGGCCTTAGCTTTCACTAGCACTAACTTGCCAAAATCGAAGTCATCTACAGAGATGGCTAGCTTCTTTCTTTTGGGCATGAAAACTGACATCCAAGGAGGGAGAGAAGAAGTACCTATTGTGGCAACGGTTCTTGCAGCTGGTGTTACCGTGGTAACGTCTGTACTGCTAGTAGTAACAGTGGTCACAGTTGGAGTAACTGGTGAAACCATACCTTTCGTTGATTGATCAAAGGCAGAACTTTCTCTCATATTGAAAGAAGGGGATGCCAGACTAAGAATAGATCCAAAGGAGCGAAGAGTATCTCCAAAAGCGCCTTGAGGATCGCCAAACATGAATTTGGAAGGAGAGGTGGCTCCAAAAGAAGGAACACTGATGGGAGATAGAGGTGGTGAAGGAGAGACGTCTGTAAGTGGCTGTGCCCCTTCTTAGGAAGGTAGAGGCTCAGTTCTTTGCTGCTCTGAGGGCCTGTCATTTGTCTCCATTTACTGAGCTGCCTGTTCCTGGGAGCTTTGTTCCTCAACTCCCTTAGCCATCGATTCTGGCTCTTCAGTAACCTTTGAATTCTTGGAAACAAAGATGATTCTAGGCTTGTGAGGCCTAGATGGGGAAGGAACATCACCTTTGTTCTTGGTCCTATTTGTCTGCCTTCTTCCTCATTTCTGCTTGGAATTCAACCTCTGATCCTGTGATGAACTCCTTCAGCATGATCCCTTTGGCTATTAACCAATCATTGTTGTTAGCCAATATTGGTTCAAATCTCTTCCTCAAAGAAGTCAATTCTTTTTGGGACCACTGAATAGGAGGAAGAGGAGAGTCAGCAACCTTCTCAGCTAGGTACCTGTTGTTGATAATGTTCTTATCATCGACCAAATTGGAGGGAATATCAACAAGCCCCAAATATTTGATCTGCTCCAGAGTGAGCCTGCTGTAGTCCATCCTCTTGATTTCTTCGACTGTCCTTAGGTCTACCCAGATGTATTCGATCATAGGCTCATGAAACTGAGTCTTTCTTTTGATCATATCTTTGACACCCCTGTAGTTAAACTTGTCCCTTCTCTTGAACTGTTTCATAGTAACTAGCTGCATCTTTGTTTCCATGACCTTTGCTTTGGCTGCTGTCAAAATTGAGTATCTACCAATTTCAATTAGAAATTTGAAACCTGGCTTTTTCAGTTCCATCTGCCTAGTGTGTACGACAACCATTTGTCTACACAGCTCCATTAGAACTAGCTTGTCAGAAAGAAATCTGGGGAGCATATGGGGATAGCCTTGGAAAAAGCCAACCCAAAGATAGCAGAAGGAGTGAAATTGTAGGAACATACAGCCATAGTCATTGACGACCGTCCAGGCTTCATCATATATTCTTTTATGTTCAAGCTGAGGGTCGAAGAGGCACAAAAATACTGTGAAGAAGGTGCCATTTACCCTCCTAAAATGATGGATTGATCCTTGCAGTGTCAACTGAGGGTAATATGAGTAGACTAGGGTGGTCTTCTTGTCTCCTTCAGTTGTCAAATCTGGAAAGGTTTGCATGGAAGTAGCTATGTACACCAAGTATGAAGTCATATAGAACTTTGAAGTAGTTTGTACCTTGGTCAGTTGCTCGTGAAGGGTGTTACTAATCTATTCACCCCAAAAGATGACCTGCTTCCCTTGGAGGATGATCTTGATGAAAGGGTACATCCACTCGTGGAATTGTGAAGAAGATAGTAGGCCTCGTACCCTACTGAGGAGAGTAATCAAGTCACCAACCTCTTCAATGAAATCACTCCTTGGGAAATTTCGTGGCCACCTGGACAAGTTGGTTCTGGGGGTTTTAAGCCACCTGTGATTCATCACTTTCTTTGCCTCTCAGGGTCCTTATCATACTCCTTCTGTGCCTCTACAAAGTTAATTCTCAGCACTTCAGTAGTAGGAGGGCACATCTTTATCAATAAATTCAGGGTCCAGTCAAATTATTACATTGCCGCTAGCATCTAATACTAATTTGGTCTCTTTGTTGTAGAAATGGGCGCACTGGAGGATGAACTCCATATGATGTGTCACTACTGGAAAAGCGGCAACTAGATGAATGTTGCTCTCGATGATCCTCTTCATTTCGGAGCTTGGATTCATTGCCTTGGTTCTGGTCACGAACTCGACCATATCCACATGGCCAATCTCTGTATCTCTAATGTTGTCGACATTAGAGGTGACCGAAGTGATCAAAAAAATGCCTTGGTACCGATACTTCATGGCCTTTAACCTCTTCAGAGAAGCCTCAGTCATTGGAACTGGTCTTGATTGAGAAGGTGTCGACGAACAAGAATCTTCAAGGGAGACTGCAATCATGATCATGTAATTAGGGAGTAGTGGGTAAATTGGAGAATTTGCACGTTGGGTGATCATGACCAAGGAAGGGCACTTTACAGGGCTGGGTCGAAAAATGAGGAAAAAAGGAGAGGAGGCAGAAAAAATGAAAAAGATTAAAATTTCTCCAGAGTTAGAGAAATTTGGAGGAAAAATGCAAGGGCGGCAAAATTTTCTGCCCTAGCATGAAGAATGGACAGGGAAGTGCAGGGGTGGCAAAATGTGCTGCCCGTGCAGGTTTGGCCTACATCGGTGGCAAATTTCACCACCCATACAGGTCGAAGAGGAAAAAGACACATGCGACAAATTTCATTGCTCGCACATGCTTTGGAAACAAACAGGGGGTACAGGTGATGGATTTTTCCACCCGTGCATGTCATTTAAGAAATTGCATGGGTGACAAAATCTACCGCCTGTGCATCTTGACCTACGTCGGCGGTGAATTTTGCCACCCATGCAGGTCATGAAGGTAAGGCACGGCTAGGGCGGCGAATTTCACCGCCCATGCACAAGGGAGAAAGAGAGGAAGCCGATGGGGAAGGGAGAGAGAAAAAAATAAACCCCACCAAAAATAACAACTAGAAAATAAAATAGAAGAGAGGAAAGGAAAAAGAAATAAACTCTAAATACACGACCTACCTGAAAAACTACGTGTGCCACGAGCTCAAATCTGCTAAAATGCACTTTTGTTCGTTCACTGGATCATTCAAAGGCAGAAGGCAGGAGGAGGAGAGGAAGAAATGAAGTGAAATGAGGTTAAACTCAAATTAAAAGGGGTGAAAATTGACCCCAACAACCCGTCGTGCGTGGCAATAAATGCCGAACATGAAAATTGAGGCAGTGTAGAGGCGGCAAAAATCGCTGCCCTTGCACCGGGAATTAGAAGGGACATGCAAGGGTGGCAAATTTTTTCGCTCCTGCATGTGAGAGATAAAAAAATACAGGGGTGGCAAAATTTGCCGCCCGCACAGGTCCAGATGTAGGGGTGGCAAATTTTGCCGCTTCTGCATGTCAAAGATGAAAAATGCATGGGCAAAAATAATTGCCACCCGTGCACGTCGAGATGCAGGGGCGGCAAAAATTTCAGCTCCTGCATGTTGGAGGAAAAATGCATTGACGACAGAAAATGTCGCCCGTGCACGAAAATAGAAAAAAAACACTAACACTGAAAAAGCCAACTTTCAGTCCCCTAATCGAATCGAGACTGTAACAACTTTCACATTTTGGAGAAAACGTAATGGAAAGATGTTACGAGTTTTGAATGGTGTCAGTTGAGCCAAGAACGAGAACGAGAAAAACCCGTCTCAAAAATGGACTTAGATAGACGAAGGGCGAAATGGACAAGTTTCACAGGGGGTTGATTCCAAAAATGAGTTGAGCTAATTTTGGAAACAACAACTGGCTCTTGTTGGGAAACTTTCGTTAATCGAATTGATCAACGGGAGTAGAAACCAGTCTCTAAGTGCCTTCATCCAAGCCATTGGGTTACGGAGTCAAGCTAAAGATGAAAAAAATAGACAAAACATAAAAAACTTTATATATATATATATATATATATATATATATATATATATATATATATATATATATATATATATATATATATATATATATATATATACAAGTGGATCCATCTAAGCTTCAAGGATTGAATAGCTTCAAATGTTGCCCACTGTGGGGTAGTGCAAACGGTATTCCATCTTGATATTTCAGCAAGAAGCTATTTTTTTCGTAGAGCTGTCGAATGGCGAACGGACCTCTCCATAAGGAGTCAAATTTATCGTGCATTCTCTTCGGTTCTCTCCTCTTATCCCATAACAAGACTTGATCTCTAATTTGAAAATCATGAACCTTGGCTTTTTTATCAAAAAGTTTCTTCCCCTGATTTTGATGCACCGTAATCCGGTCTACCACCATGGTTCGCTGCTCATTCAGTTCAGTTAGACACATGATTCTTTTGTCAAGTGAAATTTTGAATGTTAAATCTTCAATTGTTTTGGCTAACTTGAGTGCTGACAGTTCTAGAGTGATGGGTATCTCTGTATTTAAGCCATACAGAAGTTGGAAAGGCGACATACCTATGGCCCTCTTGGGTGTAATCCTATCTGCCCATAAAGCATCAAACAGTGCTTTGTGCCACATTCTTTGATTATCATCTACCAATTTCTTGATAATAGTGACCAGGTTCTTATTACTTGATTCTGCTTGGCCATTTCCCTATGGGAAATAATTTGAAGTGTGGGATAAGGTAATCTCATAATAGAAATAGAATTGAGTAATTTCATGCGAAGAGAAATAGGCTGCATTATCTGTTACAATTTTGAGGGAAACTCTAAACCGAGAGATGGTATTTTTTTTGAAAAAATTACACACCACTTCAGATGTAGCGTACTTGGTTGGGATGGCCTCCACCCATTTGGTAAAGTAATCAGTCACCGTAAGGACATAATCATGTTCGGCACTCGAAGATGGGTTAAATGTGCCAATGAAGTCAATACCCCATTGCTGAAAAGGTTCTTCGATTATTATTGGCTTGAGAGGTAATGCAACCAGTTTAGGCTTTTTGATGAATTGTTGACATAGTTCGCATCTACGCACCCATTTGTAGGCATCTTGAAACAGCGTAGGCCAATAGTACCTTGCTTGCAAAATCTTTTGCACTGTCACTGGTGCAAAAAAATGCCCTCCACAAGCCAAATCATGGAAAGACTCCAAGAGTTTATCTTGTTGTACTTTATCGACACAATGAAGAAATGCCCCATCCAAGTTCCTTTTGTATAGACCATTATCCCATAAAACATAGCTAACAGCCTTTAGTTTAACATTCCATTTTTTCTTATAGAAAAGATGAGTGAGACACTCACCATAAGTCAGAAAATAGGTGATATCGGAATACCACGCATCAGTAGTGGCAACAAAGAGGACCGTGATACGCCTTCGATCTCTATTTTTTAATTTTCTGTTTCCTCATGAATGTTGTTGGCAATCAACTGACAAAGACCCTTTCCCCGCACGAGTTTGGTAGGTTTGATGTCTAGATCAAACTCTTGAATCTTGGCGATCCAATTACTCCTCTTCGTACCAAACTCTTGTTGAGTCAAAATGGACTTCATCGTTGTATCAGGCACCAAAACTTCAGTGTGCGAGTTCAGAATATAAAACCTAAAATACTTGACTGCTTTGACCACCGCATATGCATACTTCTCTATGTTGGAATATTTTAGCTCGTGAGCCTTGAGGGGACAAATCATGAAGGAAATAGGAGATTCCACACCCTCTTAGTTCTGCTGAACTAAAATCACTGAGTGTATGTTTAGAAGCATAACTGTATATTTTGAAGCTTCTGGTGTAATTCGAACAAACCAGAATTGGCATGCGAGTGATTGCTTCTTTGATGTCTTTAAATGCTGATTTTCTCTCAGTAGTCCACTTGAAGGTAGCATTGCCTTTCATCATATTGACGATGTGGTGAGTCTTCTCAGTGAATTCAGGGATGAACCTTCAAAGAAAATTCACCTTTTTGAAGAAAGAGTGAACCATAGTTTTAATGGTAGGCAGAGTAAGTTCTTGGATAGACTTGACTCTTTTTGAGTCAATTTTAATACCTTCTTAGGACACAATGTGTTTGAGAAGTTTCCCTTCAGTCACCCCAAAGATAGACTTCTTTGGATTTAGAAAAATACCATTTTGACGACAGCGTTTCAATATTCTTTGTAAATGGTAGACATGGTCAGAACGGTGCTTTGAAAATACCATCAAATCATCCATGTATACTACAATAAACTTACCCATTTCATCCTTGAAAGCGAGGTCCATCGCTCTTTGAAATGTGGCACTTGCATTTATTAGACCAAAAGACATTCTTCGGTAGGTGAAGGTGCCCCAAGGTGTGGTGAAAGCAGTCTTATGCTGATCTGCTTTTCCAACTTCAACCTGATTGTACTCTGAGAAACTGTCCAGCATTGATAATATCATTGAACCTGTTACTATCTGTAGAACTTGATCCATGATAGGGAGAGGGTAATTATCTTTTAAAGATAACTGATTCAAGTTCCTAAAATCTGCGCAGATTCAAATTTCACCATTTTTCTTTCTGACATGCACTATGTTGGCAATCCATGTGGAGTGATGGATTGAGAAAATTATCCAGGCATCAAGCATTTTTTGTATCTCAGCTAAAATAGTACCTGAGATCTTTGGATTATATTGCCTGGACTTTTACATGTAAGGCACAAAATTTGCCTTAAGAGGAATGTCATGGCAAATGTCATCAGGGCTGAGTGATTTCAGGTCGTCATAGGAATAAGCCAAGACATCTATATATTGGTAGAGTAGATTAGCAAGTTTGAATCTCTCCTCAAGAGTGCAACATTTCTTGATATTTACCATTTTAGGATTTCCCTTGGTTCCCAGGTTTACTTGATCAAAATCCTGAGAGGAGTTTGAATCTGTTCGCTATTGTTTAATAAATTTGTCATGGTTATCAAACAATTTCTCTAGGGAAACCAGGCCTTTGAGAATCTTATTCCCCTTAAGCTACAAGAAATCCTCACCTGTGTTCGCATTTGATTCAGAAGTTGCTTCGCATTCTCGACGTTCACTACCTTCAAAGTGCAGTTGTTCGAAGCTGTCCCTTTGCTCCAAAAAGGTGAGGATTTAGTCGTCATTGTTGAATACTTGCCAATGGCCGACATTATCAGGTACACTTGGTCGAAAGACCAGTTCAATAGTGTACTTATCTCCTTTAAAATCTGGGTGGGAAACCAAGAGAGTATCAAAAATAGCCAATGCATCCACCCGATCATTGAATTCTCTTGAAACGATAGAGATGTTGAAAGTGTCAAAATTTTCAATTTGGTCCCAGACAAGATTGTGATAGTGGCACAATCTTTCATTCTTGGTCTAATAGAGGTTTCTTACCTGGCAAACCACCAATTCAGCATCCCCTTTAGCATGGAGTAGTTTAATGCCCTTTTCTCTGGCAGCCTGTAATCTAAGTAACAGAGATTCGTACTCAGCTGTGTTGTTGGTGTTGTTGAACTGCAACTTGTAGGATAAAGGAACAATATCTCTTTGAAGAGATACCAACACAACTCTAGCTCCTAAATTGGTATAAGAGTAGCTTTCATCAAATTCTAAGATCCATACCTCATTAGACACCGCTTTTTCTTGGATTTTTTTTTCATTTGGGGGAAGAGGTTCTTCCATGCATTCATTTTGGTGTATCGATTCTCCCACTGTGTTAGCTAAACACATTTACAAGTCGTCACCTGTAGGATTTTTGTCAAATGCCTCATGAAATTCGTCCGTAGATAGGAAATAGTTGCCCATGCCAGAAGACTCAAATAAAATTTAAGCTTCTAGTGCTGATGATTAGGTGACTACATATCTTGCCTCTTTTTCAGGAAGCAATTTCTTCATAACACCTTGAATTGGGATCCTCACCTCCGACAAGTCCATGCTCAGCTCACCTCCAACATCCTTGCAAAAATTCCACCCAAACAAGACACCGTAAGAGGCTGGAACATCGGCCACTAGAACTGTCATTTTTATCCTCTTTTTTGGAAAAGCTGTGAAAGCAAATTGGGCATCTTTTATTTGACCAAGGAGCAGGGCTTGCTTATTTTCCATAGAAAAACACCTTCCAAAAGTTTTGGTCAAAGTTAGACCAAGGGAATCTGCCACCTTGGCGGGTATGACATTATTCGAGGCTTCAGAGTCTATTATGTAGTTACTCAATTTGTAACCATTTATAAGCAGGAAAAGATAAAAAGGTTTTATTTTTTTGGGAGCAACTGGAGGAGTCACGACAAGATTATTCTGGATGGATTTATCTTTAGGGGGATCATGAACAGCCTTTGAAGAATCTTGTCATGTGGGGATGGCCTTATTTTTCAAATATTCTGCCAACCTATCAAATTGTTTAGGGTTAGCTCTCAAATAATCTATCTCTATCATTTGGATCATAGTCTTCTTGGCGTGATCAATTATATCAAATAATTGAAAAGAATTTGAAACAGAGGAAGAGAGTCCATCATCTGGGTCTTTAGTAGGTGTGGCATTGGTCTGAGCAATAGAGGTGGAAGGTATAGGGCGGTTAGAGGTACTTACTTTTTTGTGAGTTACCTGATCTTTTGATTGAGGAGGCAATGGAGTCCCTCGTTTAGCGATGGAAACCACCGACTGAGGTTCTTCTCCTACTTTTCCTTTGTCACCCTGTGGAGCTGACTAGTTTTGAGATCTGGTAAAAATGGCATAAGATCCATCTAACCCTTCTCCTTTACTTCCAGCTTCATCCTGGTAATCTAAGAAACCAATATTGGAGTCGCCAGCTAATTCTTCTTCTTTCTCAGTGAAGAGATTAGCATTATCTTCAGGATTTAACTCGAGCTAGAATGAGAAATCTACTTTAGCTTCTAGATATCTGACTGTCGAGTTATTTGGAGGTGCTTCAAGGGTGAGGTTCCTTTGTGGAGGGGGAAGGTGATTTTGCTATCCCTGATTCCTAGTAGCATTGCCTTGGTATGCCTGATTTTGAAATGTCCTCCTGGGCATATCTCTATATGCAGGAGCAGATGACATTCCTTGCGCCATTTACTTTTTGAGAGCTAGCATTTCATTTGCTAGCTTTTGTACCATCGGGTCAGTGGTGGATGTAGGTGAATACTTAGAAGATGAAGAAGATTTACCTTTATTAGGGTCTCTCCTTATCTTTTCTGTCAGGATAAGGTCATCTTCTACCTCAGTAGCCAAGTTCTGAGCAGCAGCAAGGTCTATGTGTCTAGCTCGTCTTAGCAAGAAATCTACTTTAGGTAATTGTGAATTGATGAAGAAGCATTTGAGGTTCTGAAGTGTCAACTGGGTGACCATGGAAATTTTGTGCCTCAGCTTGTCGAACCTGGCAATAAAATTCCTCATAGGCTCATGAGGCTCTTTCTTCATTTGAGTGAGCTGGGCCAACAAGACATGTGCATCTTCTGTAGGGTTGAATCTGGCTTTAAATTTGTCTTTTAGGGTGTCCCAATTAGTCACTAATCTAGTTTTTAGGTGGTAGAACCAGTCTGCAATAGTGCCTTGTAGTGTCTCTATGAACAGCCTGACCGCTATGTCTTCGAATTCCACACCTATGACACCGCAGGCTATGTTGAAAGCTGTAATGTGTTCATCAAGATGAACCTTTCTATCATTGAAGAATTTGATAAAATTCTTCCTTGAACTGCATAGAAGCTCATGCAGAGGTGGAGACAAATTTAGTGGATCGAAAGAATTACCCCAGGGGCCTTGAGCCATGATTTGATTATGCAAAAGTGGGATCACTAATCCAAGTGGAGCTTGGATAGGTAAAGCTCAGCCAACAGTAGAAAAAGAAGGTCCACTTTGTGTTGGTGGTCTGGTAGGGCTAGGAGGAAGGCTCCTAGTTCGTCTAAGGTGAGGTTGTGGAGGAAACAAATCGAAATTACTCTGTTGCACCAACTCAAAAGCAGGGTCAACAACACCTTAGAATTTTTGGCCTCTGGTATAACACAGAGTTGCTAGATTGTAGAACAAAAAATGAAAAAGAATAGGATCTGCTTCAGTTTGAAGTTTGAGACTTCAAACTGCGTGCTCTTCCCCAGTGGAGCCACCAAAAACTGTTGGGTGAATATTTTTTCATCAACTAACTGATGACAAAATGGGTATATCAACCACATCACAAGGAGATTTATGCCACAAAAAGTGTGGGTTTACCACATCTAGATGAGGTAAATCTCTCCTCTCATCAAGGGAAGGTTCCCTATGAATATTTATACGTTATATGGAAATATATAAGCAGAAAATAATACTTGGGGTAGTATAACAACATGCACCTCTCTTTTTTTAGAGGTGATGTACAAAGTACAAGAGAGAGAAATCCTGGTTGTTAGCTAAAAACATTCCTCTTCTTTCAAGAATGGTATCCAGTGTAGAGCAGAAAATCACCTGAAGTAAGTAACAAAGTTAACAAAGAAACCTATATAAGCACAAAGTCTTCTATTTTCTCCTTCACCAATTTGGAATATGCGTAGCCGTAGAGTGAAATGAAGCACAAAGTCTTCACTTGAAACTATAAAAGATAAAAGGATCACCAAGATAAAAGTAGCTCAAAGTCTCTCTTTTATCTTTTATAAATGTCTTCAAATAATATCAACACACACACTTTGCTTATTAAATCAAACAGATAAGAGATTATCAGGAAAGAGGACATAAGAACTATTTCCTAAATAACATAGATTACTTCAACACAAAGTCTGAAATAAACCTATTTCTCATTCATTCGATAAAATATGATTTACAAGTTGAGCACAAAGTCTCAAGAAGTGTTTCAATTTTAGCAGAGTTTTTGCTCTCAATTATCAGAGATTCATTTACAAAAGAGGTCCCCTCTATATATATGGAGAAAATTTCAAAAATAAAAAGATTAAAATATAAAAATATCCTAGTCAAAGATGAGTCATCTTTGACTTTTGAGATATTTTTCTGGATTTTTTACATGTAATTACACATTACAAAATTGCATGCACTTTTACATGACAAAAGTGCATGAGAAGAGAAGAAAAAGAGAGAAGAGGAAAAAAGGTTCAACTTTTGATGCTAGACTTCTTCAGATGAACATCGTACATAGCAATAGATACCTGAATTCTTATACTATCTGACGCAATGGTGTTCTTGAAGATGACCCTGGCCCTAAATATAACATCCTTCAATGTTTTGATTGCCTTGGCATGACTCATTAACCTAGATCTTAGATTATCCAGAGTCAACTGAGTATTTAAAACATTATCCACAGAAGTAATTGAGAATGCTTTTTCTTTGAAATCCCTCTGAATCCTTAGATCATCTCTTCTGCTGAGAGAAATTGATTATCCCTAGAGGTGAGGTCACAAGGTAGTTCTTCCAGTCTATTCAATAGGCTTGTGTCACTTTTCTCGCTAGCATCCTTGGAAGACTCAAGATCTTAAATCAGCTCCTTGAGTACCTGAATCCTGTATATCAACGATTCCTTGATCTCAACATAGGAATCTTTGCTAGAAATAACACTGATAGATATCAAGGTGATTTTCTTTAGATCTTTCATTTCCCTCCACTTGCCAAGATATTTCTCTGTACTATCAATGTCCTGAGAGATAAGAGAGACAAGGTCCTCTAGATCCGTCCTTACTTTCTTCATCTTGTCTGTCTTCTCGACAACCTCTGTAAGTAAGGAAATTCCCTGAGTGTGCATCTTTTCAATGTAATCCTCTAGCACTTTCCCTTTCATATAGGTTTTCTCTACTTTTTGAATAATAGATTCATCTATGGAAAAGGCTTCTGGGGTTGCTACTTCAGGGGCAAGGGTGAATTTTCTGACTACTGCAGTCAATTGTTCTACCTTGGCTTTATAGTAATCCTTCATCTCTTTCTCTCTGTCAAATTTTTGGACCATGATGTCCATTGCAGACTGTAGATCACTTTTCACACCTTCGTGAGTAACTTTTCCAAGTTCAACATGAGAAATGGAATAGTTTTTCATGTCAAAACCCTCAAGGGTTACATCCTGCGGTGGTTTAGCTATTTCCAAAAATTTATGCTTCTTTTTCTCAACCAAATTTGAAAAAATCCTTGGTCTCTTAGGAGCCTTAGCTTTCACTGGCACTAACTTGCTAAAATCAAAGTCATCTACAGAGATGGATAGCTTCTTTCTTTTGGGCGTGAAAGCCAACATCTAAGGAGGGAGAGAAGAAGTACCTATTGTGGTAATAGTTCCTACAGCTAGTGTTATCGTGGTAACGTCTGTACTGCTAGTGGTAACAGTGGCCGCGGTTGAAGTAACTGATGAAACCATACCAGCCGTTGATTGATCAAAGGCAAAAATTTCTCCCAGATTGAAAGAAGGGGATGCCAGACTAGGAATAGATCCATAGGAGTGAAGAGTATCTCCAAAAGTGCCTTGAGGATCACCAAACATGAATTTGGAAGGAGAGGCAGCTTCAAAAGAAGGAATACTGATGGGAGATAGAGGTGGTGAAGGAGAGATGTCTGTAAGTGGCTGTGCCCTTTCTTGAGAAGGTAGAGGCTCAGTTCTTTGCTGCTCTGAGGGCCTGTCATCTATCTCCATTTACTGAGCTGCCTGTTCTTGGGAGCTTTGTTCTTCAACTCCCTTAGCCGTCTATTCTGGCTCTTCAGCAACCTTTGACTTCTTGGAAACAAAGATGATTCTAGGCTTGTGAGGCTTAGATGGGGAAGGAACATCAACTTTGTTCTTGGTCCTATTTTCTACCTTCTTCCTCATTTTTGGTTGGAATTTAGCCTTTGATCCTGTGATGAACTCCTTTAGCGTGATCCCTTTGGCTATTAACCAGTCATTGGTGTTAGCCAATATTGGTTCAAATCTCTTCCTCAAAGAAGTCAATTATTTTTGGGACCACTGAATAGGAGGAAGAGGAGAGTCAGCAACCTTCTCAGCTAGGTACCTGCTGTTGATAATGTTCTTATCATCTACGAAATTGGAGGGAATATCAACAAGCCCCAAATATTTGATCTGCTCTAGAGTGAGCCTGCTGTAGTCCATCCTCTTGATTTCTTCGACTGTCCTTAGGTCTACCCAGATGTATTCGATCATAGGCTCATGAAACTGAGTCTTTCTTTTGATCATATCTTTGACATCCCTTTAGTCAAACTTGTCCCTTCTCTTGAACTGTTTCATAATAACCAACTACATCTCTATTTCCATGACCTTTGCTTTGGCTACTGTCAAAATCGAGTATCTACCAATTTCAATTGGAAACCTGAAACCTAGCTTTTTCAGTTCCATCTGCCTAGTGTGTACGATAACCATTTGTCTACATAGCTCCATTAGAACTAGCTTGTCAGAAGGAAATTTGGGGAGCATATGGGAATAACTTTAGAAAAAGCCAACCCAAAGATAGCAGAAGGAGGGAAATTATAGGAACATACAGCCATAGTCGTTGACGACTGTCCAGGCTTCATCAAATATTCTTTTTTGTTTGAGCTGAGGGTCGAAGAGGCACAAAAATACTGTGAAGAAGGCATCATTTACCCTCTTAAAATGGTAGATTGATCTTTGTAGTGTCAACTGAGGGTAATATGAGTAGACTGGGGTGGTCTTCCTATCTCCTTCAGTTGTCAAACCTAGAAAGGTTTGCATGGAAGCAACTATGTACACCAAGTATGAAGTCATATAGAACTTTGAAATAGTTTATACCTTGGTCAGTTGCTTGTGAAGGGTGTTCCTGATCTGTTCACCCCAGAAGATGACCTGCTTCCCTTGGAGGATGATCTTGATGAAAAGGTACATCCACTCGTGGAATTTTGAAGAAGACGATAAGCCTCATACCCTACTGAGGAGAGTAATCAAGTCACCAACCTCTTCAATGAAATCACTCCTTGAAAAATTCCACGGCCACCTGGACAAGTTGGTTTTGGGGGCTTTAAGCCACCTGTGATTCATCACTTTCTTTGCCCTCTCAGGGTCCTTGTCATACTCCTGTGCCTCTACGAAGTCAATTCTTAGCACTTCAGTAGTAAGAGGGCACATGAAGACTTTATCAATGAATTTGGGGTCCAGTCAAATTATTACATTGCCACTAGTGTCTGATACTGATCTGGTCTCTTTGTTGTAGAATTGGGTGCACTGGAGGATGAACTCTATATGATGTGCCGCTACTAGAAAAGTGGTAACCAGATGAATGTTGCTCTCGATTATCCTCTTCATTTTAGAGCTTGGGTTCGTTGCCTTGGTTCTGGTCACAAACTTAGCCATATCCACATGGCCAATCTCTTTATCTCTAATGTCGTCGACATTAGAGGTGATCGAGGTGATAAAAAAAGGCCCTGGTACCGATAATTCATGGCCTGACTTCTTTGGAGAAGCCTCAATCATTGGAATTGGTCTTGATTGAGTAGGTGTCAATGAACACGAATCTTTAGGGGGGACTGCAATCATGATCGTGTAATTAGGGAGCAGTGGGCAAATTGGAAAATTTGCACGTTGGGTGATCATGACCAAGGAAGGGCACTTAACAGGGCTGGGTAAAAAAAAGAGGAAAAAAGGAGAGGAGGCAGAAAAATAAAAAAGATTAAAATTTCTCCAGAGTTGGAGAAATTTGGAGGAAAAATGCAAGGGCAGCAAAATTTGCCACCCTAGCATGAAGAATGGACAGGGAAGTGTAGGGACGGCAAAATTCACTGCTTGTGCAGGTTTGGCCTGTGTTGGCAATGGATTTTGCCACCCATGCAGGTCAAAGAGGAAAAAGACATGGGTGGCAGATTTTGTCGCCCGTGCATTTCATTTAAAAAATTGCATGGGTAGTAAAATCTTCCACCCGTACGTTTTGACCTGCGTCGGTAGTGAATTTCACTGCCCATGTAGGTCATGAAGGTAAGGCACGACTAGGGAGGTGAATTTCACCGCCCACGCACAAGGGAGAAAGAGAGGAAGCCAATGAGGAAGGGAGAGAGATACAAAAACAAACCCAAAAAAAAACAACAATTGGAAAATAAACTAGAAGAGAGGAAAGGGAAAAGAAATAAACTCTAAATACATGACCTACCTGGAAAACCATGCACGCCACGAGCTTAAATCCATCAAAATGCACTTTTGCTTATTTGTTGGATCATCTAGAGGTAGAAGGCAAGAGGAGGAGAGAAAGGAATGAAGCAAAATGAGGTTAAAATCAGATTAAAAGGGGTGAAAATTGACCCTAACAACTCGGCACACATGGAAATAAATGCTGCGTGCAAAAACTGAGGCAGTGCAGGGGCGGCAAAAATCACCACCCTTACACTGAGAATTAGAAGGGACATGCAGGGGTGGAAATTTTTTCCGCTCCTACATGTAAGAGATAAAAAAATGCAGGGGCGACAAAATTTGCCGCCTATGTAGGTCTAGATGCAGGGGCAACAAATTTTACCACTCCTGCATGTCAAAGATGAAAAATGCATGGGCGGCAAAAATTGCCACCCGTGCACGTCAAGATTTAGGGGCAGAAAAAATTGCCGCTCTTGCATGTTGGAGGAAAAATGCACTGATGGCAGAAAATGCCACCCGTGCATGAAAATAGAAGAAAAAACACTCACATTGAAAAAGCCAACTTTCGGTCCCCTGATCGGATCGAGACCGTAACAACTTTCACATTTTGGAGAAAACGTAATGAAAATATGTTATGATTTTCAAATGGTGTCAGTTGAGCAAGAATGAGAATGAGAAAAACCTGTCTCGAAAATGGACTTAGAGAGACAAAGGGTGAAACAGACAAGTTTCACAGGGGGTTGATTCCAAAAATGAGCTGAGCTGATTTTGGAAACAACACTTATTAAGCAAAATGATCACAAGTGGTTTGTGATGAGACCACCTGGTGCCCATCTTAACACCATGGCTCAAAGACTTCCCATTTACATTTGAGTGTGGGTTACAACCTTGAGATCACACATACCCATGGAAGCATTTATACCACAACTCACTACAATTTAAAATCCAAGAAGTATTGTCTGTGGGGCCACATGTACAAGTGTTATTAATTTTATGCACAAGGAGTCATGTGGACATATGGTAGTTTTGGTGGTTGTATATATAGTAACTTGTGGTTTTAATTATAAATGCAAATATTTTATTTGGTGGAGGTGATTAGAGTGACCACATAATATATAGGGACTCACTATCATCTTGCCTCAAATGTGGTGTTAATACATTTAGCAAACTAAAATTGTTTATGGATTAAGTAGTAGTCGCTAATTAAATTAATAAAAAAACATTATTTACAAAAGAATTCGCATGCGCTAGTTCATTAAAGACAACCCTAATTTACACTAATGTTTTTTTTTGTTATTAAAATTTTCAATAAAATAAGTTTTTTTAGATCTATAAAACAAATTATTTTCTTTAACAAAGCGTTCTACCATTAACTTCTTTGATACTATAATTTGAATACAAAAAATATGAGTTGTTGTTATTTAGGACAAACATATGGGTAAGTGCAGAAAGCTGACGGACAAAAAGGAGTTTACATGTAGAGATGCTTTTCCTCAAAATTGAGAAATCTCAATTTATATAGATTATTTGAGATGGCAACACTCAAAATTTGGAGATGGTATAAGAATATGAATTGTAGTATTTTGAGTCTAGTTTAAAAAACACTAGTGTTTTATAAAAAGGGTTAAGTATAAGTAGGTCAAACATCTAGAATTCAAAAATGAAATCCTATTTTTTTAAGAAAATAGAGTAGATAGTCAGCTATGTGGTTCATCAGTTTTTTAGCATTGTTTAATTTTTTTTAGAAATTTTCAATGAATATATATTTTTATTAATTTTACATATAAATAGATCCTAAAATCTAAAAAATAAATGGATAGCCAGTCATGCGCCCCCCATAACCACCTCAAAAAAATGATATTTTTTGTTGAATGTGTGTAGAATTAGGCCTAGTTTGTGATTACATATATTTTTTGCATTTGGATCAATAGAAAAAAAACATAAACATATATGGGCATGCATATTTACAACGTGGAGTGGCCTAAAAAAGTCATAGTTACAAATCAACATAGATGGAAACCTTAAAATAGTCCAAAAATTAAATAAATCATATATTTGTAAAAAGGAAAGCATGTTCATCATCGTAGTAATAATTTTGTGAATTGTCTTGTTGAATTTCATAGTTTTTTTGGCAATGGAAGTTGAGTTTTCTTATTTTATGTCCAAAATCTTAGATTCAACTATGTTTATAGGTCCAAGCCTATGGCTTAGGAATTCAAGCCATTTTTGAACCAAAAGACATGGTTTTAAAATTAAAAAAGGCCAAAGTGCATATGCTCTATAATACGCACGTCTTCTTGTGAAATGAAAGCATGGATGTCTATAATGGAAAAATGAGATCAATTAGAAAGTGGGGGGTTTACTAATATAAATGGTAAGTATAAATGTAATAAATGTTACATTTATACTTTAAAATTATTTTAGTAAACTTAAGAAATTAGGGTCACTTTGCATCTTATAGAGTTGGTCTCACAATTTCATGTCTTTATATGAATCTTAGCTTTGTTAAAATAAGATTTTATGAACCAATGCACACCCAACCACTCCTATATACTGATTTTACTTATGACTAGGTCTTTTACAGGGAAAAAAGTGACACAACACTACAATACTCATTTGTTACTAGGGTAAATAGGGATAATTTGGGCCTCATCTATGCATGGTCACTCCAATTTAATTTGAATTCATGCCAAATTAGTTTGTATGGGAAAAAATAGGTTGCATTGGTGACCCATGCACACCCAAATATCCATTCATGCCAATTTTACTTGAAATTAAGTCCATTATAGGCCAAAAGTGACACAAAAACACCATATTCGCTTATGACTAAGGAAAATGCAAACAATTTTAGGCACATTTGTGCATGACCACCCCATTTCTCTTCAAATTCAAGAAATAAATGTGGAAACTTAAGTCAAATTGTGACCCTTGCACATCCAACCACTAATTTATGCTGATTTTACTTGTGATTAACTCTATTATTATAAAAAGTGACACAACAACACCATATCCATTTGTGAGCATGAAAATGCAAAAAATTTATGGAACATATACATTAAATCACCCTAATTCCCTTTTAATTCAAAACAAAGTGGTGTGATTGGGGCAACATAGCTCACATTGATGACCCATGCACACCAAATTGCCACTTTATGTCATTTTTACTTACATTTATAGCACATTGATTGGGTCAATAGTTCTAGTTAATGACATCAAAATATTCAATGTGCACGCCACATTAATTCAACCCATATATAATAAACCCCATTCAAATATGTCAAGTAGTTGAAACCAAATATCATATTAATAGGGCAAACATTAACCATCACATCATGTTACCCACACCCATTTCATTATCTATCACATCAAAATCATGAAATATGTATAGAGATGACATTGGTCTATTGTATCATATGGATATATACTGCATCACATAGATCATTCATGCCATGTTGGGCATTATGTACATTGGGTCACTTTTATCATACCATACATATTATGTATGTAATATAGTAGCATTAATCATTAATAGACTCGTTCAATAGATAAAGTGAAATAGATATAGTTGATAACAATGATATACTTTGGCCCCTATCTCTATTCACTCTAAATCTTTATCAAAATCCATATGTGAAGTCATGGTGCCAATATATATTGATTGAATTAAACTATATATTATGTCAATGCTAATAAATTTCTATATTTATACATTGGGGGGTGGTCATGTGATCTTTTCATTGTTCATTGATGAAATATGGTGCCACCATATCATTCATTCCTATTTTTTACAATTGGATGATCCAAACATATTATGGGTGTAATATGATTCACATTGATTAATTCACTTAGGGGGGACCTGCCCTATATAGATATGGGATTTATATATTATGGTAATACCCATATCTGATGAAGTAGGATGGAGAAATTGGTCAACTTGTTAGGCCCATGACTCAAATACTGTAGGTTAAAATCCTGTGTTCCCCTTGCCTCCTTAGATGATATGGATATGTGAGTGCCCATATATAGATAGGGGCTCTCAATTAATGTAATAAATTAATTATTTATCTATCTATACATAGGGACCTTATCCTTTATAGATACACATAGGGGTTTTCAAGTGCTCGTATATAGATAAGAGCCCTAGATTGGTTTAAAAATTGAATGCTCAAGTCAATGTATATATAATGGTGACCTCACCCCTATATATTTATTGATATAAAATATACAACATTAATCATCAATGATTTTTGTATGAGTGATGTTCAAACAATTTCCATTATGCCCTAATATCTATTTATGATATAGATGGGGAATAAATAATATAATGGGAACATTAATGGATGGTGGCACATTAGTGGGTGGTGCCCATATATATAGACTAGCGATTTATAGTTAAGTCTGAGAGAGATATCCCATAATAGATGAGGGGAACTTGATTGATGATTGAACCTAAATATCTATTTAGTGAGGGCACCACATTTTGATTAGGGGGACTAATTTACATATCTATAAATATGGGAAATCAGGGCCCCCACATTCTAGTGAGTGATGTGAAAAGTTTCCCTTCTATTTATATAGGGAATATATAATACTTTAATGAATTGAGGGATGATACCACACTCAATTGATAACTTGAATTAAGGGATGACATTTGATCAAGAAGGGTGACTATGTGATCATGAAATGATTGATGGGCACCCATACCTATCTTGGGGAGTCAAAGACTTACTAGGTTGTATTATATTATATTACATATAAATTTATTTGAATATATTAATCACTCTATTATATTTTAGAAGAACACCATTGATTTCTGAAAAGGACAACAATGATTAGTGGGAAGTACAAGGGAGTGATGGGTGGATTAAAAATGGTGGGGGAAAAAACATGACAATAAAAAATATTAATCTTATTTTTCAAAGGGCATATTCCATTTTCAAAAGGACATATGCACTTTTTAAATAAAAACATGAACTAATCTTACCTTAACATGATAACATCACTCCCTCATCATCCCTTATAGTTCCACATCATCCCTAATCACTCCCTCATTATCCCTTATGACCCTAATCAATCCCTTATCGAACCTCATCATCCTTCATCATCCCTAATCACTCCATCATTGAGCCTCATCATCACTCATCATCCCTAATCACATTGTCATTGGTCCTCATCATCTATAGTCTCCTCATCATTGACTCTCATTGTTCCTCATCATCCCTAATCAATCTCTCATTATCCTTTATAATCCCTCATCCCATGTAATCATCCCTAATCATTCCCTCATCTACCCTCATTTTACTTAAACACACCCTCATCAACCCTCATCATCCCTAATAAATCCCTCATCATCCCTCATCACCTCTCATCATCCCTAATCACTCCATCATTGACCCTCATTATCTCTCATCATCCCTAATCACTCCCTCATTGGCTATCATCATCTTTCATAGTCTCTAGTCAAAAACTCATTGTCCATCATTGTCCCTTATCATCTCTAAGTACTCCTTGATCAAACCTCATTTTCCCTTCATCATCCCTAATCACTCCCTCATCAGCCCTCATAATTCAAAACTTCAATTAGGCAAAGTAGGTAGGGAAAATTCAATGGTATATATCTATTACATATGCAACATGATTTGAAACTTCATTTCTCATTCTATCTATCAACATAGATAAGTAGGTAGGGAATATATAAGTAATTAGGAAAATAATATATGTAAGCTATATATTGGGAATAAATATTCCCTTAATAGATGATAATATATTATATGAAGGGAAAGTAGGTAGGATAAGAACAAATCTATATATCAGGAAACACACTTCGCTTGCCTTATCGGGTAGGGTATAATTAAGTAGGTAGGGTGATACAAAAATATATCTATTATAAAGCAAGCTTACCTTTATAGATATTACTTACTCCTTTACTATCTATCAAGAAGGCAAGCTTCCCCTGATATGCTATTGGGTGAAGCAAAGCTAGATATCAAGAAGGAAAGCTTCCCTTGCCTTACTCCTTGGAATAGATGAAGTAGGTAGGGAAAGATTCCATTTAATTATCAAGTAGGTAAATATTGAGATCAGGATAGGGACTTTATAATGGGTCCCCATTACTATGTTATCCCTTGATTTATTGTATTTGGGACACACTATACCGACTACTAGATTGGAACACATTGTATCAGATTGGTGACCACTTATCTATCAATGTAGCAATCCGTTCTAATATAGACAAAATCTCAATGACATATACATAAAATGATAACTCAACTATAGGGTTGGGATTAGAAGTCTCAAATAGTCTCCCATTGCCCATATTTATATAGATATAAATTAGGATTTTCAACTCTGGGATTGAGATTATTATATGACCAAACCCCTATATATATATATATATGTAAGTAATACAATTTCATCCCATAATTAACTCACCTTTTTGATTATTTATTACGACACAACACTCTAGATACACATTTTCTCCTTCGTCTGGGTGTGGATCACCATATAGATCTCTGAATCTAATTAAACATTCAAATGATGTCTTTGAGTTCCTTATTTGAGTGAAAGAGGATGAGTCAAAAAATAATTTATTTGAGCCTTATTTGAGTGAGTAAAATTTGGAATTAGAATATAATCCAATCGAGAACAAGTGGGAAACCATTACAACTACCATAAAGTTATTGGAAAGAGTGATTAGAGATGAAGTGAGATAAGGAAGGAGTGATTATGGATGATGAGGGAAAATGAAGGAGTGATTAGGGATGAGGAGTGAGTGATTAGGGATGATGAGGGATGAGGAAGGAGTGATTAGGATGAGGGAGGGATGATGGGAAAGTGAAACCAACATAAAGTGGTGCTTTGGTGTGCCTAAGTCATCAATGTGACCTATGTTACTCCAATCACACCACTCTAGATTGAACTCAAAGTGAATTAGGGTGATTTAACATACATGTGTTATAAATTATTTACATTTACATGGTCACAAGTGGATATGGTGTTTTTGTGTCACTTTTGTTAATAATGGAGCTAATTGTAAGAAAAATCAGTACAAATTGGTGCTTAGATGTGCAAGGGTCACAATTTGACTTACTTTGACACAATCACATTTTTTTTCTTGAATTTAAAGAGAAATGGTGTGGTTGTACACAAATGTGCCTATATGTTTTTCACTTACCTTGGTCATAAGCATATATGGTGTTTTTGTGTCACTTTTGGTCTATAGTAGACTTAATCATAAGTAAAATTAGAATGAATGGGTGGTTAGGCATGCATGGGTCACCAATGAAACATATGTTTCCTAATGCACACTACTTTTGCATGAATTAAAATTGAATTGGGGTGACCATGCCTAAATATGGACCAATTTATCCATATTTATCCTAGTCATAAATGATTAGTGTCACTTTTTTCCTTATAAGGGACCTAATCATAAGTAAATCTGATATATAGGAGTGGTTTTTTGTGCGTTGGTTTGTAAAATTTTATTTTGAAAAACCTAGTTCTCATAGAAATGACAATGAGAAAACCTAAAAAATGACTATATGTTTACCCAAAATGGATATCAATTACAAAATTTATGCCCTAAAATCCCTAGGTTCAATACTAAAATCATGAAAAATGACTAAGAACTAACCATATTATATTTTGAAAAATTATCTCACAAATCCTAAGGTGTGTATAGACACATAAATTAAAATTTAAGCTAAAATTGTTCATTTGTGACCACTCTTTTACACACTTAGCTCTAGACCTATCTTAAGCCCCTTTTGATTACTTTCAACCATCTTGCACACTCTTTTAAGCTAATAAATAACAAAAGCATATACTAATCCCTATTATTATTAACCTTAGACACCTTTTATGCCCTACCTAAAATTTAACACTATCAAATAACCCATTGTACAAGAGTACCATATGAGACTATAACACACCATTCAAGTGTCCTTGCCCCTCTCCTATCTTCTAGCTAAATAACAACTAATTTGGAAATTCAAAAACTATAGGAAGGTCAACTTGTGTCCCTAATAATCTCCATTAGAAGGAATTTCATAGATACACTTTTCAAATTATTTTACACATAAGAGGCTTCCACATAAAAAAACACCATAATCATAATTGCACATTGAGAGAAAAGTACTTATTTCTACTAATTCTAATTGCATACATCCCTATTAGCCTAGAGCTCAAATGTAAATACATTTTATAGGTCACAACTCATGTTTAAGGCACTTAATCACATTAGTATTTCACCAACATATAAAATATTTCATCAACTATTTACACATCACTGTAGCATGGGAGAACTACATGAATTTTGATCCCTCTTTGGAGTATTGATATGTAGGTAGCACTCAACAAATGGGGTGTTGAGGTATTTTCCAACTTCAAATGCTAACCCATTTTTACATAATTGAATTACATTGGTATTAAAATGTCAAGAAGCTATAATTTTTTAAGTAAAATCAGTCACATAGTGGTCTCTATAAGTTATCATAAGCTCTTGCACTAGATACAGGCTCCATAGATGAGGATACAAAGATCCTAGAAACCCTAATTTATTAATTTCAAGTGGAGAAGATCACTACACAATACACAAGAATTCCACCCATATAGTGTCCTACCCATGGAACTATTGTCCAAGTTTATATCCAATTATTGATTCCTATTTCTAGTCACCAGGCCACTTTACACATTAAGTTTTAGATTCCTATTCCTCCCACAAATATAATTTCTAGCTAATTCTTTATTTTCTCATTACAATTTTTTTTATTTTTTGTAAATTTATTGAACAAAATAGTTTCAAACCAGTTAATTCTATTATTTTTATAATATTCTCTTAATTTTACATAGTAGTTTTGTAACTTATGGTTTTACATAAATATAAAAAATGATAAAACATATTGGTGAACCCATCTCTTATTTGAATGTTGCCAAACCTTAACCAAAAATGTTTCTAGGATTTGTATCTTTATTTTACCTATGCCCATTTACTATTTTTAGGATTTTTATATATGATTATTCTATTATAAAATAGTTTTCCAAGTTTTACTATCATATTCTATGGATAGAAAATAATATCTTCTTCCTCCTCCTATCCTGAAGGTTGTAATAACTACTTTCCTTCTAACCAGGTCCATGCTATCACTATACCAAGAGGTAAATTTCCAATATTATATTTAAAAATGAATCTAATCAACCTATCCTTCCTCAAACCTCTATACCTCTCACATCTCCTCTTTAGGGTGTATGTATGCATGTTCACTCTGAAGCACCTAGGGATTGTGTTTATGAAGCTGTAAAGGATCAAGTAATCACTATGAGAAAGTTAATAACAAAGTTGAAAAAAATATCATTTTTTAATGTAAAAATAACATTATTGGAACATAAAATTCATGTGCAAAGAATCTATAAGATGCTAGCATTAATCATGTATGTGCATCTCCATCTAGCAATGTTTGATCTAACAAGATTTCATATCGAAATGAGAAACTATAAAAAAATAAATCCATAATAAGTGATTGAAAAAGTATGAAAAAATATAATACGAGTTCATGTGAGATTCTATAGTAAATTATCCAAAATAAGTTGATCCAACTACCTCCTCTAAATCCTTTAAGGAGATCAAAATACTATTGTGCTTATCATTGAACACATGAACATCATAAATTTTTTTGTTTGACTTTTGAAAAATAAAATATAAAAGATAATTTATAGTGGTGATCCTATATTTGATACATCACTTAATAAACCCACTCACCTTATGAGTGAATTTCCTAAAGCGCAAGTGACAAAATCAGAAATAGTATAAAAGTGGTTACCAAACACCCAAGTAGCATAAGAAAAGGTTGAAAAGGCTCAAGTAGCACAAGAAAAGGTTCAAAAGGTACAATTAGAACAATAAAGGGTTCAACAAGATAAGTTAGAGCAAGCAATACTAAAAAAGGAACAAGATCAAAAAGAGCAATTACAAAGGGAAAAATTTGAAAAATAAAGATTACAACAAGAAAAAGTGGCATTACAAAAACCAAAGTTGGCAAACCAAATTAAAGATAAGAAAAATTTAAAAGAAGTTTATAACAAAAGATTCTCTAAAGCATGAGGTACATATTAAAGATACAATTTAATGTGTGGTTCTAAAGGATTTGACTAAAAATCATTAATCCTTTCTAGAGCCTTTGATTCTTAATCCCCTCATAGATTGCAAGTAATGTACCAATGTGATGATCAATAACACTATTGAAATGGATGTTTGTAGCATGAAACTCTTACAATTTATTGGATATGATAAGGAACATTTGGGTAAGATTACTTTATCTAAATAATTTATTAGATCCATTGAGTTACCTTGCATAGTTGGGCCAAAAACATGTTCAGTGCTATTAAACCTATGCCCTAGTTTGGCATAATATAATGATGAATTAGGAAGATCATGAATGATATCAATGGGGAAAATAATGGATAAAGATGCCAACCATTTCAAATTTACACATGAAAGTGCAATGATCACAATTTCAAGAGAAGATAGTGTTTCTTCAAATCAAGAACAACAAACAAAATGCATACTTTTAGGTAACTTACAAATAGATAAAAGTATTTGCATATCACTAAAGGCACATGACACAATACATATTGCACAAGACAAATTGAGAAAGTCAATACCACAGTATGGGGAAATTCCTTATTTCATATTAATTTACATAATGATAACTATTGTTATGCATTATAACAAATGATTTATCACCTTGTGGATGAATGAATTATTACATTTGGAAAAATGGATATTAAGCCACCAAGATACCCTTCTCCATATTTTCTAACTAATTTTATAAAGGATGCCAAGAAATCATAGCACATTCCTACCAAGGATTCAATGGTCCATTGGGGTCCTAAGGATAACAATACTAAGAGAGGATATTAATCTAGTTCACACTCACTAAATATCAAAATTTCCCTAGGATGTTCCTCTTAAGGAACCAATGGTCATTGAATCCTTTATTAGGGGTGTGTTAGCCAATTTTGGCTACCATAGGTGAGTCTAATAAAAAAAAATCTAGTTATCTCATTTTAACTTTGTTGATAGCCATATAGGGTCTTAAAATAGTCTTTTAAGATGGTCTCCATTTTGTGTTTAGCATTGTTTAAGGCATTTTTGGGGAAATTAAGGTAATACAAGTTTAGTGTCTTATGCTCATTTATAACTATCTCAAGTAAAAGTATTAATTTTCAAGGGTTAAGAAGGTGAAAGATGTATTTTAAGTCATTTAATGTTTATGTGATGTCATGTCATGTGTACTTGGTTGTACACCTTACCCAAAGTCTTTTGAAACTCCTTTAATAATGTTGGGATGCTTTTGTAACTTCCCATTCTTCATTTATAACATCCAAAGAAGATATTATGAAGAAATCCTAGGAGAAAAGAGATGAGAAATTATTTGTCACATTATCACACTTCTGTACAAGTCAAGGGAGAGCTTCATGATTTTTTGGTTCATCATCTCTATTAGTTCAAGAAGGCAAAATGGACAAAATTATGAATAAAATAGGTTCTAGGAGGTCTTATTATAGGGAATTTCCATTAAAAAATAATTTCCAAGATTTTATAAATCTCAAAATAGGTCCCTTAGGTCAAATCCATGTTCAATAAACTTGTATAGGTCTAGATAAGGTAAAAAACACTCTTATTCTCCCATCGATCTCTTGGTAAGCTCATAATGGCTATTTTCATTATGGTCAGTCCATACAAGAGAGAGAAGGTTAGGTCAAGAGCTCTTTTAAAAATATGGGGGACATAATGGGATTTATTTTCCATGCATTATTTAGGAGTTTCATGGGTTAGGATTTATGAACAAATTCTAAGAAGGTAGGGTGGTCTAAAACTCGACAAAACCCCTACTAACTTAGTTTCCCCATTGAAATGGTAGTTTGAATCTCATTGAAAGAATGAAATAAATGGGAGAGGGTCTAATAAGTTTTTAAAATCCCTCTTTATGAATTTACAAACCTCACTTGGCACGTGTGAGCTCAAAAAGGGAATAAATCTTTAGTTTGGAGTAGGTTGTAGGTTGAAGACATGGAGTTTTTGAAGTTTCAAGGTTCCAAGTAGATGAAGGCACGTGGTAAATGACATATCATAATATTTACAACCCATAAAATGTTATAAAAGTTAATTTAGGATTTATTCATGCCTGCTAGGATCCCAAAACTTCATAACATGTTGATGACCTATAGTTTTCCACAAGAATTCAGGTCATGAATGATTAAGGTAGAAAACAAAACCCTAGTGGTATGAGGGTTTATAATGCACAAAGGAGAAAAAACACAATGTGATAAAATTTTTCTTGACATCATCAAGTTACTATAACCAATTGAAATAAAATACCATGATTATACATGTTAAGTATGACTGTGTCAATGTATAGGCAGGACATAAAGTCTAAGTTTTGTTTGAGGGCCCTGTGATCATCTTGAAATTTGCTCATACATTGGTATAATGGTGAAACACTTCACCATATTATCATATAATATTAAAATTTAGTGAGGATAACAAATAATGAAAAAATTATCATCATTTGGAGCCAAGATAGCTAGGAAAATCAAGTAAGGTTGAATAAGCAGAGTCAGATGTTTGAAAGAATTTTGAGTGTATTAGAGAGAGTTTTGAACTTACCAACAAGTTTGAAAGGTTAACGAAATTATGGAATATAATATAATATTATGAACATGTATTTTATGACCTAAGTGGTTAGGAATGTATACCTACAGGTTTGCAGACCTGTAGGCCCACATTCATAACTAGAAAATGGGAATTTTGCAAAGAGAGTGGTGCCTTGAAGATCCTAGGACAATACTTGATTTTCATAGGTGTATAAGAGGTCAATTTTTTTTGGATATAATCACCTATAATATTATATTATGTAAAATTAACTTATTAATGAGAATGCAGTGAGAGGGATAAACACTCAAAGAAGCCTAATGAAGAATCTACTGGACTACCTGCAAAAGATGGAATAAAGAGATAAATCTTACCTTGCATATGAGGTATGAATATACATAAACTAATGAGGATTTATATTAGGTTATATACAAGTGATTTCATGATTATAATTTTAAATAATACATCATGAAAGGGTTAAAATGATGATGCAGATCTGCATACTTATAGGTCTTCATTTCCAAGGAAATTCAATAAGTCCTTGCATTGAATGATGAGGTTTAAATATATAATATGTCATGAAAGACATTATTAGTTAGTGGGAAGATGTGTGTGGAGTAAATTAAATAAAAATAGTGAGTATAAGACTCACTTTTGATCTCTAATAAGTCTTAGGCTAGGAAAGAACAATTATAAGCCTAATTGAGAGTTTCAAGTTTGCCTTCAAAGGTGTGAATAAAATATGTAATATTGAATTAATAATTGGTTTTAGATGATCATGAAAGGAATGAGTAATCATAATAGGACTTTTCACAAGTATTGAATCCTTATAATGATGAATCAAATATAAAACAAGGCCACTAGGGCCAGATTGGCATACAAACCCTCAAAATATGAAAACTAGGTTAAAAAACCTTTTGAAAGGAAAATTCCCATTATATATTTTGATAAACATAATATGGGTTTTTAAAAAACTATTTAAGGTATTTAAAAAAAATAAAAGACACTTTAAGGGGGTTTAGGCCAATCTCTCTCTCTCTCTCTCTCTCTCTCTCTCTCTCTCTCTCTCTCTCTCTCTCTCTCTCTCTCAGTCTCACACACAGTCTTACTAGCTCGAAAGGCTATCTTTATAGGCTCAAAACTCCATGGAGGCCTTGCATGGGTAAAATTGGTGTTTGGAGATGTTATATAGGATTATCCACTTGAATATTATGGCATTTATTCATGTATTAAGCCTATATTATCTATGAATAATATTTAATAAGACAACCACCTCCTAAACCCTATTTTTCATTATGAGAAGCTCAAAAAGGCTCAATTTTGTGCTTTGATATTGTAAGAAAATTTTCATGGGAATTGAAACTATTAGACATGGAATTAGATCCCTATGTTATAAAAAATTATGGCATTGGTTTAGGAGTTAGGCCCCTCATCTTTATGAATCATCGTTAAGATGATAGGCCACTTTAATTCCTCTCTAAACCTTTCTAAGAGCTTGATGGAGGTATAAGTACCTATATTGGATTGAAATGCCATTTAATATCCTAAAAAACTACTTGAATGACATATACACACCTAAGAATACCTGAATGAGTCACTATGTGACATGTGTGGGAGGAAATGTACAAATATATGGCCTAAAAATTACCTTTTGGAGCCAATTTGTAGAGTTTTGATCTCTATAGATCTTCCTTATCAGTTGTAGAGTGTTGTTGAGTCAAGATAAAAGTATTTTGACACTTAAAAATTCGTTTAATAGGTCTTCATGATGATATTACAATTTTAAAGTGGATAACTAGGAATGAGAGAAGAAAGATGCCCAGTCTTGCACTAGGAAGTTTGAATTGCAAGTTTGTTGGCAACATGAACAAGTTGGAAAATCAATTATCATTCTCTCCCAAGATGGAAATATCGTAGAAGATACAAGGAAGCATTGGAAAAATCAAGAAATATGATCAATAATGTAATGAAATTACTTATATATTCATAAAAAATATATATCCCACAAAATAAACAAAGATGAGAGATTGCACAATAATAATTGACAATAGAGTAGAATATTGGATACTATAGCAGAGCCAATTTGAGGGGAAAACCTCCATAACGATGCATTAAGATCATAATACTTAATATGATGATAAGAAACTAACCACTACCTCATATATATAGTCTACTTAGCCATGGTTATTCCATAGCCTAACCTAACTAAGAACATAGAGAAAAACAAGAATATAAAAGAGGTATGTAAGCCATAAGTCGGTACAAATATCTTTAAAAATGCCAAAGGTTAAGGGTGTAGCATGACTCTCCCCTTAGAAATAATTTTGTCCTCAAATTTGAGGCAAATTTGGATCTTGCTGCACAAAGGATTCATCCTCCTAGGTGGAATCTTCACATGAATTATTCTTCCATTTGATCAGGTACTCCTTAATCTCTCTAGACCACAGCTACTTAGTGTACATTTGAAGGATCACCTCAAGATCAATAATAAATATCCCTTACTCATATAATTCTATTAACTTAGTTTGAGTAGAAACTCTGTATCCAATGACTCTCTTCAAGTATGATACATGAAATACTGGATGCATGTAAGTGGATGAAGGAAACTCTAACTTGTAGGCCACACTACCAATTTTTTACAAGATATAATAAGGTCCATAATACTTATTTGACAACTTTTTATCCTTTTTATGTTGTTTCAAGGGCATATACTTATATGGATGCAAGATAACAAAGACCTAATCACCAATGTCAAAATGCCTCTCACTCCTATGTTGATCTACTTGCTGCTTCATGTGATTCCGGGCCATGGATAAATTTTCATGAAAACTTGCAAGGACCTCCTATTGATGGTGAATATGTTTTTCAACTGCATGAACCTTAGGATGGAATTTAAAGGTTGAAGTGATGGATGGAGGGTGGTATCCATATAGTGCCATAAAGGGAGACAATTTTGAAGAACTATGAACATAAGTATTATACCACCATTCAACAAGTGGCGACCAATGAAACCATTTATCATATTTATCAAAAACAAAAATAGAGATATCCTTCTAGACATTTGTTGACTACCTTATTTTTCCCATCTGATTGAGGATGATATGATGAATTACGATCCAACTTGGTGCCCAAGCATGCAAATAATTTAGTCCAAAAATTACTAGTGAAAATGGAATCTCTATCACTGACAATGATCTTAAGAGTAACATGTAGTTTCTAAAACATATTGAGAAAAGTAACTACTATACTAACAACAAATGGCTATGATAAAGAACAAAAATGAGCATACTTACTAAGATGATCCACAACAACCATGATAATATTTTGACCATCAGATCTCAGTAACCCTATAATTAAATCCATAAACACCTCTTCCCAACATTGTCTAGGGATGGATAAATGCTACAAAAGTCCTAGGGTTTTGATGGTTTCTCCTTTATTTTATTGAAATATCATACATCCAACCACATATTTTTGGACATCCCCCTTAATTCCTTCCCAAATAAAATCCTGCTTGATTCTATGATAGGTTTTCAAAAATCTTGAATGACCCCCAAATGGAGTTGCATGAAGTTCCTAAAGGATTTTTTGTTTGAGAAGAGAATTATTACTTAAATATAATCCATATTTATACCATAAAGCATTGGCCTTCCATGTGAATTTTTCAATTCCACCCAAACCTTGCTGAAGATTCTAAATCAAATCATGGGTAACACTATCATTTTCCCATTTTAATCTTGCTTCCTCTAGCTAATATGCCTTCCAAATGGTCATGACACATAACATTGCCTGAATTGATTCATCCCTCCTGGATAGTGCATTTACCACCACATTTTCCTTTCCCTTTCTTGTAGACTATTTATAAATCATAGCCTAACATCTTAGCTAACCATTTCTATTATTCTTCTACTGACAACCGATGTTCCAAAAAATATTTGAGACTATCAGATCAGTCTTTACCTGAAAGTGATGAACCATCAAACAAGGTCTCCATTGTTTAATTGTATGCATAATGGCCATCATTTCCTTCTCATAGATGGGCTTGAGCCAATTTTTACCCTTCAGTTGACGACTTTCAAATGTAAGTGGTCTACCTTCTTGCATGAGGATAACATCCATACCATATCTATATGCATAACATTCAACCACAAAAGTCTTGGAAAAATTAGGAGTGGCCAACCCTGGACTGGTGCACATAGCTAGTTTCAATTGTTCAAATGCCTTGGTAGTTGTATCAACTCACTAGAAGGAGTCTTTCTTCAACAAAGAGGTGAGTGGGGCTGCAATTATATCATAATTTTTGACAAACCTATGATAGTAACAAATTATCCCCATAAATCCCCTTAGTTAATTGAGTGTATTAGGTACCAACTAGTCCACCATTAATTGATTTTTTAGGACCCACTTTCACTCCTTCATGTGAAACCATATGACCCAAACAATCAACCTCATGAGTTCCAAAAGTACAATTGGAAGGTTTGGCATACAATTGATGTTATTTCAAAATTAAGAGTACCTATTTCACATGTTGCAAATGGTTTTCCTAAATTTTACCGTAAATAAGGATATCATCAAAAAACACCATAATAAATTTCCTTAAAAATGGCCTAAAAATAATATTCATCAAACTCTAAAAGGTGGATGGTGCATTTTTTAGACAAAAAGGCATAACCATAAACTCATAATGGCCCTCATGAGTTCTAAAAGCTATTTTGGGTATATATTCATCATATATCTAGATTTGATGATACCTAAAATGCGGATCTAACTTGGTAAAATAAAGAACACAATTCAATTCATCAAGAAAATCATTAATGACAAGAATATGAAACTTATCTTTGATAGCGTACTTATTGATATCTCCATAGTCAGGGCACATCCTTCAAGTGTCATCTTTCTTTTTCACCATGATAACTAGAAAATAATATTCTCTTTGACTATGGTGAATGATTCCTGCAGCCATCTCTTGTACCATATTTTGAAGTTCAATTTTTTGGGTACCTATATGGATTGATGTTTGCTGGTGCACTACCAAGAATAAGTTTGATAGGATGATCATGCATGTGGCTAGGTAGAAGTCCTTTTGGCATGTCACCAAAAACAAAAGAATGAGTGTTAATCACTTATTATAGATTAGGAGGTGTAGATGTCTGAGTTAGTTGGACTTCAATGGAAAATAAGTGAGCTATAAATCCTTCAACGCCCTTTCAGATAATATTTATCACTTGATGGGAGCTAACAAGTTATGGATATTTATACCTTAATCCTTTTAGCTCAAATGTCCTTCCCTCAGAATAAAAGCACATGGAGAATTCTTAGAAATTCATCTCAATAGTGCCCAAAGTAGTGAGCCACTATACTCCTAGAACAATGTTGGCTCCACCCATGGAAATATCCAACATAAGAGAATCCAACAAGTAGTCTCCCATGGCCATTTTAATATTATGTAATTTTCCTAAACAACTGATAGTACCACCATATACAATCATGACCTAAAATTCTAGAGTAGGATAAATGAAACAGTTAAAATGAGCAACCAACTTACTATTGATGAAGTTGTGTGTTCTAGAATCAATCAATATAAGGACCTTCTATTTATTAAAAAAAAAACACCACATTAAGAGTTTTTGGAGTACTAATAAATGAAAGGGCATGACAAAAAATAGTAGGTTGAGAGTCTCTAGATTCCTCCTCAGAACCTTCTACATCCTCACCAATTACCTCCTCATCATCTTCATCCTCATTGGCACCTTTGATGTAAAACTTATTTTCAGCACAATGATGCCCTTTGATCCATTTACTATTGCAACCATAACACAACCCTTTGGCTCACTTATCCTCAATTTGATGACATGTCAATCTGGTGGGTTGAGGAAATGATGGTGGTAGAAAGGTATGATCATGACTAGTAGTAAAAGTTTTCCATTTGACCATCTATTTTTATTCTACCATGCATTCCCTTAGGATAGCTTCTGATATAGATGACGGGTTACACATTTGAACCTCCAATTTGATTCTATCTTTGAGTCCACCCAAAAAAATATCAATCAAATTTTCCTCAGTGATGTCTTCCACCCATAAGGATAGATTCTAAAATTGATGAATATAATCCGTCATAGTTTTTGTTTGATGTAGTTTGGTTAACTAGCTGAATTAGTTCTTAGAGACATTATTTTGATAATGAGCCAACAAATCATCACTAAAAATATACCATGTAATAGGAGCGCCATTCTTTTTATTTTGAGTACACAACTAACAATACCAAATGAACAACTTAGGTTCTAGATATAGAGATGCCACTATCACCTTTTGAGAACTAAGAATTTGGTGCAGATCAAATAAATTTTCAATTTGGGTAATCCAAGTGAGAGGATCCTTACCATTAAACTTATGCACGTCCACTTTTGGTAACATCAATTTTAGACCAGGATTGGAGTTGTTAGTGTTAAGAGGAGGAGGACCTGAATGATGAAGTGGAGGGGTGTTTGGTTATAACTAAGAAGAAATGGGAATCAATTACATAGTGATCTAATGTAATTTAGTGTACACCCCATTAATATCTTTGTACATCCATGAAACATTAGTTTGAACTTCAACAAAATCATCCTATCATATCAAGCCATTTATGTCCACCTAAAGTTGAGAAATAAATAGATCTAAATTTCTAGATTCCATGTCATCGCTAGGAGTCTTAGGGTTTTATTTCCCCCCTTTTCTTCCCCAAGTAGATGGACCTACCATACATAAAACCTAGGAGGGTTTTCTCCCCCAAAAAATTATACCAAGAGATGGTAATAGTCTGATCGCCTCATCAAGATAAATCCATTGACTTCTTTTGTGCACTAGGGTGAAAAATTTTGGCTTAAAAAAAGTATACCAACATAATATACCATTGTGATTGTCTCAGTGAGATGAATTCAATGATTGAAAATGTGTAAAGGGAAATATTTTTCTAGACTTTTTTTTTTAAAAAATAGTTTTTTTTAGAAAAGCATTTCAAATAATACTGCACTAACAGCAAAAATTAATTCTTCCCATATTACAAGTTATGTTTTCTCTCTCCTTCTGCTTGTAGAAGTCATGCCTTGCTAGATCTTAAAAAAATGCCACAATAAACATTCCCAAATCAAAGCTTTGATACCACTTGTAATCAAATTACTTAGATGTTCACGCAAAATAATTATATATCACATAGAATAAGCAAGGATGAGAGATCACACAGTAATAATTGAAAACAAAGTAGAATATTGGATAATATAATAGAGCCACTTTAAGGGGGAAACCTCCAAAATAATGCAATAAGATCAAAATACTTAATATGATGATAAAATACTAACCACTACATCTTATATATAGTATAGTTTACCGTGGTTATTCCATAGACTGAGCTAGCTAAGAACATAGAGAAAAATAACAAGAATATAAAAGAGGTATGTAAGCCACAAGTCAACCACATATATCCCTAGACATGATAAAGGTTAAGGGCATAAAAAAGAATGCCAAATGTCAAATATGGGCTTGTAACTCATTTTAGGCTAAGAATGGGTAGTTTCAAACAAGGTTGATGAGTCATATAAGGAGTTGAAGAGTCTCTTCTATGCATTCTATCTAAAATTTCATCATCAATAAACTAACACATGCCAAGGAGATGGAAAAATCTGATCTTAAAATCTCCCATTGAACTATAATTGACTTAGACAAAGTGACACTTGTCATTGGAGTTACTCTTATGCCTCTCTCTCTCTCTCTCTCTCTCTCTCTCTCTCTCTCTCTCTCTCTCTCTCTCTCTCTCTCTCTCTCTCTCTCTCTCTCTATCTCTATCCTATATATGCAGCCTTGTAAAGCTTGTAATGGATCCTTTGGTTGAGTACACAAATTACCCACTCAAATAAACACTTGTAATGTGCCTTTGAATGTTGAATAAATCTGATTATTACCTTATCATATGCTTGAAACTAGTGTACTTGTGTGATTGCCGATGAATACTAGTAGTAGTGCTTTCACTCTCTCTCATTTGTCCTCTCCTACCTCTTTACAAATAGATTGTCTTCTTTTAGGTCACATGATGAGTTTGAGGTATATTTTCATAGTTTTAAAGTGGATTTTAGTCATTAGTGTCTTTATATACCTCTTGATTATCTCTCTCATTCAATGCATTATCTATGACCTCTATATTGAAACAATCATACTTGAAGGTCCTTGTTGAGTAGTGGGATCAAATTCAGGCTTAGTTCATGTTCTTAGTGCATGATGGTCAAGTGGAGGGTGTTAATTTGGTGCATCACCTACCTAGATTAGTTTAATTTCAATTTCTCTTACCCTTTTCATTTACAAGTAATAGGTTTAGTAGTGGTTTTAGGGTGATAACATCAAGGGAACTAACTCTATTTAGAGATTCACTTCACTAATTAGGCCACCCATAGCCTAGAGGTGTCTCAATGATATCACTTAAGTAAGGAGTCTTGAAAAACCTCCTCAAGGGTGCAATGTTTAATGATAACAGGGTGAACCTAGACAAGGCATTGTTGTCAATCATAAATAAACAACATAATAACTGTACAATGAGATTCCTTAAGAGTGTGGGATATGATGATAAATATTTGAAACATAAATATTGGGATTCCATAGGACACATTATTATTAAAATATCTTTGGGACCCATGTTATTTGACATGTTATTACTTATACATGAGGATGTTTCACAAGGGAATGTTACATTGGGACAATTATGGTTACAAAAAATGGGGAATTTTTTTTGACAATGTTAAAGCGACTATCTCTTACAATTTTAAAGAAGGCTTACTTGTATATCATATTTTGAAGGATATCATAAATAAAATATGGTTACATCCTCTCCAAATCAATTATGGGTACTAAAATCTAAGAAAACAGTTTAAGATCAAGCGTTAAAACTAGAAAGCCATGTTGTACAAAAAAAGAAAGAAACATAAGCATTTTAAATTGTTAAAAGAAAGAATCCTCAATTAGAACATATGTTTATAGTGTATTTTTATTTCAAAATGGTTTTTATTAGTCCAAAAATCATTCATTCTAATGATTTTAGGTGTTAAATTCCCACTTACATGCAATGTGATTATAAAGTCAAATCATTTTGTGAAATATATTTTCAAGACATACTTAAATGCAAATACAAATACATATAGTAATTTCAAACACATATACAATAAAAAATTAAAAAAGGGGAATACAATATGCCCATAATCGAAAACATCACATAGATTGTTAATGGGTATATATAATGATAGTAAATTTATAATTGGAGCATCCTATTTCTCACCATCTAGATTAGCTACACCCACTATACCTATAATAGAGGAGGCCCCACTATCCTCCCTAGGGCCAAAATAGTGAGAACTATTATGACTAACTTGGTATTGATAAATAAATAAGTTGGCCTACAATCAGCCTCACTTCTCTAATAGTTTAACATTATCCCCCTAGAAACACACATATTCTGTAAACATGCTATGACCTGAAGCCCATACATGTGGTGTTGGGGGAGTCTACTTCTTATCTATTTGAATGATTATTTTTACATGCATCTTACATTCTTACTATGCTTAATTTACATACATAATGATGCCATACTTCTCCATGTTGTCGATATTACTTAGATTTCTATTTTTACATCACAAGAACCTCCTGCATAAGTTTTCATTTTGAATTAATTTCTTTTGCAGGATCAACAACTCACCTCAAAAGAGGGGGCATTCATAGAGGTTTTTTTTAGAGACTAGACCTCCTAGATCATCACATAAATAAGATTTAATAATGATTACATAGTTGACACATTTTTTGGCTTAGGAAATACATAGAAAGTCACGTTGGATAGGAGTTCCACATTAGACAAGAGTGTTATGCTCTAGTGTCCTCAATATTTTCACTCAAATGCCTAGACAATAGGAATTTATATAATTTATTAGAACCTTAGTTTACTCAGAACAATACTCAATAGTTTCACAGTCTAATTTTATAGAATTACATAATTTTGTCCTTGATTTGATCAATTTGGGGGCAATCATGTGCGACATGTTGTTCCAATATGGTACACATGTTTTCTCTCAAAATCAAGATTGTTAATATGTTTTAGAATATATATGTACTAAATATCAATTGTTCTATGTGTGGGGCAAATTGCTTAGTTTTTGCACCAGTCTTATAGATGGAATGATAATTCACATCATTTTCCATGATGTATACACTAGAACCAAATTATACTTAGTATTTGCACAATTTTTATGCTAAAATTGAACATTATTCCATTTATCGTGGTTGGTTCACTATTTTCACCAATATTTATATAATTTTTGCACCAAAAATATCTATTGGAATACATACAAGGATTATAAATTACTTCACTACTATAGGTAGGCGATGATGGAATCAAGCACACCTTTAGATATACACCCAATTATTGATGAGTATTAGGGTATGAAAAGTCCAATCCAAGCATTCAATGTTAATGACACTACAAGTATACAACCCACCACAGTCTCCAATTGTTTACACCCACTTTTACACCAGAAAAACATAATGGTTCACATACCTAATCGAGAGTATTTACTTCTTATCACTCTCTAGTTTGTTGTCTTTCAATTTTTAATATTCATATTAAGTAAAGATTGATATTACATATTTTTCATTATAGGTTTTTTCATGGAGTATAGTTCACCATTGTGGCCTACATCTAGGACTCCTCCCCTGTAAGTTTAGGTACACACTCTTTTTCTTTTTTACTCTAGTATTTTTGTTTTTGATGCATTAATAGAATAAAATGGGAGCAATTTTAGACACATAAATTAAAATTTAAACTAAAATTTTGCATTTATGACCACTCTTTTACACACTTATCTCTAGACCTATCTTAGGGCCCTTTTGATCACTTTAGATCACCTTTCACACTATTGTAAGCTGATAAATGACCCCCAAATGTACTAATCCCTATTCTTATTAAACTTATATACCTTTTATTACTAACTAATACTGAACATGATCAAATCACCCATTGAACAATAGCACCCTATGGGATTATAACACACCACTCTAGTGTCCTTGTCCCCTCTCCTATTTTCCCATTAAATAAAAACTAATTTTTAAATTCAAAAGCTATAAGAAGGTTGACCTATGTCCCTAATGAGACCCATCAGAAGGAATTTCAAAGATATGATTAGATAAAAAATAATAAGATTCCATATCAAAAAGCATTAGAATCATAATTTCACATTGAGATCAAAGTACCTATTTCTCCCAATTTTGATTCCATACAACCCTAATAGCATGGAGCTCAAGACTAGATACATTTTACAAGTTGAAATTCATGGTTAAGGTAATTAATCACATAAATATTACACTAACATATACCATATTGCATCAACTATTCACACACCACTATATAATGGGATAACTAAATGAAGTTTGATCCTTCTTTGAAGCACTGGTATGTAGGCAATGCTCAACACATGGGGTGTTGAGGTCTCACCTAGATTCAACTTGCTAACCCATTTTTAACCCATTGATTTGCATTGGTATTATATGTTAAGGAGATAGGAGTTTTTAAGGAAAATTAGTCATATAGATGTCTCCATAAGTGATCATAAGCTCCTGCACCAAATACAGGCTCCACAGACAAAGAACCTAAAAAACTTATTTTCCTAACTAAAAATGGATAGGATCACTGCATAGTGGACATGAGCACCACTTGTTTAATGTCCTACCCATGACACTATTTTCTATGTCTATAGCCAACTATTGATTCCTATTTCCAGTCACCATCTCACTCTACACAATAAGTTTCATGCTCTGATTCCTCCTGCAATGCAACTTATAGCTAACTCATTTTTTTCTCATTACACTTTACTAATTTTAGTAAAATTGTAGAATACAATAGTTTGAAATAAGTGAATGATATTATTGTTATACGATTCTATTAATTTTGCATACTAGTGTTGTCACTTAAGTTTTATGTATATCCCAAATTTGACAAAATAATGTGCAATTATGAGACCAACTCTAGAAGATGCAAAGTGACCATAATTTATTATATTTAATAAAATAAATTTAACATATAAGTTGAAAATTATATTGTTACAATTTAAATGTCAACTTAAACTTAATGAATATAAATGCAACAATATTACTTAACAATTATTTTAGTAAACCACCCCTAACCTTCAAATTGATCCTATTTTACCATTCTAGACCTCAATTCTTTCATTTCTCAAGAATGCGTATGCATTATAGAATGTACAAATTATTTCATGTACATGTTATAACATGTATATGCTTCAATTTTTTCAAACTCCAACACATAGAAGCATGTACATGTTCTAGGCTCAGTGTGTATTGAGCCTATTAATAATAACTCATGTGTTATGTAATAATGTGTACACATTATACAAAAATATCCATGGAATAATCCTCCAACTTTGTGTACTTACCCATATTTATCTAATATTTAAAAACTAAATGTTATTGTATAAAATATTGGAAGAATATTGATAATAAAAGATTAGCAAATTTTTGTTATTTTATGCTAATCATAATATTTACACAATTGGTAACAATCACAAATTTAATTAAATTACCCATATTCTTAAGAAAATATGTTGTGTCTATTAATTCATTAAATATAAATATCAATTTAAAAAAAACCATTTTGTTTAGAAAAAAATGATTCAATGCTTTTTAATTTAAATAACATACATCTCATTCAATTTATAAAAAAAATAGATGAGTAAAATATTAGTTTTATTAAGTTAATCATGTTGTTTACAAAATAAGTATCAGCCACTAGTTCAATTATACTAACTACATTGTTTATAAAAGAAATCACAACCGCTAATACATTAAATATAACCATATTTTATAAAATAATTTTCATGTTATTATATCTTTAATAATTTAATTTAAAACTTTGAAAATTTCATGACAATATATAGTTCACTACTTTTATTCTATATTATTCTAAAATTTAATGTGGAATGTAAGTTAATTTTTTCTTCATTTGTTTATTACTAGAGTCTTGAGTACACTATAACTAGCAATAACTAGTTCCATAAAAGCTTACCATATTGATATAAATAAGTAACACTAGATTGATATTTTAAAAGAAACATTATGTTTAAATATAATAAACAACTATATGATCATAAAAATAACTTTATGATAAATGAAATCATGAAAGTTAAAAGTGACATCGACATGCTTTTGACAAAAGGGAAGATGAAGCATCTTTACTAGGGTTTTAGTACAACTTTATTACTCTGCATACCTTGTTGTGTCTCGGTGTCATACTATCGATCCTTTAGGATCTACACAGGATAGTCTACATTAAATCTTGAGGTGACCTAGCCTTTCTGCCCTTTAGGTGGTGGCCTTTATTTATGGCCTCACACTCCTCGTCTGCATCTGTTGATGCAGGAATGATTGGAGGATTGAGCCATAGTGCAAAAACGAGTGAGGAAATTCATCCTAAAAGTTTATGATGAGGTAATGAAACCCTCCATCCTATTTCCTCTCCTAATGTTATTATAGTTTCTCCTAAATTTTATAAGGCATGAAACCTTCTTACTTCATGTTCTTTGATTGATTATTTTGTGGGTGGAGTCCCCCCTGAGAGCCTCCTCAAATAGTGGCTTCACAACCACTGGGCTAGAGTTAAACTGGAGGGTATTCAAAATCTTACCCAGGGATTTTTCCTTTTTTGCTTTAGTGACCCTAAGCATTGCAAGAGAATTATGAGCCATGGCCCATGGTTCATTAGAAATTCTCTGGTTGTATTCTCATAATGGGAGGCTGATTTTCAAGTATATGAGCAAGCTAAGATCAAACTGATAGTATGGGTCAAATTTCTTGGTCTCCCCCTTCCCCTTTGGGGTTTTATTAACTAGCTAGCCCCTACACTTGGCAAGGTTATCTGTCATGAACAACCCAAGTTTTTCTCAACAAGGATACAAAAGATAATCTGCATGGAAGTTGACCTAGCAAAGGACCTTAAGGAGTCCATTGAAATTAAAATAGGGCTTAATAGATTCACCCATAAGGTTGATTACATTAAATTATCTAATACTTACTTTTAGTGTCAGTCTCTTGAATATATGATTCAAAAGTGTCCTCTTATGGTGCCCCCTCTAGATTTATCTGATAAAGCACCTTCAGCCAAGCCAACCCCCCAACCCAAGTTTTCAGCCGCTTCAGCTAATGATTAGATGGTGGTTACCAAAAAAAGGCCTAAAATAATAGAAAGAAGATTTCCAAGGCAAAAATGGCCATTGAAAAACTAATGAATACTTTAAACACCTCAACTGCACATTCAACCACTATCGCCATCTTGCATCCTGTCAACCCCTACTATTGAGAGTAACCCCCAACAAAAATTGCTATAAAACAACTTTCGCCTATCATCAAAACCCCTTAGGTTGTGAGTTCACTCATTTCTTCATATAAGGGAGACACCCCAAGTACTCATTTTTTATTTGCCTCTCATACCTCTATTTACAAATCCAAAATTCTATGGCTATAGATGAGAATGGGACCATTATGGTCGAAATAAAGCTTTTTCTTTTAAGATCTTGTAGTCCTTTGCCTACTGGCCATGACAACTTTACCCAGGGCAAGTGTCATACTTTATCTATAGGTGATGTATCCCACACTTCATAGTCCTTTGTGAACCACTTTGGACCCTTGATCGATGGAGGCAATGACATGTATATTGATGAGTGTTAAATGTTTATTTATTCCTAGAATGTTCATGGACTTACTGAACCTACTAGGAGATATCTAGTGCAGGACAATTGTCAACATTTTGAGAAGATGAATGTGCTATGCCTAAAAGAGGTAAATTTTTATGGATTTTTGTTATTTTTTTCTCTTCATACCATTTGGACCATAGCTATGCCTTTTATCACTTCTCATGAGGAAGGTAGAGGCAACATGACCACCCTTCTCTCTACTAAATTGGGCCCACATGTCATTTCTTAGGGAATCAACCCCTTGCAAAGGGTGATCTAGATCCTTTTTGACCTTGATAATCACATTGTGGGGATGGACATCATATACACCTCTAATGATGCTATCGATAGGTCAAGACTTTGGTAGTGGCTTGATGACTCCCTACCTAATGATTTATAGGGTCTTTATGGTGATTTTAACATGGTGGAATCCCTAGAGGACAAGGCTGGTCACTCTCCCATGCATTGGTGTGATGGTGAGAGAGAATCTTGGTTTTACATGAGAAATAAGCTTGGTCTGTATGACCCTAACCATGGTTGGAAATCAGTGAACCATGCCTGGTTCACTTGGTTGAATTTTTGGCAAGGTGATGATCATGTGTTAATCATACTAGATCAAGTTCTCATGGTAGATAATAATTTTTTCTATATCCCTAACAGAGTAGGCTTGTTGATGAAGGTTTGTGAGACCATGCTTTTATTTGACCACCAGACTATCTCTTTTTAGGTGGCTATGAATGCTAAGCCTAATAGGCTGCATTCTTCTCAATTATATCTTAACATGACACACCTTTTATACCAAATAATGAGAGAGTATGTTTTTAGAGTCTAGAATTTAGTATCTCGACCTCTTGGGAAAACATGATGGATTGAGTGGTGGGAGGATGCTATCACTCACACCACCACTTTCCTTAGATCATTTGGGAAGTAAGCTGCTTTCTTCCATAAATGAAAACATGAATATTCATACTAGGAGTATGTACTTGCCTCCAAGGAGATATAAAAAAACCCTTTAAGCATTGCTCTCCAAGCTAAAACTATCATGTGGAAACATAAGATTAAACTCAAAGAGAATTACTAGGCAAGAGGGGCATAAATTAGAGATTGGATCCATTGGTTGAAGGTTGGTGACAAAGTTTTTAAAGATTTATTTTACATATTTATGTGCTAAAAAAAGCTTTGATAAGATTAAAAATATAAAAGCTGGGTTGAAATTCTTACCAGACTCCCAGATATATTACCAGCTTTTGTTGAGTATTATAAGAATGTGTTTATAGTACAACCCAACTCTGTTACTAGGGAAGAAGCCTTGCTCAAGTGCCTATTGGCCATGTCGTGAAATATGTATGAGGCTCAACATGTGGCTTGTGATCACCTTCTTGACATTAATGATCTTAAAGAAGCTGCCTTCTCCATGGCCTCTGATAAAGCCCTAAAATTTGATGGTTTCCCCTATGAGTTCTACCAAAAATTTTGGGATATAGTTGGCTTAGATCTGCATAAATTTTATCTTGAATCGATGATGAGGGGATCGCTTAGACCCACCATCAATAAATAAAATATTATGTTTATTCTTAGAGAAGGAGATCCTGAACTTATCACCAGCTGGAGGCCGATCACCTTGTCGAATGTATCTTACAAGACCATTACCAAAGCGTTGGCTCTCAAAATGGTACATCTTCTTCCCCTAATCATTATAAGTGAGTAGATAGGGTTCATCAAGAATTATGTCATCCTAGATAATATAATTACATTTTGGGAAGGCATGGAGTGGCCCTAGGCTTCCAACCAAAAATATTTATTCATCAAGATTGATTTTGAGAAAGTTTATGGAAAAATTGAGTGGCCTTTTCTTCTTGATATGCTCCAAGCTATTAGCTTTGGCCCCAAACTTTTTTTTAGTCTATTCAAATGCTATTAAAAGATGCAAGGGATTGCCTCATCATTAATGGGACTCATTCTCAATGGTTTGAGCTCCAATGTTCTATCAGACAGGGATGCCCTCTTGCTCCAAATCTTTATGTTATTATGGTAGAAGGTTTCATCTATCTTTTATTAGACTTCACCTCCAAGAATTTAATCAAAGGGATCACCTTGCCCAATACCTCACAACAGTTGGTTAATGGGCATTTTGTGGATGATTCTTTTTTGACACTTTTGGAGGACAAAGCCTTGATGTAAAATGCTTTTCTTTTCTTGGACACCTTTTTTCTAGCTTTGATTTCTTCCATTCAATGGAGGAAAACCAGATGTTATTGATGGTCCTTATCCCCTACACTAAATTGGCTTATTGATTACCATTGGAGTTGGATTACCCATTGTGAGCAATTCAAGTTTTTAGGCATTCCCTTTGCCTTTCAATCCTCCTTGACTGAGCTTTGGACTTATGTCATTCAAAGGGTGGAAAATAATATTACCTATTGGGTTACTAAACTACTATCCATGGTAAGTTCCAAATCTATTCCAAGGTCTTGACAAATACCCATGTTTACTATTTTATGTGTTGGGCATCATCTAAAGTAGCCTATGGCAAACTAGATAAGCTTCTTAAATATTTTTTGTAGTCCAATGCTGATGAGAAGAATGGTTTTCATTAGGTAGCTTGGGATTTGGGTTTTCAACCCAAAGAAGCTAGGGGGTTTGGCCTCATTGATGTTAAGATTGAAGGGTTTGCTCTCACTACCAAATGGGTTATTCATTGTCTCGAAGGGAACAAGACCTAGAAAATCCTAGTTTGATATTGTATTACCCAAGGGGTCCCTCTTAGGAGACAATCTTGAAAAGGGCTAAACTTCTAGACCATTCTTCTTACTCCAATCAATGTGAATATTCAAGGCACTTTTGTTGTTAAAAGCATCTCAAAAGCTTGGGAGATGCTCAAAACCTTGCTAGTTTGGAAAGGGGAGGAATTCAGGCTAGGGATTTCTATAAATTCAAAATCCCTTTGGTGGTCTCCTTCAATCAATTTTCATAATGTCCCTTTTGCCCAGGTTCCATGGATTAAGAGCCTTTGGCTCTTTAGATGAGGGATCAAGACTATTGGGGAGTTATTTTATCATTAGACTTGGGATTAGATTCCATGGGACTAGCTTAAAAGGAAATTTAATTTGCTCAATAGTGATGCTGAGTCCATCAAGGATATTTAGTAAGCCATTCCAAATTCTTTAATACACCAAATTGGTTTCTCCACCAGAGCTCCATGGTGGAGGGACTGGAATTGGCCTACAACCACCCCTTTAAGAAACTACACTCCCAACTTGGGGTATCAAATTCTAATTCCTAAAGGTTTTCCCTTGGAAAAATTGAACAAGGTTTGGAATATCAAATCTCACCATGTTATGTGGGCTAAAATATTTGCCAAGTTATGGAGCATGCCCATTGAGCCTAAAAATGATCATTTTCTTTGGTGTTTGCTCTACCATGGACTCCTGTTGGGAGAATGGCTCAAGTATCTTGGAGTTGCCAATCCCTTGTGCTCGACCTATGGGCAACCTAAATAAGTTAAGCATGTGTTCTATTTTTATCCATATGCCCAGTCTTCTTGTAAGTGGATTCACTTGTTGTTCCAACCATTTTGCCCTGAGCCTTTCACCTAGAAAATTGCATTCCTATAGGACTCAACACTTTTGCCTTAAAAATTCAACAAGTTTTGGATTATTCTTCATGATGATATTCTTTTTTGTATATGGAAAGATATAAATAATGTTATCTTTAATAAGAAGCATTTAGATATAAATTTATCTATTTCTAATAAAGTTAATGTTATCTTTAATTTATCTCTTCAACTCCTTAACCAGACTGATAAAGTCCAGAGGGAGCTATCCCATCTTCAGTCATTGATGGAGTATTAGGTAGGTGCCCCTTGTACTATTAGTCAGTTGCCTCCCTTGCTTACTTCTTACTATGGTTTGGATTTGAAGTCTATGCTTGACTTAAGGAGGTGATGATCTAGAGGCCAAAGATGGTGATCCTTGACCCCGCGTGGTCCCATAAGGTCTCCATCGAGGAGGATATTATAACATGGTGCTAGCCTAAACAATCATCATCATCAAGATGGTTGGGGACCTCAAACTTAGCCATAGATGGGTGGATGGGGGGATACCCCCTATCAAAGACTAGCTTGAGGGATGGGATGCCTTGCTTCTTCTGCCAGACAAGTTCCCAAGACTAGCTTTGGCCATTTCTCTATAGTGGTCTGTTGAAGAATTAAGGAATGATAATGAATTTAATATTGGTGGCTAGGAGCCCTTTAATGACTCTAAGGATTTGCCTGATAATGTGGGGTAGGGAGGAAAGACTGATAGCCCCCCACCTCCACCTCCCCCCACCTCTATGTTCATGGTGGCAGCTTAATTATGTCTTATCTTTGCCCTTTTTTTGGTTGGTAGCATTTATTAGCTCTGTTCATAATGATATAATATAAAGACTTTCTAATGATAACACTTTTTAATGATATAATATAAAGACTTTTTAATCAAAAAAATAACTTTATTATTGATAACATATTCACTTATTTTTTTTAATATTATAATTATTGATAATACATTTAATTATATTTTTTTTAATATTATAATTATGAGAAGTGCCGAATCCAAAGTATAATTAAAGAGGGGGGAAACAACACCCCCAACTTTATTGTGAATAGCTCTTGAAGCTTTTCCTTCGTCCAACTAGCCCTTTTTTTTGACATTATCTCTTTGCTAAGGAAATACTTGCTCACATCCACTGCTACACTGGATGACAAATAAAAGATAGCGAGAATGCCCCTATTAGAGATGGGAGCATATAAACCTTCATTTCAAGTGATAAATGGGAGGGTATAAATAATAATTATATATTGATAAAATATAAATGTCATATTCAATTACACTGCATCATGGGAATAAAATATATTTAATAATATAATTTAATGTTCATCTATTTACAGATAAAACATAATTTATAAATTCTCATTTTCTTATAATTATAAATTTTTAATCAAACTTTATGGATGAAAAAAAAATTATTTAAATTTTGGTGGGCAAGTATTGATAATGTTTAAAAATTATTTTTTATTTTAATAAATAAATTATGGATAAATCATAATCTTTATAAAAAAAATTAACTTTCTATTTTAAATAAAAATCATAATTTTGAGTACATAGTATTCATTTTATTTTTTAGTAAAAGTTTTATAAATAAATTATAATCTTTAAGACAAGTCAAAAGTACATGTCATTCAAAGTTAATAATTTGTGATACTTGACCTTATATTATGTATATGATGTAATACATATCGAAAGCTTGTATTTGCCATAAAATCTCCATCATTATATTGACAACTCAATTTTATGCACATCTTACTATCATTACATTCCAATTAAATGTTAAATTTTTAACGAAATAATTTTCTTATTTTTTTCATACCTAAACATTTTGCATAGTTCATACATACAATTTATTTGCTAACACAATTTGAATACAAAGGTAATGATTAGTAATGCCAATTTCTCTTTCCTATGTCAATTTATAATATTACAATTCAAACATATACATGAGAAGTTATTTCATAATTCACACATTGTATTAGGGTTGATAACTATAACACAATTGACATTAATTTTTTTAATATAATTGGTACAATAGAAATAGAGACTAGTAAATAGTTAAATAAATATTAGTGCCTATTAACCTTTCATATGCACCTATGAATGTAATTAATAGTACCGCATATATGTTAGCTTGATAGGTAGATTTCTACCTTTTAAACCTATAATGTAAAGGTGAGAAATTAAGTTTACATTGATCATTATTTTTAAGGGGGATGCATTTCAATGGATTTTTAATTAATTAATCATGGTTTAAATTCACAACCAAGGCCATAAATATTGCTTAAGGACTAATAACCATACATACATACATAAATACATGAATTTAAAATATTTCATGTTAACCATAAAATAAATTAATAATAATTTTATTTTCAAAATAATCCAATTTGATATACATATATTAAACTATCTAAAAATTAAATAACTTTATATAAAAAAAATTGTATTTACATGAAAGTTTTTTCTCCATTTCACTCTATTATACTCTTATTTGTTTTTTGAAATATTGAGCCATGATAATATGACATTCAATGTTAAATATAATTACCATTTCAAAAACTTATTACCTATTAATCATTTTAGCTTTCTTGACCTTTCCAACTTATGCTATGTATGCCTTAATAGCATGATGTCATTTTTAGTGATTTTAAGATTCTTTCCAACCCATCCTATTTTTGGTTCCCATGCCAAAATGATGATATTGAGATCAATGTTTTTTGTTCCTTCCTCTAATTCTTTCCACTATTGAATTGGAGTTCCCATGCCAAAATGATGATATTGAGATCAATGTTTTTGGTTCCTTCCTCTAATTCTTTCCACTATTGAATTGGAGACAATCAATTCTGATACAAATCCTTTTCTACTCTTAATTTCCCAACATGTCTCCACCATTTAATTTTCACCATTTGAGATTCAAGGTAAACATCCCATTTAATCTTGCCCATCCATATTAGAATTCTTTTTTGAATTTAGATGCATGATAAGGAAATGTACCTTAACCACATCCACCATTGGATTGAATTCATTTTTAGGTCTTTGACAAGAAGGCTCTACATAAATATTGCTATTAATTAAGATATCTTTGTTAAAATAATCATCCATGAATGAAGGGATATATCCCACTATATGATTGTTGATGTTTAAATTTTTTTTTTTTTTGAAAATAATAATTGACTAGATTATTTATACAAGTGACAAGGGGTTTATTCAAAGTAAACAAGACATTTTTACAATAACTTATCTTTGGAAGCCAAAATTCTTAACCCCCATTTGCAACACTTTTTCGTTAATATGAAATATATGCTTTATTCTAGTTTTCAAATCTTCCATTTATTTTATTTCCTTGAAGGGTGATAGTGGAGGCTGCCCTCTATGAAATTTTGGATTACCATTAGGGAATGTTTATTATATTTTGAAAGGACCAAACCACTAAAAGTCCTTGATTGTTGATTTATATTCCATCTTAGGTAAGTTGTCCACAACATGAAACCTAAAGTGTTTATGTTTATTGATACCCACTATCATGTGATTCCCATCCAATAATTTTGGTTCCAAAAATGACTTAAATTCATAAATAACTTGACTCCTCTTGACATGTAATGTAAGTGTTCATGATTTGAGGTAAAGATAATGTTTCCATTTTACATAACACAACTAATAATCTCCCAAATGTTTCATATATATCCTCATGTGTGTGTCCCACTTGAAGGAAGCTCATATAAATAATATTTAAAACTCATTGTTCTATCACATATATGTAAATACAAAAAAGGTACAATTTTTTTGTCACTTGAATAATTATACAATTACAAACAAGGGACTAGTGACTATTTTATGAAAGAAGAACCTGTGTTATCAACATTTTTGATTGAGACTACATAATTTTTTCCCTGTACCCTTTATAATTTTCATACAAATAATTTTTAATTGACTTATATGATCACATAAATGAACTTAAAAATCCATTTTTGTATCAAACATAATTATTTGTAGCATCTCTTCTCAATGCATTAAGAAAGGTAGAATAAATAAGAAGTTTTGTAGACATTAGTAATGGTAACCTCCCATCTGTAATCAATTGGATATAGATTAAGATCTCACCCATGAATGAAAAAAATATAGAGGTATTTTTTATATGGCATTCATTTTCATTTTCCAACATGAGTTACCATGTTCAGACAATCTAAATATAAAAAATTCCAACTCATAAGTATGATATGCACTTAATTTGGTATCAAGACAAATGTTTTCATATCCATCCACACTTATATTAATTATTTTTGAAACTTATTATTGGAAGCATAATCAGTGTTTAAAAAATTTCTTTCAATTATACTTTAAAATTCTTGAACCATAAAATCAACATAGTGAGATATCAATGCATAAAGAACCATTCACATGAGTCTAAAATAAGAAAACACTTATATGAGTGGGAAAACCTAAATGGGAAGAAAACCTATTATGATATTTGAAAATTTAATAACATTCTATGAAATAAAAGACCAAATTTAGTTGATCATGAATTCAATTTGGAACACCAACACTAATAAAGTTAAGCACCCACTTGACTAGGCTTTAACAAGCATCTACTTGCAAGGAAACACCAACTCCTTAAGCGATTCGACACCAAATCGACCACCTCATGAATTTTTATAACATTCATACCTATGCTCTTCTGTTATGGTCTATAAATCATTTCAATACCTTCTTCTTCTCAACCGTGCAAGATTTTATTCACTTATTTTTCATATATTCAAATAGGTTTAAACTGTCTTGTATATATACTAGTCTCATGGTCACACACCACTTGGTCAACCACACACCTTCAAACTATTAGTTTAATCACTCAATAGGTATTACGACATATTATGAACATGGTTATATAAAACATTTAACACTTTTTGGTCTTCCACAACTCAATTAGTTCTTACTTCTCCTTTAGGTCTAATGGAGACCTAATTACATTAGATTTGTCCTCTTAGCCCTAAAACTTGATCTTTCTAGGCCCAAAGGTCCTTATCCAACAATAAAAAACCATTAAATCACTAATCCAATGAACTATAATGACCTCCTCCATGATTTATTAGACATGTATCCTTCCTTCATACCATGAAAGATCCTTTAGGATAAATTGCGCTATTAGGCCTATGACCTCAAAAGTCTGTCTTACAATATTGAAGCTTAGACACCCTTAAAATACTAAAATTTGATAAATGAAACATGTAGATAGATTATACATGACCTCAAGGTCATCAAATTTTTTTTGAACACCTTCACTTAGGAGATAAAGGATCAAGAACATCTCTTCAACTCACTTACTCATAACTGTAAATTCACCTAAAAAATAGTCATGATGAATTAGACCTCCAATGATTGTGTAGACACTTGTAATGAATATTTATGCATAAAAACAATCCTATGATATCTCAAAAACATCTTCAGATAGAAAATTCATATGGTCTAATTTGAAATATTTGTTTTGTAGGCCAATTTCTTGAACTTATATCTCACAGTCCTATCTAAACCAGATATGCCATTTTATGAGCAACTTTTTCACCATATACACTAACATAAAAATATTATCCAAAGAATCATCATGAATTAAAATTCATAAATAATTTCTTCAATCACTTTATTTCATCAATATATTATACACAAACCCTTGAATCTATCTCTTCATCTTTGCTTGGGTTTTACACTATTCACACCATTAGGTCTGTCTATGATTGGCTTACTTGGATGACCAATTTATAACATTTTAAGGCTAAAACATATCCATAAATAATTATGGACATGTAAAATGAGTCTTTAGTTTCTTCTACCATCTATTATCTTTTCATGACCAATTCAACTTTTTGACAAATAGGCTTGCATCTATACATTTTATCTCTCATTTGACTAACCACCACTTGGAGGTACCTAGAAGAGTTAAATACATGATACAATAGCTTATCTATGAATTTGAATCCATATTGAGTTATTTTTAACAAAATGTTTCATATCAGGTCCTTATTAGGGGTTTAGGGAGGTTTAACACAGGTTTTGGTGTTAACAATTATTTATAAAGGGCTTATACTTGAATCCAAAACTAATGCCTGGAGATCTTATCTAGGAGCCTTCCCCATCTCTCCTCAATAGCTCAGACTCCCATGTAGAGGTTACATGTGCCAATGAATGTGTTAAAGTGCTTCTCAAGTTTGAGACCTCATTCCTTGAGCTTGAAAAAGCCTAAAATAGTGACTCATGTACTTTTTAATCAAACCTTGACATTAAAATTTGTGATCATACCTAAAACAACTCATCTCACCTCTATCCATGCTCTCATGTGCATAATTTCCTTCAAATATGATTATATACCATATAAGCTAACCCTAAAACTCTCATGAATGATTATATACCTTACTCACATGCCCAAAAAATTCCATAAAACCTTTAAATTCCCATGTTCATTCACTTCACCTTGCACATAATTATTCATGTCATGAATATGCTTCTTATGCAATTGACATCAATGACTTATGCCTTCCATGCTGATAATGATATCAATCAATTAGACATAATACATTAGTTTCCTTCAAATTCTCTCTTTCTCTTTCTGTCATGACAACACTCTCTTATGACAACATTCTTACATGCACCTTGTCACATCACACATTGCGGACTGTCCTTAATATCCTTTGACATCAACCTTCATAGGATGCACCTTTGACATCAATGACAACACTCAACACTTGATTTTTGATTTATATTCCATCTTAGGTATGTTGTCCACAACATGAAACTTAAAGTTTTTATGTTTATTAATACCCAATTTTATTTGATTCCCATTCAATAATTTTGGTTCCAAAAATGACATAAATTTGTAAACCTCCTGAACAAGGTATGGAGTGAATGTACTTGAATCCTCCTTACATGTTATGTAAGTGTACATGATCTAAGGTAAAGAGAATGTTTTCATTTTACATAACACAACTAATAATCTCCCAAATGTTCTATCTATATCCTCATGTGTGTGTCCCACTGGAAGGAAGATCACATACATAATATTGAAAAATCATTATGTTATTACATATATGCAAATACAAAAAAGGTACAAATGTTTTGTCACTTGAAGCATTATACAATTGTAAGTAAAGGACTAGTGGCTGTTTTATGAAAGAAGTACCTGTGTTATCAACATTTTTGATTTAGAATACATAAAATACATAACTTTTTCCTTTTATCCATTATAATTTGCATACAAATCATTTATACTTGACTTGGATGAAGACATAAATGAACTTATAAATCCATTTGTTTATCAAATATAATTATTTGTAGCATCTCTTCTCAATGCATTAAGAAAGGTAGAACAAATAACAAGTTATGTAGACAATAGTAATGGTAGCCTCCCATCTTTAATCAATTATATAAAGATTATTATCTCACCCATGAATGAAAACAATGTAGAGGTCTTTTTTATATGGCATTCCTTTTCATTTTCCAACATGAGTTACCATGTTCAAAAAATTTAACCATAGGAAATTCCAACTACATAAGTATGATATGCAATTAATTTGGTATCAATACAAATGTTTTTAGATCCATCCACACTTATATTACTTATTATTGAACCTAATGATATGCCACTAGAGCTGATAAACGTCTATAGGATTTGCAAACAAAATTAAGGGTAGTTTTCCAACCATAATTTCAGACATGTGCTAATACCTAACAAACTTTCCTCAATCAAGTTTTGAGGACCAATTAATTTATTTTGGATAAGGGCTTAGATGCCACATTTATTTTGGTCTAAGTGAAAAAATGAACTAACATATATGATTACACATTTCCAATGCCTGAAAGTATTTTTTATCTTGAGTGTAACTAACACTAAGTGGCTAGATCTACATAGAATAATGTCAAGGTCACCTCCAACACTCCTAAGGAAAAAATTTCATTGAAATAATAAAAATTTAATTTCAAACCTACATATTGCACCTTTATACATGGATAAAATATTTTTAATATTATGTGAAAAAATTAAGGGAAAACATCTTCATAATAAGGACTAGTGATATAGGTTTTGATATTCAAACTATCTTTCGATAGTCTATTTCCACACATTAAATGCCTCAACAATTATAACTCATTCCCTATTTTTAAAAATATATATGAATGGAAAGACAAACAATCAACACATATCCATGTATTTCTATGGTTAAAAAATGTTCCATTCATGGACACATTATATTGTAAAAAAACTATTGAAGTAAATTTTACAAGGGAATTCTTTGATTACTATGTAACAACATGGAATGTATGCAAAACTAAAAAAACCAATAATAAGATCTACCATTCCAATCTTTAAAATCCATGCTTGCTTGCCAAAAATGAAATACTAATTTTTTTTGCTAAAAAATATTATGAGGAACTTGAAAAATAGGTTTAACATCACACCAAATGTAGTGAGTCTATATTTTTACAAGAAATGGGCACTACTCTTCAATAAAGATATAAATCCGTGTTGCCTTTACAAACTATTTAAAACATGTTCATTATTAATGAAAGGAATAAAAATTACATTCCATCCCTAATAGTGAAAGAGTAAATATCCAAAACACAATCACGTTTTTAATATGGTCTACAAATGTTGATTTCTAACTAGTTGTCTCTCGCTACACTATGCTCAAATATATAGTAAAGCATGAAAAAAAAACCATAAAAAATATGAAAGATGCCAGTATATGTTGAATATAATATCGACAAAAATGATAATTGAAAGTCTCACATGATTGCGTTTGAGAATTCACTCACAATTTCTTTTTTTTACCATGATATAAGTGCATATGAGATGTGACACATGATGGAAAATATCCATCTAATGTTCTTTTTGTTGAACATTTGTTAGAATCTCTATAGGATAACAATATTTAAATTTATTATTTAAAGGACAACCAAGGCAAGCCCAATAATTTCACACACACACACACACACACACACACACACACACACACACACACACACACACACACACACACACACACACACACACACACACACACACACATTCAACTCATTGTGGCTACATGAACATAGTCTTTAAACAATTAAGAGGAAAACTAATTAGTGGGGAGAGTGAAATTTTCAATCAGTCATCCACATATTGCTTCATTTTAATTTTAATACTCTTATTGATTCAACATCATATGAATATTTTTGTTGGGTTAAACTTTTAATTTACAAACCATTATGTAACATTGCAGTTGACATTGGTTTAACTATACATGACATTGTTAAACATTGGTAAAAAATCATAACTTCTTACTGTACATGGCATATTGATCAAACAACTACAGAATCTGACGAAAGTGTTGAAGCAAGTAATGATGATAAGTACATGCATGAAGATGCAAAAATGGAAATAATATTGTGTGAATGGGAACACTTGTCTCACATGCAACAAAAAAAAACTACTAAAATAACTAACATAGACATGCTTGGATTCCAAAACGTAAACAAAACCCATAATTATAACCATACGTAGGTGTAAGTAAACCTAAAAATAACAACTCCACAATTTATATATTCACATTAAAAATTCACCCAAATTATATATAATGACTCCTTAAGCTAGACACTACTAAATGAATTATCATATAAATAACAAACTAATTTTAAAATTACTATTGACCATGCCAAGAAAATAGGCTCTGTCACTCAAGATGAATATTCAAGGAACAATAGGTACAATGAAAATTTACATAGTTTGCAACATCAAAAATGTACTAAATGGGATTGAAGTAAAAAAAATGTTATCACCTAATTATCCTAGTTCCAACTAGTGTAACAAATCATTAAACATAAATGCATCAATTATATGTTCAAGTTTTCGTATTCCTATCCAAAAAATGAAGACACTTAAGGGAAAAGCATTGGAAATATTCGAAGAATGAATAAGACACATTGATTATGTCTTCATTGATGAAATGAGCATCATAAGCCCAAATATGCTCAACAATATAAGTAACTGATTGTGTGATGTAATCCCTCAAAATAAAAAATAAAAAAATTGTGGTTGCTTAATTATATTTGTCTGGAGGGTGGGGAGAGGGGAGGCGGAGTGGGGAAGGGGCAAATCTATCTTAACTTATACTCATATATGGCATAACTATGTATGTGAGGAATTCATTTGGTCATGCATTGTGGCAAACATTTAACACTATTATAATAATAGATAAAAATTTATATCAATAAGGATTCACCACACAATAACTATTATTCAAAAAATTATTAACCAACTTTTGAAATGCAAACCCCCAAAAAAAAATTGAAATATGCTCCTATCAATAACAGATTCCTTCATGCCTCATTAATACCAATAACATCATAAAAAACTTGACACATTTGTACACAATTAAAAACATGGATACATTGCATAACAAACAAATTATTAAATTTACATTTCAATTGTAATATACAAACAAGAACATAGAAAACAACATTATCACCTAATGAAAATGACACTCAATTAGAGCAAACGTTGATTCTATGTAAATGACAAGAGATTATGTTGGTATCTAATCCATGGGTTAAAATAGGGTTAACTAATAGGGCCTTAGATTTTTTTTTTTTTTTACATTATCTAAAACATATATTCAAAACCATGTGCCTTACCTATGTATGTGGTTATTACCTTAAAAAAAATAGGTCTCCCATGGGATATCAACAATCAAACATATCTACCAATTCTTCCCATTAAAAGGGGCAATCATCCCCGGACGCTCCTCAAAATAGCATGGGATCTAACCATACATAAAGCACATGATATGACACTCAATAATGTAACAATTGATAATTGTAACAATGATCATCAAGACTTGACCTTCACTACATTACTAAGGGTATGTTTATTTTACGATATATATATCTCCCTTGCATTAACATTTAACGACTATACAAGAATGAAGGATAGAAAAAATATAAAACTCAAAAGAGAAAAAACTCAATGAAAAATCCTTTCCACATCATTTACAACAACTTTAAATTATGTCCACAAACCCAATAAATGTATTTGACATGATTTTATTCATTCATTCGTATTGTCCACCGCTTTACACTCCATTGCATTTAAAAAAAAATTAAACCTTTTCAAAAATAAAAAATAAAGACACAACCCTCCTTGCATAATATGCACATTCGGGGCAACTCCAAATAGATAAATATTAATGATGAAAAGTTGGCCGGAACAACAACGACAAAAAAACTTTTCAAAAACTGAATCTGTCTAAAAAGAATGCTAATATTTGATTGAATTTATTTAAAAATTTAAATAATACAATAAATAATAAAATCAAATATATAAAGAAATATTAAACACACTATAATAACTATACTATATTATTAGAGTATATATTTCTTTTGAAACATTACAAATATATTGAAATATCATTCGTATAATTATGGAGTTTCACATCTTTGCTAATATCTCAACATATATTCTATATTATTCAACCATACAACCTCCTAACTACCTAGAATCACTCACATACTAATAAACTTATGTGAACTATATACGCAAATCACAACCACCTAACCAAATAATATTCACATTACTATATTAACACAGTAACAAACCCTATGTAAGTGTTAATTTCTCTAGCAAAGAAAATGTGACCAATGCATATAAATTTTGAGAATATCTTTACTACTATAAATACATCTTAGGCTCATTATCTTTCGCATTGCCAGTCCAGTCCAATCCAACCCAACGGAGGACAGAAGCATCAAGCATCTCTATTTGTATGACAAAGCTTCTTTTTCTTCATTTGAGTTTGAATATTGCAGGTATGATAATTGTGTTTTTAAATGCTAATGCAGAATATGGCTCGGGACAAATTAGGCGTTACAGTGTTAGTAATGTTAATGTTAAGCTTTGTGGTGATGGCGATGGCGAAGGATCCAACATGCGATCCTGAAAAGAACAAATGGTGCCGTCGAGGACTCTGTTGCAGCATATATTCTACGTGTGGGAGCACTGTAGAATACTGTGGCGAGGACGTCTGCTGGGCTCAGTGCTGGGAGAGTGTCAAGAAATCTTCTAGCGATACTCTCAGTGCAATAAACCTTACCTCAGTCGCCCACAATAATCCATAGATATACCATTAACTGGCATGAATGCTCAGAAAATGCTAAATAAATCGTTTTCCTCCCATTTTTATATGTATGTTGAATATAATTAATAATATTATATGTTTTAAATGTAATTCAACGGTCTCTCGAAATAATTTTTTATTAATTTTGATATCAATTAAATAAACAAACTATATATTATCAAACATGCTAGTACTGATCAAGCTCTGTCATTTAGGACCATCTCAGGAAATCAAACATGCTAATACTGATCAGAGCCACTAAAATCCATGACAGGTTCAGTAGAAGGCATCCCTTCAGCAAGGATATCCATAATATTATCAAACGCAGGATCTCCCAAACCCACGCCCACAAGCAGGACCAAATTAGAGGAAAGAAACTTATAATTCCAGAGGAAAAATAGCACACCTGATCACTCTCCAAAGAATATTAGTCGATCCATGTAACTAGCAGAAGAAACCATCACGTAGGAAGCACACCAAAGACGAGCCCACCTGCAAATTTGAAATTCTTACAATTCTCTCCTCCGCTCCATTTTTTTCGACTAAATTTAAATGTTTATTATATATGTTACTATTATTATCTATAATTATTTAGTATACTCTCTCACACATATATGATTGTTATGTTATTACACATGTTATATTATTTTTTAAATATATATATTTATAACAAAATTATTAGTGTATTCATATAATATTTCTTTTTATTGGATATTTAAATTTATTTTAAAATAAAATACACTTTTTAAATAAACAGTAAGAATAAAAAAATTTAATGTTCAAAAGTTTAAAAAATAAAATAAAAAATAATTACATTAAAAATGATAAATTTATATATAAAATAAAGATCCATTCTCATTAAGTGAATATTAAATTTGAGTTTTTCAAACCTTATAATTGTAGTGATGAAATGTAATTTAGATCAAAAACATTTAAAATTATATAAAATTGTTATTTCTAAAAAAACATATTTAAATATTAAATAAAACCAGTTTGTATTATAATGAGATTAGATTAATAGTGAAAATGAAAACTCAAATTATTGTGGGGATATATTTTTAACATCGAAGATTTTACCAATATTTTATAGGTAAAACCAACATTTTAGTAAGGTCAAATTGTTCATGTAAATGCATGTCATAAATTATCTATCCTTTTAAAAAAATTGATTTAGTTTTTATTTAATTTAAATTGAATATAACATATAATTATAATGGCTAGAATTTTTAATAGTATTTTTGAGTTTTCTCTTAAGATTTAAAAAAAAAAATTGTAAGATTGTTTCAGATTTTAGAGGTATTTTTAATTTGTATTTTATTTTATAATTAATGGTCATGCTTCTTCAAAACTTCTTAACATAATTTTATAAATTTATGCAACAAATACTTCTATATATAATCTAACCAAAATCCTAATTGATGTGTAATTCATAAATTCTATAGCAAATACTTTAAACCTTATGAATTTAAAAATAAAAATAAAAACCTTAAATTTTAGTAATAATTTATAAATTCCAAAAACAAAATTTTAAATAAATAATTTTTATATTATCTATAAATTATTAATGTAACAAAAAAATTATATAATAATAATAAAAAAAAAAACTTAAAATACAATAAATTTCTAATATAAATATAAATAATAAAATAAATATTAATTAATTATTCTTTGTTTTTATTTTTATTTCTATTTTATCTATAATTAATGGTTTGTTTTTATTTTTATTTCTATTTTATATATAATTAGGGTTACTGATTCATAATATCCTTTTATTTATAAAATATTATCAAAATACATAATAATAAATAAAATCAGAATTTTAACTTATCTTACTAATTTCATTTTTTATTTTTATAACTCCTTTTACTGTCCATCAGCAAATACTTTTCAAAATATTTTAAAATTTTCTACTTTATATTATAATGAAGTGGTGTATGATAAGAACCGACATGCTACTTGACATTTTTAATATCAATAAGTCAACTATCTTTATGCGTTCAACCAAACTCACTCATCATTTATTTGTAAGAAAGAGTTAGTTTACATTCCTAAATAAATTTATCAAAAGAAAGTAAAAGTAGTTTAATCAATTATTTTAATATATTAAGGAAAATTAATTATTTTAATTTACAATTAAATTATTTTAAGTGGAAGCTTTAAAAAATAATAGTTTTTGGTATAAAGTTTTAATTTATTTTCACAAGTATTAAATCTTTTATCTCTATTTTTATATTTTCAATTCTATTAAATAGAATCCTAGTTATTTTTTTCAATATTTTAAGAGGTTTTTGTCGATGGTTTAAGGATGATACAATTATAAGTAACTATGCTCATATTTAGGATGTTAGAATAATAAAAAAATATTCAATTAAAATCAACGTGCTTTGGGTTGAGTGGTTAACTTTTTGAAATATAACATTTTTTCTTCCACGCTTTGTTTTGCTAATTATATAAGATTAAGCAGATTCTTGATTTTTCTTTAGGTTTTATTCGGAACAAATATTTGAGGATCCCCCTTTTTGATAGTCAGCCCTAAAAAAGATTTTGAAATAATATGACCACAACTTTACAAAATAAAATGGTTTCTTAAAAAGAATAATACATTTCTTGGCATGAAAAAATACAATTAATTTAAGTTGTTTTCTAAGCAATACTAGCCTACATGATGTCACTTTCAAAAGCTCTAGCTAGTGCTCAATCTAAATTAATTAACATTATGAAATTTTTCTATGGAATGGTCTTTCTGAGTTTAATAAAATTACTTTAATGCAATGGGAACAGGTCTACTTGTCTAAACACAAAGGTGGGGTTAGAATCATAAATTTATTCAGGATGAATGAAGTTCAAGAGTAAACATTCCATGGATAATATATCATGATAAAGATACCACTTAGAGCATTTCGCTCTAAAGAAAGTATATTGATAATGCACATGATCTTGTTTGCATTTTTACTATAGAGCATTGGATATGAGTCTCATATTTGAAATTTAATTTATAAATATAAAGGCCTTATCTCTAACTCCTTTTATTGGGATATTAAAAATAATAGATCAATTAACTTATAAAAAGATGTTCGGTGTAGTGTAGGTCCTCTCTATAGTCATCCTTCCTTCAACATTTAAGAGGAATAATTTTCAAATACATGGGGACCTAGTTTGTAATTACTGTGTTGAAACCTAAAGTGTATGGGGACCTTAGAAAAGATGGTAAAATCCAAGTCTTTTTAAAGCTAACCATTCCTATGATCTTATTTTTTCAAACTTTTTATGAACTCCCACCATATCAGTAGCTTAGAGGAGATTGATGGATTAAAATGGAATGGAGATCCTTCTAATAATTTTTTGGTTAAACAAGATATAATAAATTAATCTCTCATATTAACACACCAATATGGCATGTGATAAAAGTATAAATATATTGAGGACTTACTAAAGCTAACATAAATTTGTGATTTATCATGAAAAAAAATCTTTTTTTGAGACATATTTTAAAAGATTCATTTTTAAGGGCCCTCTTGGTACAATTTTTGTAAGAATAATTATGAAACCCCAAACTACGTCATATTTCATTACATTTTTAATGGAGAATTTGAACTTAGTTGTTTAATAAAATAAACAAACTTTGAATAGCAACAAATTATATTCATAAAATTTTGATTAACTAGATAGAAGAGGGAGGGGATCAAGTATTTAAGTTATAGCCTTGTCTCCGATCCTCTGGACCTTATGGAAAGAAAGAAACAATAGTCTTTAGGAAATCATCCCCCTTTTTGGTATAAAGAGGCCACATACACTTTCATTTTTTCCTCAAAATATATTGAGTTTGGGTCATTGAAATTAATGAAAAAATATGTTTTCGATTATATATACAAATATGTAGTGCATCTACATTTTTCTAATTTTTAAAAATATTATTAAGTATTTTTTAGTATTTATTTTTTAATATATTTCTGGCTGGGTAGTGGGACACATTATTAGGGTGAATCTCTTTATGGAGAAATACTTACTCTTAAAATTGAGGTGCTCCTTCAAGAGGTTTTTAAAGTTAAATTTGCATCCAAAATATAAAATTTCTAGAGAGGAATATCTTATTATCTTAAAATAAAATATATTTAAAAACAACTTCAACCTCCCTCCTCAAATTAACAAAAGATTAATGGCTTATTAGAAGTCTTGAGCAAAAATTATGTCAAGCTAAAGTTTGATAGGGCATCCAAAGGTAACCCAAGTATTTCTAGAGGTGGAGGCATCTTCAAGGATAATATGGGACAAGTTCCATCTTATTATGCCTTCAAAATTCTTTGGTCTTTAAATAATTTCCCTGAAGCACTAGCTCTTTTTAGAAGATTGAGAACTGCTTTTAAATCTAATTTTGAGAAATTATTTATGGAAAGTGATTCTCTTTTAATTATCAACATTGTTAAATCGATAACATCATACCATTAAAATCTCAATTCAATTAGTCAAGATATCCTCCATGTTATTCTTGTTTTTGAAGATATTTCTTTTTTCAACAGCTATTATGAGATTAACTCTCTAGCATATTTCTTGGATAACTTTAGAGCTCTTCACCTTTCTCGTAATAAATATTGGCATTGTGAAGGCCCCATTCCTTGATAAGAATGCAAAGAACATATTATAATATATTCGATTCATTTACAACTTCCAATTTAATCATACAATCATTCAAGAAAACAATGTTTTAGTTTTCAAAGAGTTTATTGTTGTCTCATGTTTTCCTTCCTATTTTGGATTTTTGAATTGATGGTATTTGTGGTGCTTAGAAAAGCCATGGATTCCATCTTGAGTTCAAACATTGTTGAAGTTTTTTGATTATTGGTCTTGGTTTAATGCTTGAAGGACATTCTAGAAGTTGGTGATCAAGGTTTTTAGTGGTGGCATTTTCTTGCACTGAATTGTTCTATGATATTGATTTCTTCTTACACTCATGTACTGCTACGAGTTGTAATTTCTATTATTAATTTGTGGTTTTCTTTGTGAAGTTTGTGAACTTCTATTCTTTGATCTTTTATTTTATAACTAATTAATTGACTTTGTGAATATTTGACTTTTTGCTTTTCTTTTATATCTTTCTTTCTCCTCAAAATATATTTATCTTTTTTTAAATTTAATCTACTAAAAAAAAAAAAATTATACTACAAAATAAGGGCCTATTTTCGATTATTATTTTTTTATCAAAAACATTTCCTTTCCATTATAAGTATTTTGAAGAATGTTGAAAAAAAAAAAAAAGAGTTTGTACAATAGAAAGAACTATAATTCTTTACCTTTTTCGACTTATTTTTTAATTTAAAGAACTACGACAATGGAGAAGGTAAATCGTGGGAAACGGCGGATGTTCGCAGCCAGTTGAAACAACCATTTTTTTCAAGCTGTTACTTGAGAGCCAAGTGATTTTATAATTTGAATGAGAGAGTGAGTATAAGATGAAGGGTAGACATGTTTTTCTTGTCGTATGCGTGGCTTTTGACATAGATCGCAAGAATATTTCTGAAAGCTGTATGCTAAACTTTTTTTTTCTCTAATTTTTTGCCAAAATCCGAACATTGACAGAGATCGCAAGAATATTTACAGTTTTGAATTTGATCAGCAAGGAAAATCCTGATTCTGACTACGGATTTCATGTGGATCTTTATTTTCTTGGAGAGGAGCTCCTGGAGTTGCGGAACGGCTTGAAATTGCAGGGATGTGTAGAAACTAAAAGAGCAGAAAAAAAAAAACTGAAACAAGAAAATAAGAACAGAAACAAATTGCTACAGCAATTCTTGAAAATAAGAATTTTATTGATATTCAATTTTCTTTGCTTACAATGCTGCGCACAAGGCGTCTTTAAATAGATTTTGAATCCAAAAATAACTGAAAATAGATTGCATAACTAACTAAAATTAACTCCATGCTAATTGAGACTAAATTGCTTCTCCAACAGTTTAACTAACTGTTGCTTAACTACTTAAACTAACTGATCTCTAACTATTAGTTAATTAACTAAATGTAAACTAACTGATTACTCAACTGCAGCTAATTGCTTGCATGCATGAGGAGTGGAGAAATTAACCCCAGTCTCCAACACTCCCCCTTAATTTCTACCACTAACAACTTCAGCATTTACAATGCCTAAATTTTGCCTCAGATAATCAAAGGTCTCCTTTGCTAATGCCTTTGTAAATATATCTGCCAATTGATCTTGAGATCTGTAAAATTTCAGATGGATTTCTCCATTGTTCACTAACTCTCTGATAAAGTGAAATCTTGTATCAATGTGCTTGCTCCTCTTGTGAAACACATGATTTTTTGATAATGCGATTGCTGATTTGTTGTCAAAAAATATTGGTGTAGACTCCTGTGCTTGTAATAAATTTTTCAATATTCTTCTCATCCAAGTTGCTTGACATGCTGCTGATGTGGCTGCTACATACTCTGCTTCAGCTGATGAAAGTGTCACAATAAGTTTCTTTTTGGATGCCCATGTGACCACACCTGTGCCTAAAAGAAAGGCATGTCCAGAAGTACTCTTCCTGTCATCAACACTACCTGCAAAATCACTATCAGTAAAACCAATCAAACTAAAATCATTAGTTGTGAAATATAAAATTTCATATTCTGTAGTTCCTGCCACATATCTCAATATCTTTTTTCCAACTTGCCAATGTGAGTCTTTTGGTGACTCCATGAATCTTGAGATTAAACTAACCCAATACATGATATCTGGTCTAGTAGCTGTAAGATACATCAAACTGCCAACTAATATTTTGAATATTATAGAATCAACATTAGACCCTTTGTCTTCTTTGCTAAATTTGGTCTCTGTAGCAACTGGTGTAGGTGCTGGTTTACAATTCAGTATCTTAAATCTCCTTAACACATCCTTTGTATATTTAGTTTCACAAATAAAAATTCTCTTCTCTGAATGTACTTCTATGCCCAAAAAAATACTTCATTAATCCCAAATCTGTCATTTCAAATTCTTTCTTCATCGCTAATCTAAAAGTGTCTACAGATAAATTTCTAGTGAAAATCAAATCATCAACATATAAACACACAATCAAAATCTTACATTCTTTATTTATTTTTGTGTACAAAGTAGGCTCACTATTGCTTTTGCTGAATCCATTGTTTATCATATATGAATCAATCCTACTATACCATGCCCTTGGTGCTTGCTTGAGACCATAAAGGGCCTTCTTCAATCTGTAAACTTTTTCTTCATGTCCTTGCACTTCATAACCTGTGGGCTGTTTCACATACACTTTTTAATCTAGAAAACCATTCAAAAAAGCTGATTTTACATCTATTTGATATACATACCAATTATTTTGAGCAGCTATTGATAAAACCATTCTAACAGTATCAAGTCTAGCAACTGGAGCAAATGTTTCATTATAGTCAACTCCATGTTCTTATGCAAAACCTTTTGCTACTAACCTTGCCTTGTGCTTTTCAATATTTCCATCTGCATCAAATTTAGTCTTATAAACCCATTTGACTCCTATACAATCCTTACCTTCAGGTAGAATAGTTAGATCCCATGTTTGATTCCTTTCAATAGCATTCATCTCTTCATCCATTGCTTTTATCCAATGTTCCTCATTAACTGCTTCTTCATAATACATAGGATCATGAGTGAAAAGATCAAAATTTGAAACCAAATCTAATTTCTCTTCTTCTTGATTATAAATCTCACTCAAATTTCTCATTTTCTTACCTTTAATTCTTGATCTTAAAGTAGCAAGAGTTGGATCTGATTCATCACTTGTGAATTTGGAGTAGGGTGACATGTATGAATAGATGATTCACCTTGTTCAAACCTCCTAGGTGTTCTTATTGGAGTGCTTGTTCCTGCTTGTGGAGAGGATTGATCTCCTTGCAAATTTTTTTCTTCAGATTCTTCTTCAATTTGTGGAATTGGTGCTCCAATTGTGATAGTGCTACCATCCCATGCTTCTTCTTCCTTAAATTTGACATCTCTGCTAATAATCACTTGCTTTGAAATAGAGTTATACAACTTATAAGACTTTGATTCTTCACTATAGCCAATAAAAATGCATTTCTCACCTCTATCATCAAGTTTTATTCTCAATTTAGATGGTATAAGAGAATATGCAATACAACAAAAAATTCTGAAATGATGTACACTATGTTTCTTACCACTCCACGCTTCTTGTGGAATTCGATCTCTGACACTCTTTGTTGGGATTCTATTCAGAATGTACATTGCACATGCTACTGCTTCTGCCCAATATTCATTTGATAAGTGTTTGTCTTTCAACATGCTTCTTGCTATCTCCATGATTGTTCTATTCTTTCTTTCTACTACACCATTCTGCTGTGGTGTGTACCTTGTAGTTAATTGCCTTTTGATGCCATGATATCTGCAAAAATCTTGAAATTGATTAAACATATATTCACCTCCTCTATTTGATCTAAGTACCTTGATATAACAGCCACTCTGCTTTTCAACTATTGCCTTGAATTTTTTAAACTTTCCAAAGGCTTCAAACTTATTTTTGAGGAAATATATCCATGTCTTTCTGCTAAAGTCATCAATGAAGGTTAGAAAATAAGTACTACCTCCAAATGATGTAGTTTGCATTGATGCACATAAATCACTATGGACTAGCTCCAATATTACCTTAGCTCTATATGAGGCTCCTATTGGAAAACTCTCTCTATGCTATTTTGCCAGAATACAACTGTCACATGAACTTCCTGGGTTTTCTATTGGTGGTAAACCCTTCACCATATTTTTCTTCTATAAAAAATTCAAACCTCCAAAATGTAAATGTCCATACCTTAAGTGCCATAGCCATGATTGGTCTAGCTGCATGGTTTTGAAGTGGGCTTCCTCTTCTCCTTGGATACACTGAATTTGAAGACATGCGATTCTTGGTCATCTCCACTTTTCCTATCAACCTGCCACTTTTCCTATCAAACTTGTCCAATATTGTGCAAACATTATCCATAAAAGATACTCTGTAGCCTTTTTGTACTAACTGTCTAATACTCATAAGATTATGCTTTAGTCCAGGTACAAAATAAAAATTAGGTATAAACCTTCTTTCACCATTTTTAGCCAAAACATTTATTACACCTTTACCCATTACATCAACTTTGATATCATTTCCTAATTTCACTTCTGATTTTACAAAATCATCAAGACTAACAAAAAAATATTTATTTCCTGTCATATGATGACTGCATCCACTATCTAAGAACCAAATATCTCTAGGTTTTTCTTGAGTAACATTACAAGTAAGAAATAAGCTTCCAGGATTAGAACTAGATTCACCTGGATTAGAACTAGACTCACCTATGTAATTAGCATTCTGCTTGTCCACATATCCTTGTTTCCTTCTGCAGTCACTTGCATAATGTCCATATTTTTTGCAATAATAACATTGAATATTAGATTTATCAAACCTCTGTGAATTGTGTTGGAAGTGATTGTTGCCACGTCCTCTACTATTGTAGTTTTGATTACTATTTTCACCTTGATCTGAATTGTTCCTTCCAGTTCTGCCTCTGCCTCTTCTTCTAAATTTTGACCTTCCTCTTCCTCTACCAAATGATACCTGTGACTTGAAAACATTCTCAAGAGAAGTGTTATTCCTATTCATTCTGGATTCATGTGTTAACAAAGAACCCATTAATTCATCTACTGATAACTATTCCAAATCCTTGGTTTCCTCAATAGCTACAACTATTGCATCAAACTTAATGGATAAACTACTAAGTATTTTTTCTATAATCTTCTGATCCGTGATTGTTTCTCCATTAGATCTAATTTAATTCACTATATTTAACACTTGACCCATAAACTGGTCTATAGATTCTGATTCATTCATTTGCAAATTTTCAAAACTTCGCCTAGGAGATTGCAATTTAAAAATTTTTACCTTTGTATTACCTTTATAGATAGTCTCCAAGATTTTTCATGCCTCTCTAGATCTCATTGCTACTGCAAATCTAAAAAAAATTGATTCATCCAATCCCTGTTGGATTATAGATAAAGCTTTTGCATCTTTTTTCCTGTTCTCCTTATGCTCTTCCTTTTGTGCTTGAGTTAAAACCAGATGGGCTGCCTCGTCTTGCGGTCTTACAAAACCACTTTCTACCAAATCCCAAACTTCTTGTGAGAAAAACAATATTTTCATCTTAATTGCCCAAAAATCATAATTCTTACCATTAAAAATGAGAATTTAAGGTTGAGAGATACTATTTTTCGCTGCCATGTCAATTGCTGAAGCGACTAAATTTTCCTTTCTAGTTTGCTATTTCTAAACACAGTCGCCATTATCGGTTAATCTATTGAGGTTGGTTAGTTAGATAGTGCCGACGTCGATTGTGTTGCCGATGTCAGTCGTGCTCCCTGCAGGCTCACTCCTGTGCTTCCTATCGACGTCGGTTGCGTTGCCGATGTCAGTCGGGGTTATCGGCCGATGTCAGTCGGTGTTGTCAACCTGCACTTTGACTGCACATTTTTTCTCTTCACGGCTTATACTTACTCTCCCAACTAGGTGCTTCTCCTTGGCGCACCCAACCTGCTGGCTCTTTTCCCACGATCTCTTTCCTGCTCTGATACCAATTTGTAGAAATTAAAAGAGCAAAAAAAACAAGAACTGAAGCAAGAAAACAAGAACATAAATAAATTGTTACAACAATTCTTGAAAATAAGAATTTTATTGATCTTCAATTTTCCTTGCTTACAATGCTGCGCCCAAGGCATCTTTAAATAGATTTTGAATCCAAAAATAATTGAAAATAGACTGCATAACTAAATAAAATTAACTCCATGCTAACTGAGACTAAATTGCTTCTCCAACAGTTTAACTAACTATTTGTTAACTACTTAAACTAACTAATCTCTAACTATCAGTTAACTAACTAAATATAAACTAACTGATTACTCAACTATAGCTAATTGCTTGCATGCATGAGGAGTGGAGAAATTAACTCCAGTCTCCAATAGTATGCTAGTCTCTTTGTTGCAAAAATCCTTTTGTTAACTTTGCACCTTCAATAAAAAAGTCTAATTTCTTTAAAATCTCAGATTTTGCCATGGCTAGCATAGATTTACTTTAAAATGATGTGTATCTAAGGGATACCTATAAAATGATCTTCATAGGGTTTAGAGAAAACTTTCAGAAAATCTTCTGAAATGATTTTCAAATTATGGCAATTTTTAATGTTTTTTGGAGTTAATTGACAGAATTTTGAAACTAAATTTGCAGGGTTCATCATTGATTTTGTCTGGTACTCGAGACAACTTTACCAGAGATGGTGTGCTGAAAAGAATGCAAATGGAAAGCATCAAAATTTTCTCAACCCTGTGTCATTGATAATGTTAATTTTGCTACTATTTTAGTTGGTGACCAAAATCAGATGTAATTAAAGATACTGAATTTGTGAACACGAAGAAATATTTAACAGCTTTCTGTTAATTGAGGGAGGTGAATAAATTATGATGTAGAATAATGCATTATAATGCATCTCCTATGATCTTAAGCAATTACAAAGTCTTATTATGCCTCTACAAAATAAAAGATTTTGTTTGTCTCTAGGTTTTCTACCGTCTTTATTTATCTCAAAGGTAAAGGCTTTGTGCATGATAGAGAGTGCCTATTATGTAATTTTCTAGAATTACATAATTTTGTCTTTGATTTGATCAATTTGGGGGCAATCATGTGTGACATGTTTTTCCAATATGGCACACATGTTTTCTCTCAAAATCAAGATTGTTACTCAGTTTTAGAATATATATGCTCCAAATATTAGTTGGTCCATGTGCAGGGCACATTGCATAGTTTTTACACCAGTCTTGTAGATGGAATGATAATTCACATCATTTTCCATGATGTATACACTAGGCCCAAATTATACTCAATATTTGCACAATTTTTATGCTAAAATTGAACATTATTCCATTTATAGTGGTTGGTTCGCTATTTTCACCAATATTTATACAATTTTTGCACCAAAAATATCTATTGGGATACACACAAGGATTATAAATTACTTCACTACTATGGGTAGGTGTTGATGGAGTCAAGCACACCTTTAGATATACACCCAATTATTGATGAGGATTAGGGTATGCAAAGTCCAATCCAAGCATTGAATGTTAATGACACTACAAGTGTACAACCCACCAGAGTCTCTAATTATTTATGACAACTTTTACACCATAAAAACATAATGGTTCACATACCCAATCAGGGGTATTTACTCCTTATCACTCTCTAGTTTGTTTTCTTTCAATTTTTTATATTCATATTAAGTAAAGATTGATATTACATATTTTTCGTTGCAGTTTTTTGCATGGAGTATAGTTCACCATTATGGCCTATATCTAGAACTCCTCTATACATGTAAGTTTAGGTATGCACTCTTTTTATTTTTACTCTAGTATTAATTTTTTGATGCATTACTAGAATATAATGGAGGCAATTTTAGACATATAAATTAACATTTATACTAAAATAATGCATTTATGACCACTCTTTTACACACTTATCTCTAGACCCATCTTAGGGCCCTTTTGATCACTTTAGACCACCTTGAACACTATTCTAAGATGATAAATGACCCCCAAATGTACTAATCCCTATTCTTATTAACCTTATATACCTTTTATGTCCTACCTAATACTCAACATGATTAAATCACCCATTGAACAAGGGCACCCTAATGGACTATAACACACCACTCTAGGTCCTTGGCCTCTCTCCTATTTTTCCACTAAATAAAAACTAATTTTTAAATTAAAAATTCGTAGGAAGGTTGACCTATGTCCTAATGAGTCCCATCAAAAGGATTTTCATAGATATGACTAGATAAAAAATAAGAATATTCCACATCAAAAAGCATTAGAATCAAAATTTCACATTGAAATCAAAGTACCTATTTCTCCCAATTTTGACTCCATACAACTCTTATAGCATAGAGCTCAAGTCTAAATACATTTTATAGGTCAAAAGTCATGGATAAGGCACTTAATCACATCAATATTACACTATCATATACCATATTGCATCAACTATTCACACACCTCTATAGAATGGGATAACTACATGAATTTTGATCTTTCTTTGGAGAACTAGTATGTAGGCAACACTCAACACATGGGGTGTTGAGGTCTCACCCATATTTAACTGCTGACCCATTTTTACCCAATTTATTTACATTAGTATTCACATGTTAAGGAGTTAGGTGTTTTTAAGGAAAATTAATCATATAGATGTCTCTATAAGTGATCATAAGCTCCTGCACCAAATATAGGGTCTGCAGACAAAGATACAAAGAACCTAAAAAACTTAATTTCCTAACTACAAATGGATAGGAGCACTGCATAGTGGATGTGAGCACCACCCATTTAATGTACTACCCATGGCACTATTTTTTAGGTCTAGATCCAACTATTGATTCTTGTTTCTAGTCACCATCTCACTCTACATAATAAGTTTCATACTCTGATTCCTCCTACAATGCAATTTCTAGCTAAGTCATTTTTTTCTCATTACACTTTACTATTTTTAGTAGATTTATAGAATACAATAGTTTAAAATCAGTGAATGATATTATTGTTATACTATTCTATTGATTTTACATAGTAGTGTTGTCACTTAGGTTTTACGTAAATCCCAAATTTGATAAAATAATGTGAAATTATGAGACCAACTCTAGAAGATGTAAAGCGATCATAATTTATTATATTTAATAAAATAAATTTAACATATAAGTTAAAAATTATATTGTTACAATATAAATGTCAACTGAAACTAAAGGAATATAAATGCAATAATATTACTTAATAATTATTTTCGTAAACCACCACCAACCTTCAAATTGATCCTATTTTACCATTCTAGACCTCAATTCTTTAATTTCTCAAGAACGCATATACATTATAGAATGTATAAATTATTTCATGTACATGTTATAACATGTATATGCTTCAATTTTTTCAAACTTCAACACATAGAAACATGTACATGTTCTAGGCTTAGTGTATATTGAGTCTATAAATAATAACACATGTGCTATGTAATAATGTGTACACATTATACAAAAATATCCATGAAATTTTCTTCCAACTTCGTATACTTACCCATATATTTCTAATATTTCAAAACTAAATGTTATTATATAAAATATTGAAAGAATATCGATAATAAAATATTATTTTAAAAAAAAAAATTTAAGCTAATCAGAATGTTTAGATAATTGGCAACGCTCACAAATTTAATTAAATTACCCATATTATTAAGAAAATATGTTGTGTCTATTAAATCATTAAATATAGCCATCAATTTTAAAAAAAAAAACATTTTGTTTAGGAAAAAGTGATTTAACACTTTTTAATTTAAATAACATACATCACATTCAATTTCTACAAAAATAGATGAGTAAAATATTAGCTTTGTTAAGTTAATCATGTTGTTTATAAAATAAGTAGCAGCTACTAGTTTAATTAGACTAACTACCTTATTTATAAAAGAAATCACAACTGCTAATTCATTAAATATAACCATATTTTATAAAATAATTTTTATGTTATTATATTTTCAATAATCTAATTTAGAACTTTAAAAATTTCATGATAATATATAATTCTCTACTTTTCTTCTATATTATTCTAAAATTTAATGTGAAATCTAAGTTAAATTTTTCTTCATTTATTTATTACTAGTCTTGAGTACACTGTAACTAGCAATAACTAGTTCCATAAAAGCTTACCATATAAATATAAATAAATAACACTACTTTAATATTTTACAAGAAAAATTATGTTTAAATATAATAAACAACTATATGTTCATAAAAATAGCTTTATTATAATTTAAATTATGCAATTTAAAAGTGACATCAACATGTTTTCAACAAAAGGTGAGATGAAACAACTTTGCTAGGGTTTTGGTACAATTCCATTACTATACATACCTTTCTATGTCCAGGTGTAATACTATCAATCCTTTAGGATCCAGATAGGATAGTTTACATTAAATCTTGAAGTGACCTAGCCCTTTTTCCCTTTGGGAAGTAGCCTTTATTTATGGCCTCAAACTCCTCATCTGCATTTATTGATGTAGGAATGGCTAAAGGATTGAGCCGTGGTGCCCAAATGAGTGAGGCAATTCATCCTAAAAGTTTAAAATGAGGTAATGAAACCCTCTCTCCTATTTCCTCTCCTGGTGTTATTATAGTTACTACTAAATTTGATAAGGCATGAAACCTTCTTGCTTTATGTTCTTTGATTGGTTATTTTGTGGGTAAAGTCCCCCTTGAAGGCCTCCTCAAACAATGGCTTCACAACCACTGGGCTAAAGTTAAATTGGAAGGTATTCAAAATCTTACTTGGGGATTTTTCCTTTTTCTCTTTAGTGACACTTAAAATTGCAAGAGAATTCTATGCCATGGCCCTTGGATCATTAGAAACTCTCTAGTTGTCTTCTCATAATGGGAGGCTGATTTTCATGTATTTGAGCAAGCCAACCTCAAAGTGTCAATATGGGTGGAATTTCATGGTCTCCCCCATCCCATTTAAGGTTTTATTGACCAACTAGCCCTTATGCTTAGCAAGGTTATCTATCATGAACAACCAAATTTTTTCTCAGTAAGGCCACAAAAGTGAATGAATCTGCATGGAGGTTGACCTAGCAAAGGACCTCAAGTGATCTATTGAAATTCAAATAGTGATTAATAGATTCACCCAGATGGTTCATTACATTAACTTACCTAATACATACTTTTGGTGTCAGTATCTTGACCATATGATTTAGGAGGGTCCTCTTATGGTTCCCCTCTAGATTTCTTTGACAAAGTGCCTTTGGCCTAGCTAGCTCCCTAGCCCAAATCTTTGGTAACATCAGTTGATGATTGGATGGTGGTCACAAAAAAAAGGCCTAGAATAATAGTAGGAATATTTCTAAAGCATAAATGAACATTGACAAACTAGTGAATACTTTAAACACTTCAGTTGTGCATTCAACCATCATCGTCGCCCTACAACCCATCAACCCCTCCTCTTTAGAGAAATACCCAATAACCACTATAAAAAATTAACTTTACCCTATCATCAAAACCCCTCAGGCCATGAGGCCATTCCTTCTTTTGTATAAGGGGACACCCTAACCACCTATTTTTTTTTTACCTATCATACCTCCATTTCTAACCCCATAAATTTTGTGGATGTAGATGAGAATGGGATTATTGTGTTCAAAAGGAAGGCTTTTCTTGTAAGATCTTGTAGTCCCTCACCTACTAGACATGAGGACTATACCCAAGGCAAGCATCATACTTTTTCTGTAGGTGATGTAGCCCACACTTCGTAGTCCTTTGTTAATCACTTTGGACCCTTGGTTGATAGAGGTGATGACATGTATCTTGATGAGTGTTAAATGTTTATTTATTCTTCGAATGTTTGCAGACTTATTGAACCTTCTAGGACATATCTAGTGGGAGACAGTTATTAGCATTTTGAGAAGATGAATGTGCTATGCCTATAAGAGGTAAAAGTTTCTAGCTTTTTTTAATTTTATACTCTTCGTACCATCTAGCCCACAACTACACCTTTTATCACTTCCGATGAGGTAGGCAGAGGCAACTTGACTACCCTTATATCGACAAAATTGGGCTCACATGTCATTTCTTGGGGAGTTGACCCCTTAAAAAGGGTGCTTTTGATCCTTTTTGACCTTGATAATCACATAGTGGGAATGGCCAACATATATGCCTCTAATGATGCTATCGATAGGTCAAGACTCTAGTGGTGGATTTTTCTCTCCCTACCTAATGCTTATTGGGTTCTCTGTGGTTATTTCAACATGGTGGAATCCCTAAATGACAAGGTTGGTTGCTCTCTGATGTATTGGTGTGCTGGTGAGAGAGAATCTTGGTTTTACATGAGAAACAAGCTTGGTATATATGACCCTAACCATGATTTGAAGTAAGCAAACCATACCTGGTCCACTTGGTTGAATTTTTGGTAAGGAGATGACTGGGTGTTAATTAGACCAGACCAAGTTCTCATGATAGATAATAATTTTTTCCATATCCCTAGCAGAGCAGGCCTGTCGATGAAGGTATATGAGATCATGATATTATCTGAACACCAACCTATGTCTTTTTAGGTGGCTCAGAATGCTATGACTTATAGGATGCATTCTTCTAAATTATATCTTAACATGACACACCTTTTGTATCAAATAACAATAGAGTATATTCTTAGAAATTGTAATTTAGTAGATTGGCCTCTTGGGAAAACATGATGGATTAAGTGGTGGGAGGATGCTATGACTCATACCACTACTTTCCTCAGATCATTTAGGAAGTAAGTTTCCTTATTCCACAAATGAGAGAAAGAAGCTTCATACCAAGAGTATGTGTTTGCCTCAAGGGAGATAGACAATAACCCTTTTAGGATTACTCTCCAGGATAGAGCTCTCATGTGGAACAAAATATTAAACTTGAGGAGAATTACTAGGCAATAGGGGTACAAATTAGAGATTGGATCCATTGGTTGAAAGATGGTGACAAAGTTTATAAATATTTTTTTGCATTTTTACATGCTATAAAAAACTCTGATAAGATTAAAAATATAAAATCTAGGTATAAAACTCTTACTAGACTCCCAGATGTCTTAACAACTTTTGTTGAGTATTATAATAATGTGTTTACAGTGTAACCTAATTCTCCTATTAGGGAAGTAGCCTAGCTTAGGTGTCTTTTGGCCACACTGTACAAGCTCTCAGAGGCTCAACATGTGGCTTGTGATCACCTTCTTGACATAAATGATCTTAAGGAAGCTACCTTATCTATGGCCTCTAATAAATCCACATGAGTTGATGGTTTCCCTTGTGAGTTCTACCAAACCCTTTTGGATATAGTTGGCCTAGATATACATAAAGTTTATCTTGAAGCCATGATGAGGGGGTCACTTGGAATCACCATTAATAAAGGAAATATTAAGTTTATCCCAAAAGAATGAGATCCTAAACTTATCACCAACTAGACGTTGATCACCATGTTGAATGTATCTTACAAGATCATTGCCAAAGCACTGGCTCTCAAAATAAGACATCTTCTTCCCTTGATAATTATAATTGAGCATAAAAGGTTCATTAAGAACCATTTTATCCTAGATAATATCATTACAGTTTGGGAAGGCATGGAATGGGACTAGGCCTCCAATTAGAAATCTCTATTCATCAAGATTGATGTTGAGAAATATTATGGAAAAATTGAGAGGCCTTTTATTCTTGCTATGCTCCAGGGTTTCATTCTCAATGGTTTGAGATCTAACACTCTATTAGGCAAGGATGCCCTTTTTCTCTAGCTCTTTATGTTATTGTGGTATAAGGTTTTAGCTATCTTTTAGTAGACTTCACCTTCAGGGATTTAATCAAAGGGATCACCTTGGCTAATACCTCATAGCAGTTAGTTAATGGGCATTTTATGGATCATTCTTTTTTGACTATTTTCGAGGATGAAGCCTCAGTATGGAATTCATTGTTTTTCCTATACACCTTTTATCTGGCTTTGGGTTCATCCATTCAATGGAGGAAAAATAGATTTTACAGGCAGTCCATATCCCCTAGATCAAATTGGCTTGTTGATTACCACTAGAGTTGGATTACCCATGTTAAGTAATTCAAGCTTTTAGGTGTTCCCTTTGCCTTTTAACCCTCCCCAATTGAGTTTTAGAATTATTTCATTCAAAGGGTGGAAAAGAAGATGGCCTATTGGGTTACTAAATCTCTATCTATGGTGAGCAAGTTCCAAATCTATTCCAAGGTCCCGATAGCTACCCATGTTTACTATTCTACATATTGGGCATAATCTAAAATGGCCTGTGCCAGACTAGAGAATCTTATTCAATATTTTTGATGGGCCAATGCTAATAAGAAAAATTATTTTCATTAGGTAGCCTGGGATTTGTGTTGCTGACCATGAGAAGCTAGGGGGCTTGGCCTCATTGATGTTAGGATTCAAGGGTTTGCTCTCACTACCAAATGGGTTTTTTTATTATCTCAAAAGGAAAAAGGCATGTAAAATCATAGTGTAACATTTTATTACCCAAGTGGTCCCTCTTGGGAGATAAGCTTGGAAAGGGATAAACTTCTAGACCATTCTTCATACATTGGTCAATGTGAAAATTCAAGGCACTTTTGTTGTTAAAAGCATCTAGAAAGCTTGGGAGATGCTCAAACCCTTGAGAGTTTGTAAAGGGGAGGAATTCAATGTAAGGATTTTTATAAATTCAAAATCCCTTTGGTGGTCTCCTTTGATCAATTTTCATAATGTCCCTTTTACCTAGGTTCCCTAGATTAAGAGCCTTTAGCTCTTCAGACAAAGGATCAAGAGTATTGGTAGGTTATTTTATCATTAGACCAGGGATTGGATTCCTTGGGAAAAACTTAAAAGGAAATTGAATTTTCTCAACAGTGATGTTGAGTTCATCAAGGAAATTCAAAAAGCCATTTTAGACACTTTAATCAACAAAATTAGTGTCTCGACCAGAGCTCCATCATGGAGGGACTAGAATCAGCATACAACCACCCCTTTAAGAAACTACACTCCTAGTTTAGGTATCAAATTCTAATTCCTAAAGGTCTTCTCTTGGAAAAATTGAATAAGGTTAGGAATATCAAATCTCACCATGTTGTGTGGGCTAGAATATTTGTCATGTTATAGTGTTTGCTCTACCATGGACTCCTATTGGAAATATGACTCAATCATCTTGAGTCTACCAATCTCTTGTGCCTATCCTATGAGCATCCTAAATTGGGTAAGCATGTGTTATGGTTTTGCATGTATGCCCAGTCTGCTTGGAAGTGGATTCACTCATTGTTCCAACCCTTTCACCTTGAGCCTTTCACCTGGAAAATTTCTCTCTTGGGGGACTTGACCTATTTGCTTACAAAATGAAATAGGTTTTGGATTATTATCCATGTTGATATTATTATTTTTTATATGAAAAGATAGAAATAATTCTATCTTTAACAATCAACATTTAGATAGAAATTTATCTATTGCTAGTAAAGTTATTGTTATCTCTAATTTGTCTCTTCAGCTCCTTGACCAGATTGAGAAAATCCAGAGGGAGTTGTCCCATCTTCTGTCATTGATAGAGTATTGGGTAGGTTCCCTTTATGTTGTTAGTTGGGTACCTCCCTTGTCTGCTTCTTGTCATGGTTTGGATTCAACATCTATGCTCAAATCAAGGAGGTAATGGTCTAGAGTCCAAAGAGGGCACTCTTTATCCCCATGTGGTCCTAAATGGTCTCCACTAAGGAGGAGATTATAACATGGTGCCAGCCTAAAAATTCATCATCATCAGGATGGCTAGGGACCTCAAACTCAGCCACAGACAATTGGATGGGGGATCCCCCTATCAAAGACTAGCATGATGGATATAACACCTTGATTTCTTTTCTAGATAAGTTCCCAAGGTTCACTTTGTCCATTTCTTTGCAGAGGTCTATTAAATAATTAAGGAATGATAATGAAGTTAATATTGGTGGTTGGGAGCCCTTTAATGATTTTGAGGATCCACTTGCTAATGTGGGGTGGTGAGGAAAGCTTTATAGCCCCCCACCTCCACCTCCCCCCACCTCTATGTTTGTGGTGGTATTTTAATTATCTATTTTCTTTGCCCTTTTTTGGTTGGTAGCATTTATTATCTATATCATTCTTTTCCTATGGCCATTTGGCATGGTTTGGCACTGTAGGTGTGACCTTTCTACCCTCAATTTTATATGATTAGTTGTAATTTTTAATGGTATAATATAAATACTTTTCAATCAAAAAAATAATTTTATTATTGACAATATATTCACTTATTTTTAAAATATTATAATTATTGATAATACATTTAATTATATTTTTTTAATATTATAATTATGAGAAGTAGACAATCCAAAGTATAATAAAAGAGGGGGAAAAACCACCCCCAACTATTGTGAATAGCTATTGAAGATTTTCCTTCATCCAACAATCCCCTTTTGATGACATTCTCTCTTTTCTAAGGAAAGACTTGCTCACATCCACTGCTCCACTGGATGACAAATAAAAGATTGTGAGAATGCCCCTATTAAAGAGGGGAGCATATAAACCTTCATTTTAAGTGATAAATGGGAGGGTATAAATAATAATTAGATATTGATAACATATAAATGTCGTATTCAATTACACTGCATCATGGGAATACAATATATTTAATGTTCATCTGTTTATAGATAAAACATAATTTATAAATTCTCCTTTTCTTATAATTATAATTTTTTAATCAAACTTTATGGATGAAAAAAAATTATTTAAATGTTGGTGGGTAGGTATTTATAATGTTTAAAAATTATTTTTTATTTTAATAAATAAAATTTGGATAAATCATAATCTTTTTAAAAAAAATAACTTTCTATTTTAAATAAAAATCATAATTTTGAGTACAAAGTACTTATTTTATTTTTTAATAAATTTTTTATGAATAAATTATAATCTTTAACACAAGTCAAAAGCACATGTCATTCAAAGTTAATAATTTGTGATACTTGACCTTATACTATCTATATGATGTAATACATATTGAAAACATGCATTTGCTATAAAATATCCATCACTATATTGACAACTCATTTTTTCGCACATCTTACTATCATATCAAATGTTAAATTTTTAACGAAATAGTTTTTTTTCCATGCCTAAACATTTTGCATAGTGCATACATACAATTTATTTACTAACATAATTTGAATACAAAGAAAACAATTAGTAATGACAATTATTCTTTCCTATGTCAATTTATAATATTACAATTCAAACATATACATGAGAAGTTATTTCATATTTCACACATCGTGTTAGGTTTGAAAACTATAACACAATTAACATTAAAATTTTTAATACAATTGATACAATAGAAATAGAGACTATTAAATAGTTAAATAAATATTTGTGCCTTAAACCTTTCATATGCACCTATGAATGTAATTAATAGTATTGGATATATGTAAGCTTGATAGGTAGATTTCTACCATTTGAACCTATAATGTAATGGTGAAAAATAAAGTTTACATTGATCATTATTTTTAAGAGGGATGCATTTCGATGCAATGGATTTTTAATTAATTAATCATGATTTAAATTCACAACTAAGGCTATAAAGATTCCTTAAGGAATAATAACCATACATACATACATACATACATACATACATACATACATACATACATACATACATACATACATACATACATACATACATACATACATACATACATAAAGACATGAATTTCATATATTTCATGTCAACCATAAAATAAATGAATAATAATTTTATACTCAAAATAATCCAATTTGATACACCTATATTAAAATATCTACAAATTATATAACTTTATATATATATAAAAATGTATTTACATACATTTTTTACTCCATTTCACTCTATTATACTCTTTTTGTTTTGAAAGCCTAACATATTGAGCCATGATAATATAACATTTGATGTTAAATATAATTACCATTTCAAAAAATTATTACCTATTAATCATTTTATGATTCATTTTGGCTTTCTTGACCTTTTTAAGTTGTGCAATGCATGCCTTAATGCCATGATGTCATTTTTAGGGATTTTAAGTTTCTTTCCAACCCATCCTATTTTTGGTTCCCATGCCAAAATGATGATATTTAGATCAATGTTTTTGGTTCCTTCCTCTAATTCTTTCCACTATTGAGTTGGAGATAAACAATTCTGATACAAATCCTTTTCTACTCTTAATTTCCCAACATTTCTTCACCATTTAATTGTCACCATTTGAGATTAAAGGTAAATATCCCCTTTAACCCTACCCATCCATATTAGAAAATGTATTTAATTTATATACATGATAAGGAAATGTACCTTAAACACATCCACCATTGGATTAAATTCATTTTTAGGTCTTTGACAAGAAGGCTGCACATAAATATTGTTATTAATTAAGATATCTTGATTAAAATAATCATCCATGAATGAAGGGATATATACCACTATATGGTTTTTTATGTTCAAATTATTCTTTGTTTTTTGTGAAAAAATAATTGAATGGATTATTTATACAAGTGACAAGGCATCTATTCCAGGTATGCAAAACATTTTGCCAATAACTTATCTTTGGGAGCCAAAATTCTTCACCTCCATTTGTAACACTTTTTCCTTAATATGAAGTATATGATTTTATTCCATTTTTAAAGTCTTCCATTTATTTTATTTCCTAGAAGGATGATATTGGAGGCTGCCCTCGATGAAAATTTGGATTTCCATTATGGAATGTTTTACATATTTTGAAAGGACTAAACCACTAGAAATCCTTGATTATTGATTTATATTCCATCTTAGGTAAGTTGTCCACAACATGAAACTTAAAGTGTTTATGTTTATTGATACCCACTATGATGTGATTCCCATAAAATAATTTTAATTCCAAAAATGACTTAAATTCATAAATAATTTGACTCCTCCTGACATGTTATGTAAGTGTCCATGATTTGAGGTAAAGATAATGTTTCCATTTTACATAACACAACTAATAATCTCCCAAATGTTCCATATATATACTCATGTGTGTGTCCCACTGGAAGGAATCTCACATACATAATATTTAAAACTCATTGTGATATCACATAGATGCAAATAAAAAAAGGGTAAAACGAATTTTTCACTTGAAGAATTATACAATTGCAAGCAAAGGACTAGTGACTATTTTATGAAAGAAGTACCTATGCTATCAACATTTTTTTTTATTGAGAATACATAATTTTTTCCTTGTACCCCTTATAATTTTCATACAAATAATTTATACTTGACTTGGATGATGACATAAATTAACTTACAAATCCATGTTTTTTTATCAAACATAATTGTTTGTAGCATCTCTTCTCAATGCACTAAGGAAGGTAGAATAAATAAGAAGTTATGTAGACAATAGTAATGGTAGACTCCCATCTATAATTAATTGGATAAATATTAGTAGCTCACACATGAATGAAAATAACATAGAGGTCTTTTTTATATGGAATTCATTTCATTTTCCAACATGAGTTACCATGTTCAAGCAATTTGACTATAAAATATTCTAGCTCACAAGTATGATATGTACTTAAATTGTTATTAAGAGAAATGTTTTCAGATCTATCCACATGTATATTAATTATTTTTGAACCTTTTTATTGGAATTAAAATATGTTTTAAAAAACTTTCTTTCAATTATAATTTAACATTCTTAAACCATAAAATTAACACAGTGATATAGCAATTCATAAATAACCATTCACATGATCTTGAAACAAGAAAACACATATATGAGTAGGAAACACTAAAGGGGAAGAAAACCCACTATGATATTTGAAAATGGACTACTATCCTATGAAATTGAATAAAAAATTAAGTTTATCACCAACTCAACTTGGATCACCAACACCAATAAAGTTAAGTACCCACTTGACTAAGCTTTAGCAAAGATCTACTTGCAAGGAAACACATACTCCCTAAATGATTTAGCACCAAATAATCCACCTCATTAGTTTTAATCACATTCATAACTATTATTATATTATGCTCTATAACTCATTTTAACACCTCTTTATTGTCAACCATGCAATATTTTATTCACTTATTTTTCATATATTCAAATAGGCCTAAATTGCCTTGTATATATACTAGTCTCATGGTCACACACCACTTGGTCAACCAAAAACCTTCAACCTCTTAGGTCATCCACTCAATAGGTAATAGGAAATATTATTAACATTTTTAAATCACAATTTTAACATTTTTTGGTCTTCCACAACTCAATTAGGCATTACTTCTCCTTTAGGTCTCATGAAGACCTAATTGCGTTAAGTTTGTCCTTTTAGCCCTAAAACTTGATCTTCTTGGGCCCAGATGTACTTATATGACAATATAAAACCATTAAATAAATTATAAAATTAACTATAATTATGTCATCCATGATTTATTAGACATTTATCCTTAGTTCATACTATGAAAGATCCTTTAGGATAAACTACCTATTAGGCATGTGACCTCAAAAGTCTGTCTTGTAATACTGAAGCTTAAACACCCATAAAATACTCAAATATGAAAAATGAAACATGTATAAATATTATACATGATCAAAATTTCATCACCAAATTATTTAAACACCTTCACTCAGGAGATAAAGGCTCAAAAATATCTCTGCAACTCGCTTACTCAGAATTGCCAATTCACCTAAAAAAATAGTCATGATGAATTAGACCTCCAATGATTGTGTAAGCACTTGTCATGAATATTGATGCATAAAATGTGTCATATGATATCTCTAAAACATATTTGAATAGAAAATTCATATGGTCTAATTTCAAATATTGGTCTTGTAAACCAATTTCTTGAACTTATATCTCACAGTCCTATCTGAACCAAACATGTCATTTTGTGAGCAACTTTTTCACCACATACACTGAAATAAAATTATTCTCCAAATAATGAGAATTAATTAAAATTCATAAATAATTTTTTCATGCACTTTATTGAATCAATATATTATGCACAAACCCTCAAATTTCTCTCTTCATCTTTGCTTGGGTTTTACACTATTCGCACCATTAGTTCTGTCTATGACTGGCTTACTTAGATGACCAATTTAGAACACTTAAATGATATAACCTATCCAAAAATCATCATGGACATGTAAAATGAGTATTTATCTTCTTCTACTATCTATTTTTTTTGACTAATTCATCTTTTGAGATCTATAATAACTTCTTGACAAATAGGCTTGCATCTATACATTTTCTCTCTCATTTGACTAACCACCACCTAGAGGTACCTAGAAGAGTTAACTACATGATCCAATAGTCTATCTAGGCATTTGAATCCATATTGAGCTATTTTTAATAAAATCTTTCATATCAGGCCCTTATTAAGGTTTTAGGGAGGTTTAACATAGATTTGGTGTTAATAATTGTTTATAAAGGACTTCCACTTGAAGCCAAAACTAATTCTTAGAGATATTATCTAGGATCCTTCCCCATTTCTCCTTAATAAATACGAATCTCATGTAAAGGTTACATGTGCCAATTAATGTCTAAAAGTGCTTAACGAGTTTGGGACCTCATTTTATGAGCTTCAGAAGGCCTAAAATAGTGATTAATGTACTTTTCCTTCAAAACATGACCTCAAAATATATGATCATACCTAAAACAACTCATCTGACCTTTTCCATGCTCTCAAGTGCATGCTTGCCTTGAAATATGATCTTCATACCTCATTATGCTAGGTAAGGTTTAGAAGTGGTCTAGATACAGACTTAGACTGAAGGTCTTACCCATATAAGTTCACCCTAAAAATCTCATGAATGATTCTATACCTTGATCACATGCTCAAACAATTCCATACAATATTAAAATTCATGTGTTCATTCTTTTCACCATGAAAATACTTCTTCATGTCATGAATATGATTCTTATCAACTTGACATCAATGACCTTTACCTTCCATGTTGATAATGATATCACTCAAGCAGACATAAGACATTAGTTGCCTTCAAATTCTCTCTTTCTCTTTCTATCATGACAATACTATCTTATGACAACATTCTTTCATGTACCTTGTCACATCACACACTGCCAACTATCCTTAATCACCTTAGACATCAACCTTCACAAGATGCACCTTTTACATCAATGACAATACTTAACACTTGATTATTGATTTACATTTTATCTTAGGTATGTTATCCACAACATGAAACTTAAAGTTTTTATGTTTATTAATACCCATTTTTATTTTATTCCCATCCAATAATTTTGGTTTCAAAAATGATTAAATTTGTAAACCTACTCAACAAGGTATGGATTGAATTACTTGAATCCTAACTGATATGTTATGTAAGTGTACATGATCTAAGGTAAAGATAATGTTTCAATTTTACATAGCAACTAATAATCTCCCAAATGTTCCATCTATATCTTCATGTGTGTGTCCCACTAGAAGGAAGCTCACATACATAATATTGAAAACTCATTATGTTATCACATAGATGCAAATACAAAAAAGGTATAATTTTTTGGTCACTTCAAGCATTATACAATTGCAAGCAAAGGACTAATGGATATTTTATAAAAGAATTACCTGTGTTATCAACATTTTTGATTTTACATAAAATACATAATTTTTTCCTAGTACCCATTGTAATTTACATACAAATCATTTTTACTTGACTTGGATGAAGTCATAAATGATCTTATAAATGAATTTTTTTATCAAATATAATTATATGTAGCATGTGTTCTCAATGCATTAAGAAAGGTAGAATAAATAACAAGTTATTTAGACAATAGTAATGGTAGCCTCCCATCTTTAATCAATTATATAAAGATTAGTAGCTCACCCATGAATGAAAACAACATAGAGGTCTTTTTTAATATGACATTCCTTTTCATTTTCCAACATGAGTTACCATGTTTAAAAATTTTACCATAGGAAATTCCAACTACATAAGTATGATATGCACTTAATTTGGTATCAAGATAAAGATCCATCCAATATTAATTATTATTGAACCTAATGATATGTCACTAGAGTCAATAAAAATCCATGATTTGCAAACAAAATTGAGGGTAGTTTACCAACCATAATTTTAGACATGCGCTAACACCTAACACACTTTCCTCAATCAAGAAGATCAACTAATTTATTTTGGATAAGTTCTTAGATACCACATTTATTTTGGTCTAAGTGAATAAATGAACTAACATATATGATTATACATTTGCGATACTTGAAATTATTTTTTCCCTTGAGTGTAACTAACACTAAGTGGATAAATCTACATAAAAATAATGTCAAGGTCACCTCCAACACTCCTGAGA